>OZ038388.1:23478194-23946194 GCA_964036045.1 Eutreptiella sp. 'Long Island Sound 2002'
CGATAGCCGCCGTCCGGATGGACGAGTGAGCGCCCCGCAGCGACGCCCCGCACAGCAACACAACACACCGAGCGGGCACACCGGTGAACAGGAGCCAGGAGGCCCAGGACACCGCACACGCAACACAACACACCGAGCGGGCACACCGGGGAACAGGAGCCGGGAGGCCCAGGACACCGCACACGCAACACAACACACCGAGCGGGCACACCGGTGAACAGGAGCCGGGAGGCCCAGGACACCGCACACGCAACACAACACACCGAGCGGGCACACCGGTGAACAGGAGCCGGGAGGCCCAGGACACCGCACACGCAACACAACACACCGAGCGGGCACACCGGTGAACAGGAGCCGGGAGGCCCAGGACACCGCACAAGCAACACAACACACCGAGCGGGCACACCGGTGAACAGGAGCCAGGAGGCCCAGGACACCGCACACGCAACACAACACACCGAGCGGGCACACCGGTGAACAGGAGCCGGGAGGCCCAGGACACCGCACACGCAACACAACACACCGAGCGGGCACACCGGAGAACAGGAGCCGGGAGGCCCAGGACACCGCACACGCAACACAACACACCGAGCGGGCGCACCGGTGAACAGGAGCCGGGAGGCCCAGGACACCGCACACGCAACACAACACACCGGGCGGGCACACCGGTGAACAGGAGCCGGGAGGCCCAGGACACCGCACACGCAACACAACACACCGAGCGGCCACACCGGAGAACAGGAGCCGGGAGGCCCAGGACACCGCACACGCAACACAACACACCGAGCGGGCACACCGGTGAACAGGAGCCGGGAGGCCCAGGACACCGCACAAGCAACACAACACACCGAGCGGGCACACCGGTGAACAGGAGGCAGGTGGCCCAGGTGCCGCACACGCGAAACAACACACCGAGCGGGCACAGCGGGGAACAGGAGCCAGGAGGCCCAGGACACCGCACACGCAACACAACACACCGAGCGGGCACACAACGGTGAACAGGAGCCGGGAGGCCCAGGACACCGCACACGCAACACAACACACCGAGCGGGCGCACCGGTCAACAGGAGCCGGGAGGCCCAGGACACCGCACACGCAACACAACACACCGAGCGGGGACACCGGTGAACAGGAGCCGGGAGGCCCAGGACACCGCACGGGCAACACAACACACCGGGCAGGCACACCGGTGAACAGGAGCCGGGAGGCCCAGGACACCGCACACACAACACAACACACCGAGCGGGCACACCGGTGAACAGGAGCCGGGAGGCCCAGGACACCGCACACGCAACACAACACACCGAGCGGGCACACCGGTGAACAGGAGCCAGGAGGCCCAGGACACCGCACACCCAACGCAACACCGCGAGCGGGCACACCAGAGAACAGGAGCCGGGAGGCCCAGGACACCGCACACGCAACACAACACACCGAGCGGGCGCACTGGTGAACAGGAGCCGGGAGGCCCAGGAAACCGCACACGCAACACAACACACCGAGCGGGCACACCGGTGAACAGGAGCCGGGAGGCCCAGGACACCGCACACGCAACACAACACACCGAGCGGGCACACCGGTGAACAGGAGCCGGGAGGCCCAGGACACCGCACACGCAACACAACACACCGAGCGGGCACACCGGAGAACAGGAGCCGGGAGGCCCAGGACACCGCACACCCAACACAACACACCGAGCGGGCACACCGGTGAACAGGAGCCGGGAGGTCCAGGACACCGCACACACGTAGGGCGGCCAGGGGACAGGAGAGAACCAACACCCCATGGGTCGGACACACTGGGGCGACCCAGCTGACCCACCGGGCCAGTGGCAGGAGCGGTACTCCAAGGCTGCTGGTCCGAGCCCGGCCAGGCTGCATCGGGGACCATGGCAAACGTCACCCGGAGCCATGGATGCAACCGGTGACAGGGGAGCCGGTACACAGTCCAGGAGGGGGTCGCTTGCCAAGCGGAGCGGCCCCGCAACTCAAGCCACAAGGGTGAGGCGGTCGTACCATAGACAAGCGGGAGCTATACCCCTTGTGGTGAGAGATACTCCACACGGCTGGGCAGCCCCCAGAGCTGCCGCCCGAAGGAGGGGGCATGTGGCCCTACTCATGGACACATGTGGGGACACCCTCCCACCTGGGACACATGGACCGGGTGGCCGCGACAATGCCTTCCCAAGCACATGCGGGAGCGGCTCAAGAGGCACCTGACATAGAGCAGTGGGAGGGACAGGATGTCCCCTTGGTAAGATCTTCTTCCTGCACCGTCAAAGGAGGCATCCCGAGCTCCCGAAGATACCTACCTACCTACCTGCTTCGTGTTGCAAGGGAGGACCTGGATGTAGCCACTGTGGCGGTCTTGAATTAACAAAACCCCATCGATTGGCTTCCTCGTGTAAAGACATTCCTCTTGGATTTGTCCCAACTCGAAGACATCCGCCGTCACCGTGTCGAACAACCTCTCAGGAATTGGCAGTCCCTTCAATAATCCTTCTGCCTTTTGATTCTTGGGAATGTTTCTCTGACATTGCTTGCATCCTTTGGCAACTCGCTCACAGGCACTCTTGAGGTCCCGTGTGTACACTCTGTGTCGTAGCTCCTGCTCCAGAACACGGGAGTGTCCGTGGGATGTCTCATTCCGATGCCAATGTTTGACATATTGGTCAATTAGACAATCAGGAACACAAATCCGTCCTTGCCAAAATAACTTGTCGCCTTGGATCTTGAAATCAGACGCCTCTTCAGAGTTGTAAGGCTTGTCCCCTTTCAACTTGTGGAATACAGACCCAAAGAACCTGTCTTCCTTGTACATCTTCGTCCAATCCACATAGAGGAAGGAAGTTTCCTTGTCCTTTTGTTGTGGAGGGAGCGTGGATTTCGCCTTGGATCTTGTCACTGGAAACAAATTAAGGGGTGGCAGCGAAGACTCAGAGTCAGTGTTAGCTCCTTCAATCTGATCTGCTTGGTAATCTCCTTGCATCTGACCAATTCAACCTTCATACGATTCTTAATCGAACATTGGAGACAATGTTTCTTGATCAGTGCTTGTTCCTCCTTATCAAACTCGATCGCTTCGGCTTTATCCGTCGCTGTCCCATGAAAACTCACTTCAGAGTAAGCCTCTGAGGCTGGGTAGGCCCAGCGACTCAGGGCGTCCGCCACTGTATTGTAGCGCCCTGGAATGTAAGTCACGTGGAGGTCAAATCTGCTGAGAGTTTCATGCCAACGGCCTCTCCTCCTAGCTGGTCCACCAGGGGTATCCACATGTTCTGTCCTCCAGCTCTCCAGTGACTTGTGGTCAGTCAGTACCTCAACGCGATGGCCCAAGATCCAACCTTCATAACGCCGTAAGGCACAAAGAATTGCGTAGGCTTCTTGTTCCCTTGCACTCCAATTTCGCTGTCTTGTTGTAAGCTTGCGAGACCAGAAAGCCAGAGGATGATGGTGACCTTCGTCATCGACTTGTTCGATCGTAGCACCAATGGCGTAACGACTGGCGTCTGTACGAATATAAAAAGGTCTTCCATCCAACCACGGAGTCTTTAATGTAACCACATTTGCCAGTGCTTCCTTGAGACCAGTAAAGGCCTCTTCACATTCTGGTGTCCACTTGAGCTTGACTTGAGATCCCTTCTTTCCTTCTATTTTGCCAACCTTGAATAACTCTGTCAATGGACCAGAGAACTTGGCGTAGAGGGGAAGGAACTCGTTCCCGTGGTGGGCCGGCCACGGGACGCTGCGGTGACACGCACAGGTGAGCAGGCAGGCAAAGCACTACGCTCACAAGGGCATCAATACGCTCGTGTCATGTGACAAAGCGTTTCAGAATCCTTGCCACTCTGCAAAGAGGGAACAAAAGTATGTACAACAATACATCAGGATATGTACACATGGGGTTAAGACTGGACTGGGGTAAGGGCATCACAGGACAATAGACACTCAGTCCTAACTTGTATCCCAATCCCAGGTCCGACCCTCTCAGTGGCTGGTGGGGGCGGGGGCTCAAACACAACCCATGCCCTGCTCAGTCCGGACCCTGAAACCCTGCCTATAGGGGGGGGTTCACCGCCCAGCCACAGGCGAGTTCCTGGGACCCAACCAGCTCCAAGGCCAACCGACAGTGGTTCCCCATGATCCCTTAACGGCAGGTCTCAAGTCCACTCTGAGCCAGAGATATGGCCCCGCCATTATCACTCAGGAGTTGGTAGCTGAAAATGGGCTGTTTCAGCCCAAACTGATATTAGCTTGAAAAACTCCAAAATTGACCCCTCGTCCGGACCCGTCAGAGGTAGGGACGAGGCACTTGACCCTATGCCCTTCGAGTACGAACTCCAGTGGAGCCCTCACCCAACTTGGTTCCCTCTGAGGTCCCGGCATCAGGGCACCACGCGTTCGTCAAGTGGGGTCATGATGCCAAAATCACCAAAACTGGCGTCATTCTCACGCGCGGCTCGCCCGGCCAGGGCAGGGCCAATGGCTCACAGGTTAGGAGGCAGGACCTAGGACTTATATCTGAGTGTACAACTTGGGATTAGGTCCGGGCTCCCTGTGGGCATAGAGAAATGGGGCCGCCAACTGACCACACGGAAGTGGGAAATTGGGGTCCCAAAATGGGGTCATTTTGGCTGCTTGAAATGAGCCAAAATTCTTGGTGCTCCCAATAAAATATCTCCACGCCGGCTTGGAGATCGGATCCGGCATTCCATACGTGATTCACCGGGACTCCAACAGAGACTTTCATGCCACTCGCTCCGAAAGAT
This sequence comes from Eutreptiella sp. 'Long Island Sound 2002', assembly GCA_964036045.1. Lineage (NCBI taxonomy): Eukaryota > Euglenozoa > Euglenophyceae > Eutreptiales > Eutreptiaceae > Eutreptiella > Eutreptiella sp. 'Long Island Sound 2002'. Next base: position 23,482,963 of record OZ038388.1, read on the forward strand.
CTCCATGCCACTTGGCGTGGTGACGATCCCAATTGGGTCCACAAATGCCAAAATGGCGAAAATGGCCCACACTCACTTTGGGCTAGCGCCTTAACAAAGGTTGCTCCGCTTCGCACACGTGGTGTGTGAACCATGGGGACCAATATGCATAACACCCATGTCATATATGGTCCATTGGTCCATGCGTCCGGCGTGCACGAGGGTTAGAACATAGTGCACGGCGGGCAGCAAAAGTGGATAATTGCTCAAAATGGCCAAAAATGCGCACACTCATGGTTGGGGCAAATAAGGCACATGCCCGACTTGGACCGGAGTGTGCCATAGGATTAGTATCAAGTCATATGTGTCCCACATATCTTTTGGGCGTCGCCCAACTCCTCCGGTATTGGGAATGGCAGGGTCGCCAAGTGAGCCCATGATTTGGGATAGTCCCAAATCGCCAACATGGCGGCCACCGTATGCCAAGCTCAAGAGGAGTTATTCGCCGGGTCCAAGATATGTTGGGGACCGAAGTATGTACCCTCATAACATACCTGGGTCATGATGTCAATTGAGCGCAACGTTGAGATATACGGTCGCCACTTGACATCATGACGTGCCAAAAACGGCAAAATTGGTACAAGCACACACAAAGGTGCCTTGAAAGGTGCACAATTATATTATAATATCTTCGGCTTGGATCGTGCAATCACTTAATCCTTCTAAACACAATGACTTGACACCAATGACCTTCGATCCCACATATGTGCTCCACTTGGGGCGCCTTGAAAGGTTACGAGCGCTACTTCCCAAGTGAGCACATGAAAATATGGTAAATTGCAAAACACACACCTTGCTCCCAACGCATTGCTTTGGGATCGCCACACAAGCTTCCCTTCACAACGGTTAGGCTCGCAATTGATCGTAGGGAGTATGGAGAAGGAGCTTGCACAATATGAGGTCCATTGGCGGTTCCATCGCTCTTAGCCGAACCCGCCAAATGGGCACGCAATACAACACATGGCACATACCACATATTGCCCCAAAAGGTAGCTCCCCCCACGATATGTCATGCCCCTCCAAGGGCATAACTTTGTGTCAATCGCTCATAGGAACTCAAGGAGAGTTCCTATGCAACACCAACACTTGCGCGCTACACTCGAAAGTTATCTTAACGCACGCAATATCATGGCCATAGAGTTACAACGCAAACTCTACCCTCTTGACCATGATCCATTACACTAGCGCGCACGTGTGGAGACGCAAGGCATATGATGCTTCCTAAATTACGTCGGGAGTATTGCGAATACATCCCACGTTTCCTTATTGTCATTCCTCGCAAGCAACACGAGATATGACCTTCACAAGTGGCCTCACGAATCAACTTTGTTTTGCCCATATCTTTAAGACAAATGGAGGGCAGGATAAAAGGAAAGTTGATTCGTGCATAGGGAAGCACGTAGGTCCACTCGAAAGAGGTCAAATCAAGTGCGGGGATGTCGAAGTCGAAAATCCGATTTCGACATCCTGAAAAATTCGGATTAAGGTTGCGAGTGTAAGATGTGAAAATTGCGGAAGCATCCATGCAGTTCCTGAAGACTTTGGAGCCTTCGTGACGGATTGCGTTAAAATTTCCATTAATAACAGTTAAACTGGCGGTTACGGTAAAGTCGCGATCCAACCGCCAGCAGTCAAAACAGTGAGTATCAGAACGGAAGCGTAAAAATTGACGGAAACAATATGAAGATAAAACCCTGTTGATTCCTGATGTTCTGATATATAAATCTCCGCTGGCGGTGCATCGGTTGCCGATGCGGGGCTTTACGGCACGGAACACGCTCCCGCCGGGCTCGCACCGGGCGTCAACGGGCGCCTTCCGTACATGGGGTTAGTGGACCGGAGACCGGTCTTCCCTTCCGTACATGGGGTTAGTGGACCGGAGACCGGTTGTATGCCCTAACCTAGCCATGGGGTTCTGGGTACCGCCTCACCCCCCTCCTTAGAGCAAACCCTGGGGGGGGGCTCGATAACACCCACGCATGGCAGCGGGTACCTAGGACCACTTCCTGAAGGGGGGGGGGCTGTCACATCCTCACTTCAGGCTGATTCAGGCCAGGCTGCCCAAATCCCACAGTAAGATAGGTATGATGCTGTAAAAGCTCGTAGCACATGTATAGTATCAAGTATCAAGTCCCGGGTCCTGGCGGCGATTGTTCGGCATCCAAGGGACCCGTTAACCCATACCAGGCGCACCGGGTGCCGGCTGCTACGGTCACCACCACAGTGGCAGTGGCATACACAGCCAACATAGGCGTCACACGACGACCGAGGTGGTCCCACAGGTCGAGAGCGACCACAAAGATCCATCAGGCTACCCCAAGCTTCCCAAGGCCCGCCGACTGGGGAGAGTCCCCACGGGTCCTTCCTCGGGCGCACCATGTCCATATCCATACGACGCGAGTCCAGAGTGATACAGCCGAACTCCTTAAGGGATCTTAAGGGAGCTCCTCCTTAAGGGATCGGGCATCAAGGCCGTCTTTTTCCTCGCCCTATTACCACGAAGGCCATACATGAGGGAGTCCTCATGCAGTGTGGGCGGAGGCGTCGACTCCTCAAACCACCAGTTTCCCAGGCAGACTGACCGAGGTCAGGAGCACCGGAGGCCGCCATCCGACTGCAAGTGCGTCTGCGAATCGGTAGGCTCACACTGGGACTGACAGTGGCGGACCGCTGGGAGTGTAGTCAGGCAACTGGGCTTCCCGCCTGGCGCCATCAGGATCTCCACATCACAGCGAATAGGGCAACACGGTATCACGGGCACTCAAACAGAAGAACATGTACTGAGGTACTGGTCCAGGCTGGACCATATGTAAGTGCATGTAAACGGCGACGCAAGGCGCCTTTGTAATCCGATTCGTGGTGAAAAACAGTCCACATCTCAGTGATGGGCTGACAAAACTGAACATACAGAAGCACATATCCTGGAGAGCAGAAAAGCAAAACAAGCGGGGTAAATAGGCGTGTAAACACACTCTGGACAGAGTGCCAAACCACGCCACGGTCAGGATAAGGCAAATGCAGGAGGGTGGATAGGAAAACGCCTGAGTTCAGGCCATATATAGTCTCGAGACACACGTCGACCGGTCTGGACCCCGCAAGTGCCATGGGACCAGACCACACACCAAAAATTCGCAATGCCGATGACAGCGGCATCCGTTGCGCAACGTCGTATGGGCTTCAAGGCCCCAAGAGCTCAGAAATATGAAGGTCAGTCGCCCTATCTGGTTTCCCAAGGATTCAGCAGGGGGGGAGTGACAAATAGAAGAAGAGAGGGGCCATCCTCCTCTGGATACAGCAGGGGGGGGTATATGGCCACTCTGATGGCAGGTCACCGAAAGATGGAAGAGAGCAAGCAAGTGAGGGACGATCCGTCGGCCTCACAAGCGCCTCAAAGCACATCAGGGGAGAGCTCAGGGCGCTGATCAGGCACCCCTGGCTGCAATCGCCCGGGTGAGTGCTGCCAAGTCCGAGACATGGATCTTGGTCTTGTGCTTGCGGATGTACTCCATGAAGGGAGTGTTCACCCGCGGCACAAACGAGGAGACCGGTTCCCAGGTGTCGTGGGACGGCCCATAGCCTCGCCAACGAACCTTGAACTCCAGACCTCCAGGTGCTGAGGCTTTCGGACGCTGAGCCAGGATCTTCTCGACGGTGTAGTCGTCCTGCTCAGCATAATCGTCGTCCGAATCAGCCTCATGTGCGGCATAGTCCAGGGACACATGCTGGCCACGGAGGTCGGGTTCCCGCACACGGAGCTGACTCTCGTGGCGCTCCCGGAACTGTCCCTGACCCACCTTGATGCGGTAGGTGTCCTCACCAATCCTGCGGACCACCTCGCCGGGTGTGAACCAGGTCTTGGTGCGGTGGGTGCCCATAGGGCGGGGTCTGACCACCCACACCGGGTCTCCCACCCTGAACTTCTGCGCTGTCGAGCTCGGGGCGGACTTCTGACGCGCAGCATGCTCCTTCTCGAGCTGCTGGCGGATGTCCCGCGCCGTTTGCTCTTGCCGCGCGAAGAATTCCTTGGCATCCATAGCCATGCCATCACCAGACAAGGGAAGTCCCCTACCCAGGGGGTCGCTGCCGAACAGAATCTGGTGAGGGGACAAACCGCCCGGAGTGGGGGTGTCATGATGGGCCTTCAGAGCAGGCTACATCTCCTCAAACCAGTTCCGACGTGGATTGGTGATGTGGATCTTGCGCAGCTTCTCGAACAGCTGCCGTCCAGCCACTTCAGCACGGCCGTTAGACCGGCTGAGATAGGCGACGCTCTTGGCATGACGTATCCCCATGAGGGAACACATAGCCTTGCACCAGCCACCAGTAAACTGGGGCTCTCGGTCACTGCAAATGGTGCGAGGATGTCAAAGACGGTCAGCCAATGACGAATCATCATGACTGCCACTTCCTTGGCAAGCAACCCCTTTTTGCGTGCCGGAACGGCTACAACGTAGCCGCTGAGGCGGTCCACACAAAGAACCACACAGTCAAAGGTCTTTTTGCCAATGTGCACTTCGGGCATGGAGAAGACGTCCATGGCCACGCTCTCCATGGGCTGGTCAGGAACCGGGGTCCATTGGGCTTCCCCCTTGACGTTCCGGTTATCGGGATTGCAGGCCTGACAGACCGAGCAACCCTTCCTGACCTTCTTGATGGCGGTGTAGAGAACGATATGGTCGATCTCGAACCGACGCTGCATGTCAAGAGCTTGCTTCTTGACCCCTGGGTGCAGCATGTGGTGGTGCCAAGCTTCACACAGCTCGAGCACCCGGGACTCTAGTACTAGCAGCTTACCATTCCGGTAGAGCTTGCCATCTTCCTCAGTCAGCCCCTTTGGCCACTTCTGCCCGTCATCAGGGTCGGTCACAGCCCCATACTCGGCCGCAAAGGCCCCAGACTTGGCGTAGTCGTCGGTCCAGTCGTCCTGGAGGCAAGACTCCGGGAAGAGGTGCTTGTCGGACTCAGCTCCATCAGGGGCCAGTACTCTGACCGCTCTGCTCACCCCCGACGCGAGGGGGGCATCTGCAGCCATGACGACGAAGCATTTAGCACCCTCCTCCTCCATCAGGCGCTCCATCTCAATGATCCTCTTGGCTTCAGCGGTCTCAGCCTCATCGCCATGGGCAGAGATATGCGTCATGCCCTTGCTGGCGGGATAGGCCCACCTACTGAGACAGTCCGCCACGGTGTTATCCTTTCCAGGAATATACACAACCGTGAGGTCGAACTTGGCCAAGGTCTCATGCCATCTTGCCCGTCGGGAGGCGGGACCTGAGGGGGTGTCCACGTGCTCCTTGTGCCACGACTGCAGACTCTGATGGTCGGTGCAGACGGTGACGGGATGGAGGGTTATGTACCCAGCCCATTTCCTGAGAGCCATGACGATGGCATACGCCTCCTTTTCACGGGGCGTCCACGTCCGTCTCTGGCCTTCCGCCAGGACTCGGCTCCAGAAGGCCACGGGCACGTGCCTCCCGTCGTCAAGCACTTGCTCCAGCACAGCGCCTATGGCGTAGTCGGAAGCGTCGGTGTGCAGGACGAACCCTCGGTCGGGATCCACGAGGTGCAGACCCACTGCGGATAGCAGCGCCTGCTTCATCCCCTCAAAGGCACAGTCGGACTCAGCTGTCCAGACCAGAGCCTTCTTGGACCCCTTCCTGGTCTCCTCTCTGTTGCCCTTGAGCATGGTCGTCATGGGGGCTGCATACTCGGCATACATTTTGATATACCCCGAGTAGTAGTTGCGGAACCCCAGATACGCCCGTAGCTCAGAGACCGTCTTGGGCTTTTCCCAGTGCTCAATCGCAGCCACCTTGCCAGGTACGGGCTTTCGCTGCCCGTTCCCGACTACGTGGCCAGCGAAGACCACCTCGCTTACCGCAATGGTGGCCTTGTCACTGCTGCCCGTGAGTTTGTGCCGAACCAGAAGGTCCAGCACTCGAGTGACGTCCCTCTCATGTGCCTCCAGGAGCTCCTCGTAGCTCATACTGGGGTCCCCGGACGCGATGATCACGTCGTCCACGAAGGGGTCCGCACAGTCACGCACCGGCTCAAGCAGGTTCTCCAGCATCCGCTGAAAAGACGCATTGCCGTTGGTAACGCCCATGGGCATCACTTTCCACTGGAGAGGTCCAAGTGGTGTGCTCATGGCTGTGCAGGCACGGGACTCCTCGGCGAGAGGCATCTGATGATAACCATGTTTCAGGTCGATCACCGTGAAGATCCTCCGCCGGTGTTGTTTTTGCAGCATATCCTCAATGAGGGGCAGCGTATAGCTGTCGTGCTGCGTTTGGGCGTTCAGGCCGCGGTAGTCGACCACGAGCCGCCATTCACCGGCCACCTTCTTGGGGACGACGAAGCACGGAGAGGCCCATTCGGAGTGGCACGGCTCGAGCCAGCCTCTCTGGATGAAGTCACGGAGGATCTTCTCCATGGCCTCTTTCCTCTCGCCCCTCAGGGCAAACTCCCGGTGCCGATACACACGGGGGTCCTGCTTCAGTCGTATCTTGGCCTCGCCATACGGTCCACGCACCGGTGGGGGAAACACAGGCTTACCGCTGAAGAAGGTATCCCCATACTTCTGCTTCAGCCTGGCCCTCAATGCCTGAATCTTGGGGCAATCGTCGGACTCCGCCTTGGCTTTTCCGGGCACTTGAACCACGGAGCTTACCTGAGGGGTAGCTACTCCGCTCGCTTTCGGCTCAGGCGGTCTTCCCAGGTGGCCCAAGGGGCCATCCCTGGTCTTGCCTCGGAATAGATCGCCGTAGGTGGGTGGGTTACCCCCGATTGGCTCGTCCTGGCTTGATAGGTGGTCCAGCACCCTCTGCACGAAGGTGTTCCCGTCATAGGAACCAGAGACGATCGAGTCCACTTCCCACCAGGCTTTGTCCTGGCCTTTGCCCTCACGCTGGTTTCCCCAGTCGTGAAAGGGCTGATCCATATACGCCTGAACCAGATCCCACTCCTCTTCAGTGAGGGGGTCTCCCGATTCCGATTCTTCGATGTCAACAGGGGGGACCGCCAAGCATTGCCTCCATGGCTCTGCTATGATGCGGTTGACACAGACGAAGTCCGTGGTGTCGGCCTGATCAAGGCCCCCATCCACATAGTGGAATTCTGTTGGCCATCTCTGGGGTGGCATGGGCTGTCCCTTAGCGTCCTGATAGACACTCTTTCCAGCCGGTAGGACGACCTTGTCTAAGGTCATGTTGGCCAATGAGGCTACCCAATGTCGGGTACTTTCCTTGCAGAGGTCTGGGCGGCTCAGCTCACGATGGTTCACGAACTGCAGCCCAATGGCCGCTTCTTTCGTGCCTCCCACCATGTACTGGCCGCTCGCCACCTTCAGCCTGACAGGTTTCCGACTGTTGGTCAGACACTCTGGTGGAAGTAGGCCAGCCTTGACCAAGCTGACTTGAGCGCCCGTGTCGACCAACACGTCGAAAACCTTTTCCACTTCCCCGCATAAGGCACGGACCTTAAGATGCAACTGCCGCTCGCGACCGACACGGCGCACGGCGTGCAAACTCAGGATCTCCGGCCGTTCCAGAAGCTCCACAAGCGACTGGTGCAGGTCGTAGACAATGGGCTCAGGCTGCCCATCTGCAGCATCCAGCTGCGGTCCGGGTGATCCTCCGATACTCTCGGATAGATCCTGTAGTACATCAAACACATTCTTGGTCGCGAAGGACGGACGGGTGCAAGGGTTCGTGCCTTCACTTGCCCTCACCCCGCCTCCGCGACTGCGTGCCGGACCGGGCCTTCCGCCCGCGGCAGTCCCTTTCTGCTTATCGACTCCCGACTGGGATGGTTCGGCGCTTCCCACGTCACCATCCTGCGACCGCCCTAGCTGGGGCCCTTGGCTGCAGGGGCTCGGCTAGGGGGCGTCGGTTGTGGAGGAAGGGGTGTTCTCCTCCGCATCAACCTCGTTGACGCCCTTCTTCCTTCCACCTTTCTTACCCTTCTTGTCCTTGTCCTTGTTCTGGTCATTCTGGTTGTTCTCCTTGTTCTTGTTGTCCGACCTGGGGACCCAGTTCCTCTTGATCTCCTGGATCTCCTTGGCCAACTCGGTCCCCTGCGACACCAGCTTGGAGAGCTCGTCCCTGTCCACCTCCACCTTGGCTTCCCGGATACCCGCGGGCGCACGCTTCTTCGACCCGTGCGCCTTCTTGTAAGCCTCCGTGTCGGCCTTGTGGACGGGGCATGTTCGGTGGTCATGGTTGAAGCCTCGCTTCCTCCCATAACACACGAAACAGCCCTGAGAGTGAGCTCGTATGAACTCCCCAAAGGACAGCGGAGGGTCGCCAATGCGGCGAGGGTCCCTCTTCTCCTGCTTTCTCCAACCCTGCTGCAGGGGCTACCAGTTTCCCGGCTTGCTCCCCGCGCTCAGGTTCTTGGCCACGAAGGCACACACGGCCACTTCGGCGGCCTCATCGTCGTCGTCATCGTCAACGAGAGTCTCATCGCCGCCGGCTCCCGCTGGGTCCCTGGCAGCTTCCCCGCCAGGTCCCTCGCCAACGTAGTTGACGTCGCGGTCGCCGGGCGTCAACCCGCGGGTGTGGTGGAGGTTTCGGTACTGCTTGAGTACTTCCTCGCCAACCCACTCCAGGATCTCGTCACAGCTCATCCGCGCCGGGATGGCCTGCAGACGGATGGTCTGGCCGCTCAACTCACACTCGTCAAGGCGCCACATCGCGGTCTTCTCGCGATCGCCCGAGACGGTGATGAGGAGAGCGTTCCGCAGGGAGTGCCGTTTGACATCCCGGGCCACGTTCTCCTTCGCCCAAGCCACCACGTTCGTATGATACTCTTTGGGGAGCATCATCTTGACCGTGTGGTTGGACTTGGCCCGCTTGGATTCTTCCTTGGTGACCCTCTTGATCCATGCCTCCGGCAGCATGGAGAGCAGGCGAGCCTGCTCGTCATCCTCGTTCCAATCCTCCACGTTGCGGCGGTAGAGGGTGTATTTCCCTCGGAAGTCCCGCCAATCCCGCAGGCGGATCTCCCGTCCATCATGCTCAAGCTTGATGGACTTCCACCGCTTGGCAGCCACCTGCGGAGCGTCCACCCGCTCCTGCTCGTTGAGACACTTCTTGGCCTCCTTGAGGGTCTTGATTTTCCCCTCCTTGGTCGCCATCAAGTATAGCTCTCGGAGCACTTCCGGCAGGCGGTACCTGAACCGTCTGAAGACATATCTCTCCGCATCCGCGTGAGGCATGTCTTCAGTGACGGTCAGCCCCCAATCGTCCAGCTTCTCCAAGAAGCGGTCGAGGTTGAGGGGGTTGCCGTCGTACATGGGGGGCTTGATGTCCTTCAAGTCTTCCCACACGGCGGCGTCCGCGGCCTTAGAGACCATGAACGCCGGCCGCGAGGTCGACCGAGGTTCCCATCGGCCTCGCCCACGGACTCCCACGGCCGCCACGTCCATCTCCTCCATGGAATCCCTGTGGCTACGCCGCGGTTCCTCCATGTACGCTGAACCTAGATGTTCACGCCGTACTGCTTCCATGTACGCATCCTCATCACGGCGCTGGCGGCTGCGTTCAGCGGCCTCCCGTCGTACACCACGCGGCGGGCTGATGTCGAACTCCTCCAGGTCCAGGTCCAGATCCTCACCTCCGCCGACATCCCACTCCACGTCTCCTCTGGGGACCTCATCCCTGAGTCCACCATAACGTCCACCAGCCATTGGGATTGGCTCCAGGGCTGGTTCGGGGCGCCGGGGGCGTACCGGTGTCCGCGGTGGGGCACGGCGGTTGCGGTACTCCGCGCTGAGCCACTCATCACGCCAATCCTCACTGCCACTGCCGGGCGGCACGCGTTCGTTGCGGCGGCCCGCGCTGTGGTGAGAGGGGGCGGTGAGAGAGGGGGCACTGGCACTGGGGCGACTCCTGGGGGCTCCGCCGGGGGCGTGGGGTCTGCCTGGACCTGGTCCCGATCCCCAGTCGTCGTCCGACGAGCCAGACTCCAGGGGTGGGCGGTCGCTGCCGACGCTCCCACGGGCTTCCAGCGCGTCCAGCCTCTGCTGCAGGCCGCTGATGACCGTGTTCAGCTGTCTGATCTCGGCCCTGGCGATGTCCAGCTCTGTCTGCGCGCCCGTGGCGACCTTGGAGATGCGAGTCATCTCGCCCTTGCCCGTGTCTACCTCGCACTCGAGGGAAAAGACCCTCCTGCGGAGGTAGACAACCCACCGCCAGGCGGTATCCGGGTCGCCGTTCCCTGGTGGGTCGTCGGGGTCCCCAGGGGGTCCTCCAGGAGGGCCTCCGCCGGGTCCGCCCGGTCCAGGGGGTCCTCCCCCGCCCGGTGGTCCGCCTCCAGGGGGTCCACTTGGTGGGCGTCCTGCAGGGGGTCCTGATGGTCCTCCGCCAGGGGGTCCCGGTGGGTCTCCGCCGGGTCGCCTCGGTGGGTCCGAGGATGGGCGTTTCCTCGTGATGCCGAAGTCCATGTCGTCATCCTCGTCCATGTCGCCCCACCTGGGCATCTCGGTCTCGGAAGACTCCGAGCTCCGGTAGGGAGGAGGGAGATCCTCATCCTCACCTTCCGGTTTCATGGGGACGTCTCCGCCTCCTCCGCCCGTCCAAGCCACCACTTGGCGATGTCGGCGGCCTCGTTCGTCCCCGTCGCTGGCGGTGAAGAAGGGGTCACTGTCGTGGGGGTGTCTGCCCGCTGGCCTTCGTGGCCTCTCGGGGGTCTTCCCCTTACCCTTCCTCCGTCGGTGGGCGGTGGGGCCACTGCTCCCACTGCTGCCCGTGTCCGCCTCATCCAGCGTCATCTTGGAGGAGGCGTCCCCTTCGAAAAGTTTTCGAAGGGTCTCCACTCGTGATCCTCCCGGGGGAGTCTCGCGGCAGATTTTGGCCTCTGCCTCCTCCATTGCGGCGGCGGTGGCTGCGGCAGCTCGCCTTTCGGCCTCCTCCCGGGCACGAGCCGCCTCGGCTTCCCGGGTCTGCTGCAGCCGCGCCCTCTGCGCTTGCAACGCCGCCAGCTCCGCCTCCGTCTTGGCCTTCTCCTCAGCGACCTTCCGTCGCGCGGCCTGGATGGCGTCCTTCTTGGCGGCGTCCGCCTGGGCCTTTGCCGTCGCATCGGCGTGGGCCCTTTCCTCCGCCTCCTTCTTTGCCCTCTCCTGGGCAAGCGCCTCTTCCAGCGCCCTCACCTCGGCCTCCCCGCAGGCAATGGCCTCCTGCGTCAGGCGGGCGTCCTCGTCGGCTGCCGCCAACTCACCGTTGACCCGGGCAGTCGCTGCCCCATGGGCGGCTACGGCCGTGAGTCCGGCAGCAATGGCCGCCACGGTCCGGGCGTGGATGGCCATGCCATGCCCCGACTCCGCAGCCTCCTCCTGGGCGATGCCGACGGCGCCCTCCACGGCAGCGCTGTGCTGCCTGGCCCGTTGCCGGGCAACCCGAAGGTTGCAGGGCACCCTACAGACGCGCTCACAGGCGCGCGCCACGTCCCTGTCGGGAGCGACGCTGCTGCTGGAGCTGGCCTGGTCGGCCGGCATCCTCCCGCGGTGGGCCGACTCCACGTCGCTGCTGGGGCCTGCTGGGGCCTGCTGGGGCCTCAGGAGCAGCTGACGGGGCTTGGCCTTGGTCTGCCTGGCGACTTGGATGAAGTCGCTGAGGGTGGCGTGGCCGGGGTGATGACCACCATTGGCCCGTTGGGGACTGGGGGCTGGGGTTCCGCCCTTGGCGCCTTGGGCGGCTTCGGCGGCCAGGGACTCCTGGTACTCCCGCCACTTCCGGTCCCGCTTCCTGTCCCCGGCGGACCGCGCCTTCTCCTTCCCCGGAGACGCGCTGCTGCTGCCCTGCAGCCTGCGCTCGCTCCCTGGTTCCGGGAAGTTCTTCTCGATCATGTCCCACATGGAGACATTGATCGAGGCGCCCGACGGGTACACGTTGGGCTCCTCGTCCTCCCCAATCCCGTCGGGACGCAGGCCTTCGCCGGGCCTGTCCGGCCGGGTCCACGTCCTCCAGCGCTTGCGGCGGAAGCGGTACTCGTACCCTTCCGCCCGCAGCCACTCCTCCACTGCCCGCAGGCGGTCCTCCCCCATGTCCTCGCGGAGCTCGAAGCTCCCGGGCATGCCGCCTTCGCACTGGGGGTGGCTGTGGCGGTAGTGCTGGTGCCAAGCCAACCCCCGCAGCAGGCGTGCCGCATGGGGGTGGGGCCGCGGCCACGTCCTGCCCGCTTCCTGCCAGTTTACCATGGCAGCGGGGGGCGTACTTGGTCTTGAGGTCCTTGGTGTGCACTTGTTCTACTCAACGAACTGGTGGTGGTTGTTGAGGCGGGTGCTGCAGCACTGGACTGGGTGTGCGGCTGGTGCTGGTCAGCCGGTGGTTGTGGAAGTGGTTGACGCGGCCTTGCTGGTCGGCCGATGGGTCTGGTCTGTCCACTTCCTTCACGGTCGCGGCGCGGTCAGGGCGATGCTCTGGACGGCGCTGCTGGCTCCATGACGAACTCGGCACTGTCGCTGGGCGGCGCTGCGAGCCGCTGCGCTGCGCTGCGAGGTGCTGCGCTGCGCTGCGAGCTGCGAGCTGCGAGCTGCTGCGCCGCGCTGCTCGGGGTTGGTGGCCCCGAGTGGCACGCGAGGGCTGCGTAACCCCGCGGCGGTGAAACGCTTTTGACGCGTTCCCGTGGGGGCCGGCCACGGGACGCTGCGGTGACACGCACAGGTGAGCAGGCAGGCAAAGCACTACGCTCACAAGGGCATCAATACGCTCGTGTCATGTGACAAAGCGTTTCAGAATCCTTGCCACTCTGCAAAGAGGGAACAAAGGTATGTACAACAATACATCAGGATATGTACACATGGGGTTAAGACTGGACTGGGGTAAGGGCATCACAGGACAATAGACACTCAGCCCTAACTTGTATCCCAATCCCAGGTCCGACCCTCTCAGTGGCTGGTGGGGGCGGGGGCTCAAACACAACCCATGCCCTGCTCAGTCCGGACCCTGAAACCCTGCCTATAGGGGGGGGTTCACCGCCCAGCCACAGGCGAGTTCCTGGGACCCAACCAGCTCCAAGGCCAACCAACAGTGGTTCCCTATGATCCTACAACGGCAGGTCTCAAGTCCACTCTGAGCCAGAGATATGGCCCCGCCATTATCACTCAGGAGTTGGTAGCTGAAAATGGGCTGTTTCAGCCCAAACTGATATTAGCTTGAAAAACTCCGAAATTGACCCCTCGTCCGGACCCGTCAGAGGTAGGGACGAGGCACCTGACCCTATGCCCTTCGAGTACGAACTCCAGTGGAGCCCTCACCCAACTTGGTTCCCTCTGAGGTCCCGGCATCAGGGCACCACATGTTCGTCAAGTGGGGTCATGATGCCAAAATCACCAAAACTGGCGTCATTCCCACGCGCGGCTCGCCCGGCCAGGGCAGGGCCAATGGCTCACAGGTAAGGAGGCAGGACCTAGGACTTCTATCTGAGTGTACAACTTGGGATTAGGTCCGGGCTCCCTGTGGGCATAGAGAAATGGGGCCGCCAACTGACCACACGGAAGTGGGAAATTGGGGTCCCAAAATGGGGTCATTTTGGCTGCTTGAAATGAGCCAAAATTCTTGGTGCTCCCAATAGAATATCTCCACGCCGGATCCGCCATTCCATACGCGATCGACCGGGAGTCCATCGGAGACTCCCATGCCCTTGGCTCTCAAAGATCTCCATGCCACTTGGCGTGGTGATGATCCCAATTAGGTCCACAAATGCCAAAATGGCAAAATTGCCCACACTCACTTTGGGCTAGCGCCTTAACAAAGGTTGCTCCGCTTCGCACACGTGGTGTGTGAATCATGGGGACCAATATGCATAACACCCATGTCATATATGGTCCATTGGTCCATGTGTCCGGCGTGCACGAGGGTTAGAACATAGTGCACGGCGGGCAGCAAAAGTCGATAATTGCTCAAAATGGCCAAAAATGCGCACACTCATGGTTGGGGCAAATAAGGCACATGCCCGACTTGGACCGGAGTGTGCCATAGGATTGGTATCAAGTCATATGTGTCCCACATATCTTTTGGGCGTCGCCCAACTCCTCCGGTATTGGGAATGGCAGGGTCGCCAAGTGAGCCCATGATTTGGGATAGTCCCAAATCGCCAACATGGCGGCCACGGTATGCCAAGCTCAAGAGGAGTTATTCGCCGGGTCCAAGATATGTTGGGGACCGAAGTATGTACCCTCATAACATACCTGGGTCATGATGTCAATTGAGCGCAACGTTGAGATATACGGTCGCCACTTGACATCATGACGTGCCAAAAACGGCAAAATTGGTACAAGCACACACAAAGGTGCCTTGAAAGGTGCACAATTATATTATAATATCTTCGGTTTGGATCGTGCAATCACTTAATCCTTCTAAACACAATGACTTGACACCAATGACCTTCGATCCCTCATATGTGCTCCACTTGGGGCGCCTTGAAAGGTTACGAGCGCTACTTCCCAAGTGAGCACATGAAAATATGGAAAATTGCAAAACACACACCTTGCTCCCAACGCATCGCTTTGGGATCGCCACACAAGCTTCCCTTCAAAAAGGTTAGGCTTGCAATTGATCGTAGGGAGTATGGAGAAGGGGCTTGCACAATATGAGGTCCATTGGCGGTTCCATCGCTCTTAGCCAAACCCGCCAAATGGGCACGCAATACAACACATGGCACATACCACATATTGCCCCAAAAGGTAGCTCCCCCCACGATATGTCATGCCCCTCCAAGGGCATAACTTTGTGTCAATTGCTCATAGGAACTCAAGGAGAGTTCCTATGCAACACCAACACTTGCGCGCTACACTCAAAAGTTATCTTAACGCACGCAATATCATGGCCATAGAGTTACAACGCAAACTCTACCCTCTTGACCATGATCCATTACACTAGCGCGCACGTGTGGAGACGCAAGGCATATGATGCTTCCTAAATTACGTCGGGAGTATTGCGAATACATCCCACGTTTCCTTATTGTCATTCCTCGCAAGCAACACGAGATATGACCTTCACAAGTGGCCTCACGAATCAACTTTGTTTTGCCCATATCTTTAAGACAAATGGAGGGCAGGATAAAAGGAAAGTTGATTCGTGCATAGGGAAGCACGTAGGTCCACTCGAAAGAGGTCAAATCAAGTGCGGGGATGTCGAAGTCGAAAATCCGATTTCGACATCCTGAAAAATTCGGATTAAGGTTGCGAGTGTAAGATGTGAAAATTGCGGAAGCATCCATGCAGTTCCTGAAAACTTTGGAGCCTTCGTGACGGATTGCGTTAAAATTTCCATTAATAACAGTTAAACTGGCGGCTACGGTAAAGTCGCGATCCAACCGCCAGCAGTCAAAACAGTGAGTATCAGAACGGAAGCGTAAAAATTGACGGAAACAATATGAAGATAAAACCCTGTTGATTCCTGATGTTCTGATATATAAATCTCCGCTGGCGGTGCATCGGTTGCCGATGCGGGGCTTTACGGCACGGAACACGCTCCCGCCGGGCTCGCACCGGGCGTCAACGGGCGCCTTCCGTACATGGGGTTAGTGGACCGGAGACCGGTCTTCCCTTCCGTACATGGGGTTAGTGGACCGGAGACCGGTTGTATGCCCTAACCTAGCCATGGGGTTCTGGGTACCGCGTTCCTTCATAATTGCAGCAGCCTAAAAAGGCACGAAGCTGCGTGATGGTTTTAGGCCTTTCCCATAGCTGCAGGGCAGCCATTTTCCCTGGGGCCGGTCTTCTTGTCCCATCTTCCAAGACAGAGCCACAAATCTTCCACGCTCTGGAGGAACATTTTGCCCTTCTTGGGTCGACACAAGAGCTTTTCTTGTCGAAGGACTTCGAGAACTTTGCGGACTTGTTCTTCGTGCAACTTCAGGCACTCATCAAAGTTTTTTCCCAACGGCGTGGCAATCAGAAGGTCGTCAATGTAGATGCTGCAGAATTTTTGTAAATCCAGAGACTTGTGGTTGTGAAATAAAATAGTCTCCATCATCTTCTGGAACATCGACGGCGCATTCTTCAGACCCATCGGCAGTACAGTCCACTGGACACTGCCACAGGGCGTGCACATTGCCGTCAAATGCCTATCCTCCTTTCGAAGTGGCATTTGGTGAAAGCCATGGCGGGCATCCAGCACAGTGAAGAGCTTACCTTTGGCTCTCGGGGCGATCTCCTTCTTGATTAAAGGAAGGGGATGCGCGTCAGGTACCGTGGCGGCATTCAGAGCTCTGTAATCCACCACTAGACGCCAAGCATCTATGCTGGATTGGTCAGCAGGTGGAGGTTTTGGCACAGTAAATGGTGCTGAACACCACTCAGAACTCATGCAGCCCTCCAACCAACCGAACTCATAGAGATTGCACTCAATAATCTTTCGCAGGGCATCTGCTTTGGTGCCGTGAAGGTAGAATGGACGTTGTTTGTGCACCTTTAAGCGTTGGATTATCTCAATCTGGGCTTCCACATTTTCACATCAAATTGGGGGGTTTTTCCACAACTTCTCACTCAGCACGTCATCCTTATCGTCTTCGAACACTGCATCCCTTCTTGCAGCTATCCTGTCTCCGTCGACCTGATTCCCACATTTAATCACCGACATTATGTCCACCAATTTGCGAATTGTTGGTCGTGGTCTCATATTCTTGGCCACTTCATTCCAAACTCCTTCGTCGCATTTTTGGCGGATGAAGCTCACCTGAGCTCGCTCCTCCGTGCAATCCCACCAATTAAGGGGGTCCACAAATGTCTTGAAGGGATGGTCGGACGAATTCAGCTGCATTCCTGTCCATTCAGGTGAAAATCTTGGAAATTTGTCCTCATTCTTGCTTGAAATCTTGACATTTTTGGCTTGGTTCTTGTCTGATGGGGTCGAATTGGAATGGATGGAGGCGTTCTCTTGAGGGACGCCGATTGTCCTTCCCTCCTTCCGCGACGATATGTCGGGATTCCGCTCTCGATCGTCTCCATCCACCTCAATTTCGTCGAATCCTGAGGAATTTGAAATGACCTCTTCTGTTCCCATTTCACTGTCATCTCGCCAATAATCTCCCAGATTCCCGTCAACTAAGCACGCCAACGTGCTCCATGAACGCTGTGGCAAAGACTTGCCATTGTCTTCGCAATACAGCTTCACTCCCTTGTGAGGTAGCTCGACAATGTCGATTGAAATGTCCATAATGTCCTTGAACGAAGATTGTTTTGGCCAGTTGGGGACAATTAAAATCACCTTTGCGCCGGATTGTGTCAGCTTCTGCACCACACGAGGAAAAACGTCGAAGGGTGGATTGATCCATAAAGGTTCAGACCAGTCCTCACTCCAGGCATCGTCGTAGAACTTTGGAAATCTTATATTTCTGTTGTTTGCAAAGGCATCAACTTGCGGACGAAAATTGTGGTTCTTTTCGAGGTAATCCACCAGAATGTCCCGCCATTTGTCGACTACACGATAGCAAACTGACTTCCACTTCTTGCAGTTCAATGATTCCACCTTTCCTTCGGCGAATCAGTCTTGATTCCCTGTCCATTCCTGCCCATCTCGCTGAATATGCAGCTTATTTCGCTCCTTGAATTGGTGTACACTCTTGGTGTATGGGTGCAGATAATACAGGTGGGACGGGTCGCTGGTCGACGGATCCTGGAGGAAGCATTTCCTGTGTCCCATGGGCGACACACGCTGAGCGTGAAACCATGGTTGACCCAAGAATAAATCATACTTTATGGTGGCTTCATAGAATTTTCCAGAAAACCACTCCTCCGTCACCGTCTCCACGCTCCAGACAGATTTTTTCACCAACCTGACCGCCAATTCTGCCTCTCTGTCGCCACCTTCAAGGCGATGTCCGCTCACTCCCTCCAGCTGGACAGGTGTCGAGGACATCTTCGCCTCGTCCTCCTGCAGAAAGCCTCTCCTCACCAGATTGACCTCTGAACCATTGTCAATCAGACATTTGGCAAGTTTAACCTTACCATCTGTCGTCGTGACCTGGATCCAGCAGACAAACTGGCGCTGCTTGCCCCGCCGGACAGCGCTGAGCACCCAGGCAGGCTAGAGGAGGCCGGAGGAACGCGCCAGCTGATCCTAGCAGCGCCCATCCACCGCCCCAAGTACCCTGATGGGCTTTGTTTCCTGCCACTCAACACCAATGTTGGGGATTGGGTGAAGTTGGCTTCCCTATTGCCATTCTTCTTCGACGTTCGGCTGCACGTCCTGTACTTGTCCTTCGTCAACCCATTCTTCTCCTGCTTCAACGGCATTGACTCCTTCTCCACGTCCACGACCACCAAATGACTTTCCACCACCAGGTTTCTTACCTCCTTGGCCTTTGTTGTTGGAGGTGTTGGAATTGGGGTTGAATTCGTTGGATCTGCCCTTGCCTCGACCTCCAGTATCCTTGTTGCTGCCGAAGGTCTTGTTTGCTGGCGTCTCCGTATACAGGGGGTTGCCATTCACCTTGGAATCCTCTTGATTCCAGGACTTTCCTTGTCCCTTTCCACTCTTTTCGCCAGATTTTCCACCAGATTTTCCACCAGCTCCGCTCGCTCTTGAGCCACCTGGATGTCCGTTCTTCTGCGAGTATTCCTTTGGTGTCCAATCTCTGTTCTGTCCTTTGGACTGCCCTTTACCTCTTCCCCGTCCATTTTGGTCAACATCTCGTGCTCCATCCTGCTGGGGATTTTTGGGAAAATTTCCCTTTCGATCCATTTTGGACTGAATTGTCTTGATATCTGAGGGCGTCCACCTGTGATCTGCGGTCGTGTGAGTCGCCGCCCGACCTTCCTTTCCAAGGGTAATGCACACGAAGCATCCCTTCTCACCAACGGCACTGACCTTGCCTCCGAAGCCTTGTGCATCCTGTGACTTCTAGCGTTCTAAGTTTGCATACTTTTCAAGTTGGTCCCAGATCTGCTCGACTCCATACGAGAAGATCCACGGCCGCACCTTCAAAACTGTCCCCTTATACTTCACTTTTCCATCCACCATGCTACAGAAAAACTCCGACTGTTCAGAATCATGGAAACCAACTCTCCATCTGCCCTCACGAATGGTGATGTCTTTCAATCCCGTAGCACTGATAGAGTGTAGCAACTCACGCACTGCCATTTTTGCCATAGTCTCCGGCAATCCTCGGACTTCAACCCAGTTGCCCAGGACTTTTTGGTCCGCCTGGGAGTCCCTGATCTTCTGCTTGGTCTCCGGCGTGAGCTTGCTCAGGAGAATCTTCTTCATCTCGGCTTCAGAAAGGCCTTCTCCCAAGTTCTCCGCCTCCTGCACCAAAAACTCCCAATCCTGCCTTGCTATTTGGATCTCTTCAAGAAACAATTTCTTGATCGCCCTGAAGTTCTCAAGGCGTTTCCTGTAATGATCCTGAGGGAGTCGAGAGCCTTTCTTTTTGAGACTTCGCCACAGCTCTTCATAAGTAACGGGATCTCCTCGATTCTGCCTTTCCACATAAAGATTGTATGTACTTTCCCTGAGTTTGCCAGTCAAACAGTCCATCAACCCGAGAATCCAGAGTTCCTTGTTGAGTTTCTACGTCTGCAACCAGACCATGAATTGTATTTCGAAAGAAGCCCAATAATTTGGATGCCCTGAGAACTTAGGCTGCTTCATTACTGAACGTCTAAGCCACATGTGCAAAGGATTGAGCAGGTGATTCAGGTTGAAACCTGTGGATGTGCCAACAGGATTGACAAAAACTGGGTTGACGGCGGCGCCTCCCATTGCCTGTGCTTCCGCAATTGCGGCCGCCAGCAACGCCTGATCCACAGTAGGCTGTACAAACGGCGTTGATTGTCCTTGATGATACCTCATCTCCTTCAATTTCTTCTGTTTTTCCTTCATTTTGGCTTCGTTTTCTTTCTTTTCTTTGTCCATCTTCTTCAAGGCCATTGATCTCTCTTTCACGGTGGTCTTTGCTCTTCCATCAATATCACCAACAGTATTTACAGACAGTACAGACCTTCCTGACGAAGACTCTTCTCCTTCTGTACCCAGATTAAACCCAATAGGACTTGTAAATCCAGTAGGGGGAATACCAGAATTTCCAGTAAAAGCTGGGAGTGGGCCAGTAAAGGCTTGGGGTGCCTGAAAATGTGGAACGCCATAAAGCAAGGATGCAGGTGCAGCTGAGGAGGTAGGTGCTGGGTGACTTGCCATTATAGGCGCTGATCCATTGAGCCCAGTAGTGCTCAGATTTTGTACCAGATTGGTCAATTTTTCAAGCTTCTGCTCCATCTCCTTCCACTTGCTGTCGTCATCCCGCTTTTTCTCCTTGGCAGACCTCTTCAGCTCCTTCACCCTGTCTTCGGGCAACGAAATCTGGCGCCGACAGGAGCAGTCCTTGGCACACTCACCACAGGATGGGCATCTAGTACCTTTTCCTTTGCTTCTTACCTCATCAACCCAAGTATCAACACTACAGTTAGAGTTGGGAAGCTTGGACAATTGCTCCCTGGAGAGGTGAGAATGTGTTGAATCACACCTCATTTCGTCGACCTCTTCGCCGTTGGGACCCCAGGCGCCCGACAGACCAGCGTGCTGATACACATTCTGGCGTCTCTCCTCTGCAATGATGGCCATTTGAACCATCACGGCAGCCTGGTGGCCAAACTGGTCCATCAGCTCCTCCCAATCCTCTTGTTCCTGCAATGTGGCGTCGAATCGCAGGCGGCCACTGTCCCTGATGAACTGGCACGACGCTCTGAATCAGTCCCTCAGACGGCCTCCATAGCCTGCCTCCGTCAGTAGCTAATTTTGGCGGTGCAAGAACTCCTGATTCCAGATTTCCTGGAAGTGGTTTTCCCAGTATTCACCAGAAATCTCACTAATTCCAGTATTAGACGGCTCTCCTTCGCTGCTGCTGTCCTCAAGATCAGGTAGAGGGTGAGAGTTGGAACCAGATTCACTTGAGGAGGGAGATTCTCGACCGGGTTTAAGGTTAGGTGGGGCGTTCATACAACAATCAGCACAAGTATGAACTCCAGGCCAATGTCTATGGCCACAGTAAGGACACTCTGAAGGTTGATCCTCGGTCTGCTGGGGAGAAGCCACGAATGTAACCTCAGGGGCAACACGAAGTGACCCAGGACGAGTGATGGCCCCTCTAAAGTCCGATGATCTCAGGGTGTCCGTGGAGATTCCAGAAGCAGAGTCATGATTTCCTCTGCTACCATGTAACCGCTGCATAGTGGCGGATCTTTCTTGTTACTGCGAAGCCTGTAGCCTTGATGCCCCAGGGGTTCTAACGCCCGACACTGCCCCTGATATCTCCGAACCCAACTGACCCTCTTCAGACCCATATCCTGAAGAGGTTCGGGGGAGGGCAACCTCCAAGCTTCCCTTGGCATGCGCGACCCCAATCCCATGAAATCCAAGACTTCCAGAAAGATGTCCTTGAATTATGCCCTAGGTCTTTTGATGTATTCCTGCAAGTTGGTTTTGTAGTGGAAAACCCCAAACCAAAGCAGCAAGTAGAGCAAGGACTGAATATGGATCGAATCAATGAAATCAATGATTGGTTTTGGAATCCAGTGTAACACAGAAGGGCTGCAGATAGACAAAGCAGGTATATGAACATAGATTCAATCACAAATGAATAATGCAAAAGGTTTTAAATGAAAATTGGTCAGACTCTAGCCTCAGTGGTTGCAATAGGCACTTCATGTGCACTCTTTTGGGTGAAATGGTGCTGGTTAGGACTGAGGGGCATAGATGTCAGGACCACACAGAAAATGACTTGGCCAAGCAACTGAATTCAGAAACAGTTACAAAGTAGGACCACAATAAGTGGTAGATTCAATTGAGTATAGGGGTCTTGGGGTGGGAGACCACTTAGGCTTAACCTCCAAGGCCCACAAGCATGGAATGCCTGATTTATTTTGGTATGACCTCCATGAAGGAAGGTACCTCCGCTCAGTTGAGTGGTAGGGGTGAACTTCATGGGGGGGGCTAGGGTCACAACCCTAGTTACCTTGAGAAAGTGTACTTTAGGCCACAAAAGAGAGATAAAAACACTTAAGTTTGTCTCAGCATCAACAAAGGGTTTTAAGGGGGGGCTTAGCCTGGATCAAGCCCTCCAAGAAAGACATGGCAGTGACTTTTTCTTACTCCCCCCTGGAGTACTAGTTGATCAGGCTAGTAGGACCAAGGAAAAAGGCTCAAATATTCCCAAAATTACCTCAAAAAATGCATTAAACTTACAGAAAACATTCTCATCACTTCATTGAAGCCTATCACACTGTATGGACCCTTGAAAAACAGTGTAATGTACCGTGAATGATGTCCCTTCGAAGGGGCATTCCTCAAAAGTCGCCGGCGTGCGGCGAAAACTTTTGGAAAAAGTGTGGGGGCAGTGGGAATTGAACCCAGGACTCCCTGGCTAGAGCACATGTGTCTGTCCACTAGGGTACAGCCGAACGCTCTGATGCGGACGGTTATCGCCGTATAAACAGCGTTTTAGTAAACGTCCTGACCAAGGGCCAGGGCGGAGCAATACTCCCAATGGAGGACACAAACCCCCAGGAGCTGAAGAAAATAGAAAATGGAACCAGCAGGGAGTGATTCCTGCGGTTTTGCGGAAGGGGCTGCGATTTAGCAAGTGAAATCGTTGAAAATCGACGAAACCACGCGGGAAATCGTCATTTTTACACATAACTTAAAGTCGCAGACAAGCGCAAACGAAGCGGACGCCAAGAAAAGGGTTGCGCAAGCGAAAACGGCATTTGGAAAAGAAGGTATGTGCCGTAGTTTTTAAAGTTTCCAAAGAAAATTTTTGCACAGTTGCATCAAAATTTTTATAAACTTCAGAGTAAAGTATTCACAATCAGCCCGCACCACAGAGCAGTTCAACAACCCGTCTCTCAGGTATGTCTGTGTCATTTCACACTCACGCATTGCGTTCGTGTTGGTTGCTCCGTCAAAACGTTAGGGTTGTTAACGCTGTGCTCGTTGGGGGGTCGGGTGTTCATCTCGCGTGCTCTGCACAGGTGAAAGCAGGAGTGAAAGGTATGTGATGCGAATGGAGCGCGCAGCGCGTATGTAGGGTTAGAATATGCGCTGTGCTCGCGATGCATGTGCCTAATCTAGGCATCCACACGCTGTATCGCTTCACCTGTATCCCTAATCCACCCTTGTTTCTTTTCTCACAGGTTAGCGTTTGTACGTGTGCGGCCGTAGCGTTCAAGTTGAGTTGCTTAAAACGCTTAGGTTTGTTTTGTGTTCGTTTCAATGCGGCATTCACACGATGCATGGTAAGTAAGGTAGGTTAGCCCAGGAGGAGCTCACCTCCTGGTTGGGTCTGTGGTTAAGCCTCCCTTCCCTGCGTGCACATGATGCATTAAAGGGTAGGCCACGCGAATTGCGCACGGTAAACCTTGTTTAGGCTACCCAGGGGCTCCTCGGTACGTTCTTTAAGAGAACCTGAGGAGTCCCTTAACGCTTGCTTGCTTGATAAGGGTAGCTGCTCCATGCAGCGTGTTTGCGGACAGCGTATTATAGGGCACACTGAGAAGGGTATAACACCTGGAGTGTGCCTTGGTTCCTCCGCCGCAAACGCCCTTTCATTTGCCTTTGTTTTACAGGTGGGCAGGTAGGGTGAGTGGTGCAGCAGCATTTTTTTATGCCCTGCTAAACAGGGGCGCAGATCACACAAACAAGTAACTCCGCTCCGCCTGTGGCAGAGCAGGGAGTCCGACTTCATCGACATCTGCGCCTTGCACACGCGAGCACTCCTTCCCTCCAAGCCCTTGCAGGGGAAACGCGTTGTGGCGTCCCCTGTGAGGCCACAGTTGCTTAGCAGCGCTGTGTTCTCTTGTCATTTCACAGGTGGGTCGCTAGGACCCTCGAGAACTTTCTCTTCGCAACGCCAAGTAGAGTGTGCGTGTAGGAGTGGTAGTCCTGCGTGGGGGCTAGAGCCAGTTGCCCAGCGCTCGCCCACCAGGATGGTGCCACTGTAGGGTGTGTAGGACCTGTAGGGGGCGTGTCACTGTCCCACCCTTTTCCTGCAATTTTAGCTGGGTTGGTGGGCTGTGACAGTGGGTTAGGTTAGTGTTTTTGGCCACATAGCAAACAGGCGTTTTGCATGCCTTCATAGCTTTTGGCCACCCCTCCCTGTAGTAGCCAGGTAGGTAGGGAAAACAATACCTGGACTAACTCTCTGGGTATTCCCCCAAGGTTTTGCGCCAGCACAGAAATTGGGCGCATAGGGGAGGGGAGACCCGGGGCGTACCCCGTGGCATCAATAAGCCAACCCTCCAGGGTTAGCAAGGGCGCAGA
Source organism: Eutreptiella sp. 'Long Island Sound 2002' (assembly GCA_964036045.1). Classification (NCBI taxonomy): domain Eukaryota; phylum Euglenozoa; class Euglenophyceae; order Eutreptiales; family Eutreptiaceae; genus Eutreptiella; species Eutreptiella sp. 'Long Island Sound 2002'. Next base: position 23,507,259 of record OZ038388.1, read on the forward strand.
CTTGGGTATAATTAGGACACCACTTCTGCGGCTTGCTCTCAGGACCTTAGGACTAGCACACTCACACATACGTTATGGCAGGTAAGGGTAAGGTAAACCCTGAAAGGAAGGGTAGAACCCCATGGGTCTGGACCAGTCAGGGGTCCTAACTGTGGGCTCGCTTGTCCCCAAGGAGGGAAGACACACCTTGCCTCATAACACCTTGCTTGTCATTCCCCCCTGGTGTAGAAAGCCACCGTTCTTCGTTGGCTCACCAAGGTCATTACATTAGGGCAGTACCCATGCAACACATGGTCAACAAGGCAAACACTCGCTGGATGGCTGCAATCTTGATAAGCGGCCATCTGGCTCACGCTGGAAACCATAAGCATGGGTCTGCAGGGCACAGACAGGGTCAGTAGACTGACACAGGGGAATTAGTTTCGCTTCTTACGCTGGGACATAGTCTCAGCACGGGTTAGGAGCTGCCCCTCGTTGTTCTCAACGAGGTAAGTGCGGAAGATGGGATTGATACTCCCATCTGGTTGTATGAAGGCTGACATAGGTTCCCAGGTCGCCTCGGACAACCCATAGCCATCCCACAGGGTTAGGAATTTCCAGCCCTGTTTATACTCGTGGCGAGCAATACCTGCAACCACGTAGTAACCATCGACTGCCATCTCATCGGCAGTCATCTCTTCGAGTTCGTCTGCCTCCTCTGGACTGGCAGCGTTCTCTAGGTCTATACGTTCAATCTCACTGTCGCTGAGGCGCCACTCATCCCAAGACAAGTCGTCAGGGGAGTGATAGTGCCTCAGCTGCTTAGGAGCACATAGCAGTTCACCACCTAGACGTGGACTGCACCTGACATGGATCCTGGATCCATCTATCCTGATGATACGATAGGGTCCAAAGTAAGGGTCCTGTAGGCAGTTACGTGGCCAGGAGGGTAGGCGTGAATGGTGTACCAAAACAAGGTCACCAACCTTGAAGCTGGCAGGTCGCCGTAGGCGGTTCCGTCGGCTCTGTTCACGGTCACGAATGTGTCTCAGGTTAGTACCAGCCTGGTTAGCCATAGACTGCTTGTGTTCTAGCCAATCTCCCACAGGGCTCTTGAAGTCCTCAGGAAAGGGGGTTTTGAAGAACCAAGCAGGTCGTCCTCCATGGAACAGTTCGTGGGGGGTGAAACCCGTAGAAGAGCTCCGCTGTGAGTTCATGGACAGAACTGCCCAGGGCACTAGGCGTACCCAGTCCTTGGTGCGCTCCTGTTTCATCAGGATTCTTAAGTTTTGCTCCACCACACGGTTCTGTCTCTCACAGAGAGGGTTAGACGTGTGAGTGTAGGGCACACCTGTGGTTACCTCCACGTTGAGGGCATTTAGCACTCGTTTGTACCACCCAGTGTCACTGCGGATGCGTACATCTTCATCAGAGTGCACCTGTTTAGGTGCTCCATAGGGTTCGAACCATTGTTCGACCAACATTTTTACAGTCTGCTCACCCGTGATTTTCTTATTGCAAGGGAACACACGGGTGAAGCGAGATAGACCACAGGTGACCACGAGGCAACTATCATAGCCGCCAAAGCGTGGTAAGCCGTGGATGTAATCCACGTAGAGAAGAGAGTTAGCACAATAGGGTATGGGTAAGCTGGAGATCAGACCCCTATCCCTACTGTCACTTTGCTTGCTGGCATGACAGCCACAAGCATCCACAATGGTCTGCATACGCGACCTCAGTTCAGTCAGGGTTAGACTAGAGTAGAAACACTCACGGAAGAAGTCCACTGAGCGATTAGCGCCAGTGTGACCAGAACTGAGATGGGACCACTGTAGGCACCCATCCAGTCGTGCCTCAGGCACCACAATTCGGTCCTCGTAGAAGAGGTACTGATTGTTTTTATACCACTGGTGCCCGTCAATGACACGGGGTTCGAGACCAGTGTTGAGGGTTTGTAGAATTTCTTTATACTCTGACTGATAGTCGGTTAGACTCCAACCCTCCAGGATTCCAGCAGTGCGCATGGACAGGTCAAGCTGGACATCCATACGCTGGAAAGCCTCTTTGGCGAGTGCCTCAGAGCTCTCACCAATAAGCGCATCGAAGTTGTTGCGCGATATATAGTCAGACAGTTCATTCTGAATCCCGGGGATATGATGCACTGTCAGCCTGAACTGGCTCAGGTAAGTCCACCACCGTTTCAGCTTCGCTTTTTCTGGTGGTGGGCCCTTCTGAAAAGACTTCACAGGCTCCTGGTCACACAGCCAGACAATAGGGTTAGACCCCAGGAGTCGGGATTGTGAAGATAGCACCAACATACCGGCCAGGAGTTCCTGGTCATAGGTGCTGTAGTTGGAACGCGCTTGGTTCCACTTCCAATTCCAGTGTCCCAGTGGCACCAGTCGCCACTCACTGGTAGGATAGTCATGTTTCAACGAACCATCACGGTTCAGTCCAGTAGTACGATAATGGCAGTGGGTTAGCTCAGCGGGGTTAAGCTCCTGCCATTGGTAGATCGTACCTCCCCCCCCTACATCACTGGCATCAGTAATCAGGACTATCTCGCCCTCAGGGCGGGGAACTCCCAGGCAGTTGGAGGAGGCAATCTTCTTCTTCCACTCCTGGAAACACTCTTCCTCTCTGGAGGTCCACCTCCAGGGAGTAGTTTTCTTGATTAGGTCAGTGAGGGGTGCAGAGGAGTAAGTAAAATTGTGGATGTGACGCCGATAGAAATTACAGGCGCCCACAAAACTCCTCACATCGTGTAGACCCTTCTTAGGGTCATCGCGAATCTGCATGTCCTGTAGGGGCTGCATCTTAGACGCGGCTGGTTTCCACCAGCCATACCCCACGTCGAAACCCAAATACTCCATCTCCTCTTTCATGAACTCACATTTTTCGAGTTTGATTCGGAGATGGTTTTCTTGACAAACAGTGAAGAATTCACGTAGGAGAAGGACATGGTCCTCTTTGGTATTAGTACCCAAACTCACGTCGTCGATGTGAGCCTCCATTTCTGCACCCCGAGAAATCAACTCTTGTACTAGAGGCCTGCGCCTCAGTATGTACAAAATTTTGTTCATAAGCTCCTGGAAGAGCGCTGGGGCGTTAGCCACCCCGAAAGGCATAACCTTCCACTTGAAGACACGACCCTTAGGGGTTATAAAGGCAAGCAGCTCCTGAGCTGCGGCGGTTAGGTCAACCTGCCAGAAACCAGAGCGTTTGTCCATTTTGGTCTTATACCTACATTTGGCAATACGCTCCAGGGTGTTTTCCATGTTAGGAATACTCCCTGAGTGGTTCTGGGCTTTCTTGTTGACCTCACCATAGTCTACAACAAGACGTAGAGCAGTCGACCCTGGTTTAGCAACAAGGAAACAGGGGCTGCAGTGATGGGGATAGTCCCCATGTTTGTACTCTTCAACGAGGCCAGCATCAATGCATTCTTGGATCTGGCGCTCGATTTCTTCAACCTGTTCCTGTGGAGCGGGATAGGGACGACGCCTCACTCGCGTCTTTTCAAATTCTGGTTTCAACTTCAGGTCCATCTGGACCAGTTTTTTGCAAGATAGGGGAGGCGGCAAGGCGCCGAACACCTCCTCATATGTTATCAGCAGTTTCTTCAGGCGGGGGTCAAGGTTAAGACTCTCGACTTTCTGAAGGAAATCCTCCTCAGCATGGAGGTTGCTTTTTCCATGTTCTTTCTTTTTATGCCGATCAGCAGTTTCGGCAGGTACAGTACCATCGTCCCACTCAGGGGGACATTGCTGCCCATAGTGTAGAGAGTACACTAGAGGTATCTCAGGATCAGGCAGCGTATAGGACTCATCGTCCTCCTCAGACCAGATGGAGTATTTCCAGGTCTGTCTGAGGTATTGAAGCCGCTCTTGGCGCTCAATACCTTCGGCCTTCAGGTACAACAGCCGTCGGAGTTCTTGCGTGTCATGCTCAGACAAGGGCATGTTATTAGCAGCAGGCCGTGCCAGAGCATCCGTACTCCGGGCCACGGGTTCACCTGTGTGCACAGGCTGCATGTGTAGCACTGGTTTCCCAACAGAGGAAGCGGGTTCAGAGGTTGACTCTAGATCTACCTCCTCTAGCAACAGCTGGGCCAGGAAAGCACTATGTTTTAGGTCAACACAGCTGGGATCCACAGAGGGAATAGTGCTGGCGATCTCAGACAGTTGGTCGTCAGCATCCTCTTTTACAGCTGCAGGTTCCAGATAGTCATCAGGAGACTCACACCCTGTAAGTGTGGCAGATAGGTGCTCAGGAGATCGATTTTTGAGATCATAAAGGGTCAGGCCACGATTTTCGGCCATGACCTCTTTTAGTAGCACCTGGTCCAGGTCACACAGGGGTACAGGATTGAGAGATCCATCGATGATGGACAGGAAACTGGCCCACTCAGGGGCCTGCATAGCTGTGTCTGAGTCCTCAGGCACATAGATGGGGCCGTCGGGGAGTTGCACTCTTCCCACGGTCATTCGGTCAAGCATACGGCGCCAGTAGGCATGTTCACCAGAGCAACCCCAGTCAGGGGTGCACATAACAACCCTTCCTCCCTCATAAGCGATCTTGGTCAGGACCTTCGCGAGCAGGGAGAAGGGAGGGTTAGCATACGCTAGGCCCATTGCTTTCCAGAAGAAACGGAAAGCATTGTTCGTTTGTTTCGAGCAGTACAACTGCATGATGTGCTGTTGTTGGCTCGCAAACAATTCCACCTGGATCTCATCCAGGTTTACCTGAAGGGCCGCCAGTCCATTTTCGAGAACATGACGGGCCAGTTGGTAATTTTCAGTACGATAGTTCGTCTTGGCTGCGTAGCGCCCCCAGACTCTTTTCGTCCTGACAGCTCCAAAGGAACGGAGAATAGCCCACTGCCAAAGTCGCAGTGCAAAGAGTAAGGACGCTGTAGGGACAGCATTTTAACCTGGGGGTTTCTTCTTAGAAAGTCAGTGCCAATGACAATGTCAAAGGCGTCAGTGTCCAACACTCTGCAGTGTTGAGTCACGGTTTCGTCGCCCAGACAGATGGTCACATCGACCCCCCCCAAGGAATGGATGGTACGCCCATCCCCTACTCTTATGGCCACAGTCTTAGTCTTCCTGAAAGTTTTAAGCAGGCGCCGGGCCACTATGGAAAGTGTTGCACCGGTATCAAGCACTGCTCGAAAAACCTGATCCCCGATTTTCACGAGGATCCAGAAAACCAAGTCCTCCTCTTCGGAGCCGCCCCCCTATTCCTCATCAGGGAATTTCACATCCACTCCTGCAGCCATGAGGGACTTGGCCATCCAGGCCAAGCGCCTCTTCTTAGAATTATTCCCCTCAGGGGTAGCGTTATCCCCTTGGGGTCGCTTCTGGGGGACACCTGCGGCAGGAGCGGGTGTGGCAACAGGAGTAGGCGTAGCAACAGGCGCTGATGAGCGCCTCTGGGGGTTAGGGGGTCCAGTCTTACCACCCCCCTTGCCACCTCCTTTACCTTTATCCCCATTCGGGGGATTCCTGGCGGGCGTCGGGTTCTTCTGGCGCTCCGCCTCCTGACGCTTGAGTTTGTCACTCTCGCGTTTCTTGATGTGGCATTCGTCCTCATAGTGACGACGCTTGCCACAGTAACCACAGGTGATGGTACACCTGAAGTGGTCCTGATGGGTCACTGTTTTCCCATCTTTAGTATGCTGCTGACGTTTCATCTGCAGCATACAGCCACTGCGAAGATCGCAGTCAGAGGCATGACAAGGTCCCCCCTTGTCATTCACAGGTCGGCAGTAAAACAGGGGGGGGGTGCCTGCATCAGTTGGAACCTCGTTCATGGCACGTAGGTTGCCCCTCCCTTTACCGCCTCCCTGGTTGGTGTTAGTGGGATTTTTATGCCCCTTCCCTTCGCCACGTTCAGGGGTAGGGGTACCACCTCGTCCCAAATGTTTCTTGAGGAACTTCTCCATGTGGGAGTCGTTCTCTCTCTCAAGAGCTAGCTCAATCAAGAGATCCACCAGTGTATCATACGAGTGGGTCCTGCTCTTCCTCTCAGAGGTTGAGCGGCAATCATCCCACGTACGCTGGGGGATCTTACTCATGAGCCACAGGTGGGGCTCAGTGGCTCCGTAGGAGCCCACATTCATCCTCGAAAATAAGTACTCCATGTCGCACACATACTCAGAAATTCGCGCAGCGGATGGAAACTCCGGGAGCATAGGTAGCTCCTCGATTTGTGTGCGAACGCTGAGGTCAGTCTCATAGACTGGGAATGTTTTCTCTAATCTCAGGAGTACCTCCGCCCAAGTAGAACAGGTTTTCACAATCTGTTTGACCTGTTTTTGCAAAAATTTCTTTTTGCATGAGCGTTTTAGCAGTGAACATTTGGTGGCCACATCCACATGGGATTGGCCAGTCAACAAAAGGAACTCCGCAAATTCTTCTGCCCATTCAGGCAGGTTTTTAGGGTCGAACTCCGGCAGTTCCAGCTGGATGTTCGCCTGGGCAATCGGTCTGCCCATCTTCCCACCCCCCGGAGTTAGGCCTGAAGGCGACACGCCGGCAAGTGGGGCCAAGGCTGACAGCCCTCTTCTCTCACTCTCTGTGACAGGCACGTCCTGTAGGTCCGCCATAGGCACAGTCCTGGCACGGGGGTGGAAGGGGCTGGGGCAGGTAACCTTAGGCAACAGCCTTGAGACCCTCGATCTCTTGAGATCTTCGGCCAGGGTACTCAGCCCTGGAGAGAGAGAGAGGAACTCAGGCTTGGGTAAGGGTTCTGCAATACCCAGTTTAGCCTTAATGGCCTCTGATAAGGCCGTCACATCTGGATCTTCTGATCCAGACAGGAATTTGGCCAGCAGCTCGGCCGTTTGATCCAGGGCACCGTAGGTTGGCCTTGGATGATGTTCTTCGATTCGAGTTGGGCCCACTTCGGGAGCCCTTGGGGTTGGGTACTCAGGTCGTAGTCGTCTTGGCAGGGATGCAGTAGACGGAGGGCCTGAGTGTGAGTAGGACCCTAGATCCGTACGTGGTCTGGACCCATGTACAGCCAGTGGTTCCTCTCCATCCTCCCCACGGATGGATTTGTAGTACTCATCGTGCATGATGTACTCATCCATCTTCATCTTCAGCTTCTCATATTCCTCAGGTCCTTCAATGGCAGTTGAGGATGAAGCTGGGCAATTGGATCGTGATACTGAAGCAGCCACACGTCTGTGGAGGTGACTGAAGCTGTCTCCACCGTGTGCTGCTAAGGCCTCGGTGGTAAGGCCTTTATTCTTCTCCGCCCTTCTGCGTTCTGGATCTCCTTGGGACCCAGATGCGCCACTGAGGTGATGTGGTGCTCGGTGTGGTGGTTCACTCATTGGGTGGACCACACTGCCCATTTGTACTTGGACAGTTCGGATAGGCCAGGCTCTTACACTTGGTGTGGACATTATGGACTTGTTGTTGAGCTTTTGTTGCACTTCTCAGGGTCGGTTCAAAAGGTCTCAAGGGACTGTCTCTGCTACCGGAAAGATGTCCTTGAATTATGCCCTAGGTCTTTTGATGTATTCCTGCAAGTTGGTTTTGTAGTGGAAAACCCCAAACCAAAGCAGCAAGTAGAGCAAGGACTGAATATGGATCGAATCAATGAAATCAATGATTGGTTTTGGAATCCAGTGTAACACAGAAGGGCTGCAGATAGACAAAGCAGGTATATGAACATAGATTCAATCACAAATGAATAATGCAAAAGGTTTTAAATGAAAATTGGTCAGACTCTAGCCTCAGTGGTTGCAATAGGCACTTCATGTGCACTCTTTTGGGTGAAATGGTGCTGGTTAGGACTGAGGGGCATAGATGTCAGGACCACACAGAAAATGACTTGGCCAAGCAACTGAATTCAGAAACAGTTACAAAGTAGGACCACAATAAGTGGTAGATTCAATTGAGTATAGGGGTCTTGGGGTGGGAGACCACTTAGGCTTAACCTCCAAGGCCCACAAGCATGGAATGCCTGATTTATTTTGGTATGACCTCCATGGAGGAAGGTACCTCCGCTCAGTTGAGTGGTAGGTGTGAACTTCATGGGGGGGGCTAGGGTCACAACCCTAGTTACCTTGAGAAAGTGTACTTTAGGCCACAAAAGAGAGATAAAAACACTTAAGTTTGTCTCAGCATCAACAAAGGGTTTTAAGGGGGGGCTTAGCCTGGATCAAGCCCTCCAAGAAAGACATGGCAGTGACTTTTTCTTACTCTTCCTCTCGAAATTCTTACTGATCTTCCATCAGTCTGGGTTTCTCCAAAGAATTCTGTGATCCTTGCCTCAGCCGTGACACAATCTGGCGTCCTAGGCAAAGAGATGATGGTATATGTAGACAATACAAACATGTAGACAAGTAATATGTATATGTAACACTTCTATACTATAAAATAGCTTAGAAGACAGGACAAAATGTTGGCGGCGGCGTCGCCGCCATCAGAAAAACTGACGGCTACGCGTCGTCGCCATCAGGATCTCCACTGAGATCCTGCCCAAACTGGGCCAAACAGTGGTTTTTGGGCGAAAAACAGTGAAATATAGTGATTTTTGAGCCAAAAACACTCATTTCGCGTGTCTCACCCCAACGCGTCGCGTAGCCAACACGACGCGTTTCTGTCCCAATTCAAACTATATATGAAGAGGGCCACTGTTGGGCCACACCATGGGCGCCTGGCTGATTCCTGGGATCGCCTCAGGATTTTTTAAAAAAATAGTGAACGTGACTGATTTCGCAAAAATTGACCTTCGCGGAACGCCGCGAAAAAGGTCACGTTATATTCCTATATTTCTAAAAACGATAAATCAATAATAAAATTGATTAAAATCTTCAGAAATCGAGAAATAAAACTTCGATCTGGGGCTGCGTCGCGCAGGCGACGAAGGTCGGTGCCAGCCCAAAAATGACGAAAAATGACGATTTCTGGGGTATTTTACAGATATTCCACAGAAATCGGGATGCCATAAGGTTGGGAATCAGCCCAGGAAAATTCCTCATGAGAAGAGCGCCACAGGCTGGGCAGCGGGTATGGGTGAGGCACCCCATACCGCTTCACCCCCCTCCTTAAAAGCCTTGCCTATATCCAAAGGAAGGCAAGGCCAAGGAGGCGCTCTGACCCCTGCACTGCCCTGGTTTCAAAACTGATTCAGCAGGACAGTGGGGGGGGGGTTTTGTAAGTAATTTACATGCCACTTACATGTAGGTCTGCAATAATCTTTGATATATTCATAGGGCAATTGGCCCCCCAGGCGACCACACTGGTCCCTGGCACTCCCTTTAGCCTCTGGTGACCAAACCAGGGGCGCTGCAGGTCCTTCCGACCAGACTGATGGCGCTGAGGCACACATATTGGCCCTTTTTCTCCATGGGCATGGAAACATAACAATTCAATTAATTCAAATGCGGAAAAAAAAATTATTTAGGGTCAAACCCAAGGCAACGAATTCCTCGTGCCTGAATTTAGGGTCATTTCCTACCCAAGGCGACGAATTACTCGTGCCTGTTTAGGGTTCGTTGTGTGTGGCCAACCAACCCAAGGCGACGAATTAACGCGCCTGATTTGGTGCATTTAGGGTCATTTCCTACCCAAGGCGCCCGACGCCTGTTCAGGGTTGGTTGCCAATACAAGGCGACCAATTAACGCGCCTGCTTGTGGCGGTTCGCAGATGGCGTCGTCGTCGCTGTGGTCGTCGCCCAGAGGACCTTAATAGACTTGGGGGCTCCATAGGGTCTTCTACCCATCGTAGGAGTCAAGGAGTTCCTCCTTCATCATGTTGATGCCCTGGACCTTGGCTCCTGCAGATGTCGACGTTGTCGACAAGTCTCTGCAGTCTGGGCGTTGTCGCCGTCCGCAGGCCGTCACACCGCCTTGGTGGCCTTGGCGTCGGCAGAATTCTTTTGAAGAGGTTTGGGGGAGGGCAACTTTCAAGCTTCCCTTGGCATGTACGACCCCAATCCCATGAAATCCAAGACTTCCTCTCAAAGTTCTTACTGATCTTCCATCAGTCTGGGTTTCTCCAAAGAATTCTGTGATCCTTGCCTCAGCCGTGACACAATCTGGCGTCCTAGGCAAAGAGATGATGGTATATGTAGACAATACAAACATGTAGACAAGTAATATGTAAATGTAACACTTCTATACTATAAAATAGCTTAGAAGAGAGGACGAAATGTTGGCGGCGGCGTCGCCGCCATCAGAAAAACTGACGGCTACGCGTCGTCGCCATCAGGATCTCCACTGAGATCCTGCCCAAACTGGGCCAAACAGTGGTTTTTGGGCGAAAAACAGTGAAATATAGTGATTTTTGAGCCAAAAACACTCATTTCGCGTGTCTCACCCCAACGCGTCGCGTAGCCAACACGACGCGTTTCTGTCCCAATTCAAACTATATATGAAGAGGGCCACTGTTGGGCCACACCATGGGCGCCTGGCTGATTCCTGGGATCGCCTCAGGATTTTTTAAAAAAATCGTGAACGTGACTGATTTCGCAAAAACTGACCTTCGCGGAATGCCGCGAAAAAGGTCACGTTATATTCCTATATTTCTAAAAACGATAAATCAATAATGAAATTGATTAAAATCTTCAGAAATCGAGAATTAAAACTTCGATCTGGGGCTGCGTCGCGCAGGCGACGAAGGTCGGCGCCAGCCCAAACATGACAAAAAATAACACTTTCTGGGGTATTTTACAGATATTCCACAGAAATCGGGATGCCATAAGGCTGGGAATCAGCCCAGGAAAATTCCTGATGGGAAGAGCGCCACAGGCTGGGCAGCGGGTATCAGTGAGGCACCCCATACCGCTTCAATCCAGCCTCTGGGAGCGACATATGCGAAGCACTTGTGAGCCCATTGAACTCCATGGTGGAATATGAATAGTCAGAAAACCCGGTCTACAAAAATGGAGCAGACATAGAATCTGATTGTGCATCCATCGCACATAATGACTCAAAGTGAAATCATTCGAAATAATTTAAATAAATCCGATTGGGAAATCACGAAAGACAAATGCGACTCGACGCGCCCTCACAGGCGACATCTGGCGGCGAACGGAAAACATGAAAACACGCGGAAAATTTACTGCACTAATGCACATCTGAGAATCATTGAAATTCTGATCACATTGATGTATAAATTGAGTGCTGTCACTGCTGCCGTTACACCGCCCTGGCCCTTGGTCAGGACGTTTACTAAATTGCTGTTTATGCAGCGATAGCCGTCCGCATTAGAGCATTCGACTGTACCCTAGTGGGCAAGCATATTTGCTCTAGGGAGGGAGTCCTGGGTTCAAACCCCACTACCCCCAAATTTTTACCAAAAGTTTCCGTCGCACGCTGGCGACTTTTGAGGAATGCCCCATGGAAGGGACATCATTCACGGTACATTACACTGTTTTTCGAGGGTACCTACAGTGTGATAGGCTTCTTTGAACTGACGAGGATGTTTTTGGTAAGTTTAATGCATTTTCTGAGGTAATTTTGGGAATATTTGAGCCTTTTTCCTTGGTCCTACTAGCTTCGCTAACTAGTACTCCAGGGGGGAGTAAGAAAAAGTCACTGCCATGTCTTTCTTGGAGGGCTTGATCCAGGCCAAGCCCCCCTTAAAACCCTTTTGTTGATGCTAAGACTAACTTAAGTATTTTTATCTCTCTTTTGAAGCCTAAAGTACACTTTCTCAAAGTAACTAGGGTTGTAACCCTAGTCCCCCATGAAGTTCACCCCTACCACTCAACTGAGCGGAGGTATCTTCCTTCATGGAGGATATACCGAAATAAAAATAGGCATTTCATGCTTTAGGCCTTGGAGGTTAAGCCTAGTGGTCTCCCACCCCAAGACCCCTATACTCAATTGTTTCTACCACTTATTGTGGTTCTACGTTTTAACTGTTTCTGAATTCAGTTGCTTGGCCAAGTCATATTCTGTGTCTGGCCTGACACCTATGTCCCACATTCCTCACCAGCACCATTGCACATGAAGTGCTTGATGCTATCTTGGAGGCTAGAGTCAGTCCAGCTTTCATATGAAATCTTTTGTATTATCCATTTGTGATTGAATCTTTGTGTTTATACCTGCTTTGTCTATCTGCAGCCCTTCTGTGTTACACTGGATTTCAAACTATTCATTGATTCGATCCACATCCTGTTCTTGCTCTACTTGCTCCTTTGGTTTTGGGATTTCACCTTCAAAAACCTGCAGGATTTCATCAAAATCTATAGGGCACTAATCAAGGACATCTTTCTTAACTACAGCGTTCAAAAGGCTTTTTATACTATAAATCCGTGAGGTTCATAAACTCTGTAGTCAATGCTGACGGTCACATCTCTGATATGGCGACCGCGACTCGCGCTTTGCAGCGCGCTCTCTCTACAAGCTCACAAACAATAATAAAATATGCAAAAGCCTATATAAAGAAATGGACAGAAAGTATAGAAATATTAAACACGGCGCTGACCATTACGAGGTCTGTGCCGAAGACGGTTGTGGGGCAGCCGGACCGGCTTCAGGTGATGACACGAAAATTGTTGCAGTCCAATCGCAACAAACTCTCAAACCACTCTGACAACAACACGGCAACCTGTCCCAACGAACGATCACGGCCAAAGGTGACGTTTATAATACTGCAAGGCACAGCACAGCACAACAAAGCACAGCACAGCACAGCACAGCACAATACAGCGCCGCTTAGCGCACCACTCCTGACTGTAGAGTATAACATAGTCCCGCGTAGCACGGTACCGCACAGTGCGCACAGCACAGCACAGCACACCGAGCACAGCAAAGCATGAAACAGCGCAGCACAACACAACACAGCGATGCACAGCAAAGTACAACAGAACATAGCAAAGCACGGCACAGCACAGCACAGCACAGCACAGCAGAAAGCAAAGCGCAACACAGCATAGCACTGCATGCAGAGCACACTTGCCCTGGTGTCCCTGACTTAATGGACTTCCCTCAAAGGTTCTTGGTGCAGGAGAAAGGTAACACAGCGACCCATCAAATAGCTCCAGGAGTGTCATGACGCCTGTAATGTCGAACAACACTACGTACTTCAGCACACCCTCTCCGTAAGGAGTTGGTGTCGGCGTACATCCGAGTGGTGCGATCGGTGAGGCTGTTGCAGTGCAGACGATCCTCGCTCCTTGTTGGTGAACTGATTGGCCTTGCTAGTGCAAATAGCGCTTAGGCCTTGACTACCTTCCTGGCAGGAGGGGCACATGTCGTTCCACATGGGCTGGAGGAACTTGGTCTAGTAGTAACCCAGCATGATATCCTTTGAGTCTCTCCAGCCACTCAATGCACTCTGTGGAAAGAGTTGTCCAGTCTCCTGGTACGTTGAGTAAGAGGGAATTGACTTGCTGGTTGCGTGCTTTCCTTGTCATGCCTGTGATTTTTATATCATTCTTCTCTCAGGTCACCAGTAACACAACCTGGACGCCATGCCTCGTGTCTGTTCCGGCGGCTGCAGTCACTGGGTACGTATTTGGCAAAAAAAGAGGCAGTGCAGCAGCATCCGAGACAGTAGCGTTGGCTGCTGCCAGCGGCAAGAAGAAGGCCGCAGTCTGGACCTGAGGCGCGGCATGCCACCATCCTCGGATGACCCTGCGTCAGCGGGGTGTTCGTGCACCATCTCGAGGGCTGGCAACTGCCCCTGTGCTCCGGCAATATGGGCTGTTTGAGCGGTGTTTGCACGAGACCAGCACATTTGCCCTGTACTGCACGGTGATATGCCCATGGCCACAGCACCCCATGCGCTGTCCGTTGCACTAGCCTCCGACAGATGGCTGCCACCATCTTCGGATGACCCTGCGTCAGCGGGGTGTTCGTGCACCATCTCGAGGGCTGGCAACTGCCCCTGAGCTCCGGCAATATGGGCTGTTTGACTGGTGTTTGCACGAGACCAGCACATTTGCCCTGTACTGCACGGTCATATACCCATGGCCACAGCACCCCATGCGCTGTCCATTGCACTAGCCCTCAACAGGTGGCTGCCACCATCTTCTGATGACCCTGCGTCAGCGGGGTGTTCGTGCACCATCTGGAGGGCTGGCAACTGCCTCTGAGCTCCGGCAATATGGGCTGTTTGAGTGGTGTTTGCAGAGACCAGCACATTTGCCATGTACTGCACAGTCATATGCCCATGGCTGCAACACTGTGATTGGCCAATACCACATTGCTGAAGAAGAAATGTCCCAATCAACTAATCTTGCTTTTTGGCACCAGTACATTTCAATACACAGGTGCCCTGTACGTGTTGACTCTTTGAGTCACGCCTTGTTCAGTTTTTCACGGAGATCTGGTGCCAGCTCCCCGTCAGCGTGGATAATTGCGCGAGGGCAATCCTTGGGGGCCTGTTCCGAGCCCCTGACGTGCGGCTATCAGACCTGGAGTGCCTCCCGAGGGCCGATTGCAACGCGACACCTCCTGGGAGATGCGGTTGCGGTTGCTCACACGCCCTTTGGAGTGACCCTCACGATGTGGTTTGAGGTTTGAGGTTTGATTTTGCGGGTACTAGACGCCTTTCGGCCCCAGGGGGCCACCTGGTCGGGCCAGGTGATATCCTCCCCACCGGGTCCTAGTGGGGGGCCCTCCAAGACGCACCTCCTGCCTGGTGGCGGAGTCCCCCGGGTTCACAGGGCTCGGAGCCCCGTCCCTCCCCGGCTTCCCCTTTTCGCCACTCCCCGGTCAGTGCGTCAATTCGCAGCTGTGGCTGCGGGCACTTACCCACCGCGTCGCCCCCCTAATGCGTGGTCGCCCGGGGTGCCGGCGCTGCCGGGCCCGAACTACTGGCTTGTCGCCAGTGGGACCCCCGTGGGCTGGCGTGGAGGCTGCCTAGCCCTGGGGCTGGTGCGTGGCGCTACTGCCTTGGCAGGTGCAGTGCCCTGGTCCTGTGTGTGCGGCGCTCGCGGCCGGTTCGGGGGGGTTGGGGCCGGTGCCGGTTGTTGTGTCTTCCCTGTTTCCCCCTGCCCGCCCCGCGTTTCCTGCGCTGTGTGTGGCGGGCCGTCCCGTCTGGGTGTCCCTTATCCTCGCTCGCTGGTACGCAATTCCATGCGGTCTGTGCGTTCCGCGGGCTCGGTCTGGTTGCCCTTTTGGTTTCCCCCGTGTGTCCTTTGTGTGTGTGTGCGCTCGCGCTCTCGCGGCGTCCGCGCTCCCCCCCCCCCTCCCTGGGTTGGTGTGGCGCGCGCACCTCACGCGGTCCCGGTGCTGGGCGCTGCCAGGGCCGTTCCACTCCGTCCGTGCCCCTCCGCGTGTCCGGCCTCGGTCCCGTGCTCCGTTTGGCTTGCTTGGCGGGGGGCGGCCCGGTCCCGTTTCCCCCTACCTGGCTTGGGGCTGCGCGCTCCCCTTGGGGTGGATGCGGGCGTGGGGATCCGTCACCAACCCCACCGCGCACGCTCTTGCGAGCTGGCCTTGCGCGGTGGCTTGGCGCGCTGTAGGGGCGGCACGAGGGTGCCCGGGGGGGGCGCCTCTTACCTGGGTGCGGGGCACATGGTTTCGGGCGCTCTCCCACCCCTGACCACTCGTCCTTTCAGGCGTGCGGCTGGGGCCCACTACCCACTGGCTTTGGGTGCGGGGGGTGCGGGCGCGGGGACCCGTCACCAACCCCACAGCGCGCGCTGTTGCGAGCTGGCTTTGCGCGCTGTGGGGGCGGCATGAAGGTGCCCGGGGGGGGCGCCTCTTGCCTGGGTGTGGGGCGTCCGGGCTCGGGCGCTTTCCATCCCCCGACCACTGGTCCTTTCGGGCGTGCGGCCGGGGCCCACTACCCTGTGGCTGTGGATGGGGGGGGTGCAGGCGTGGGGACCCGTCAACAATGCCACAGCGCGCGCTCTTGCGAGCTGGCTTTGCCCGCTGTGGGAGCGGCATGAGGGTAACCGGGGGGGGCGCCTCCTGCCTGGGTGTGGGGCAGCCGGGGTCGGGCGCTCTCCCACCCCCGACCACTCGTCCTTTCGGGCGTGCCGCCGGGGCCCACTACCCACGGGCTGTTGGTGCGGGGGGTGCGGGCATGGGAACCCGTCACCAACCCGACAGCGCGCAATCCTGCGAGCTGGCTTTGCGCGCTGTGGGGGCGGCATGAGGGTGCCCGGGAGGGGCGCCTGCTGCCTGGGTTTGGGGCGTCCGGGGTCGGGCGCTGTCCCGGCCCCGACAACTCGTCCGTTCGGGCGTGCGGCCGGGGTCCACTACCCACTGGCTGTGGGTGCGGGGGGTGCGGGCACGGGGACCTGTCACCAACCTCACGGCGCGCGCTCTTGCAAGCTGGCTTTGCGCCCTGTGGGGGGGGCATGAGGGTGCCCGGGGGGGGCGCCTCTTGCCTCGGTTTGGGGCGTCCGGGGCGGGCGCTCTCCCACCCCCGACCTCTCGTCTGTTCGGGCGTGCGGCCGGGGCCCACTACCTACTGGCTGTGGGTGCGGGGGGTGCGGGTGTGGGGACCCGTCACCAACCCCACAGCACGCGCTCTTGCGAGCTGGCTTTGCGCGCTGTGGGGGCGGCATGAGGGTGCCCGGGGGGGGCGCCTCCTGCCTGGGTGTGGGGCGTCCGGGGTCGGGCGCCATCCCACCCCCGACCTCTCGTCCGTTCGGGCGTGCGGCCGGGGCCCACTACCCACTGGCTGTGGGTGCGGGGGCTGCGGGCGTGGGGAACCGTCACCAACCCCACAGCGCGCGCTCTTGTGAGCTGGCTTTGCGCGCTGTGGGGGCGGCACGAGGGCGCCCGGGGGGGGCGCCTCTTGCCTGGGTGTGGAGCGTCCGGGGACGGGCGCTCTCCCACCACCGACCTCTTGTCCGTTCGGGCCTGCAGCCGGGGCCCACTACCCACTAGCTGTGGGTGCGGGGGGTGCGGGCGTGGGGACCCGTCACCAACCCCACAGCGCGCACTCTTGCGAGCTGGCTTTGCGCGCTGTGGGGGCGGCATGAGGGTGCCCGTGGGGGGCGCCTCCTGCCTGGGTGTGGGGCGTCCGGGTTCGGGCGCTCTCCCATCCCCGACTACTCGTCCTTTTGAAGGTGCGGCCGGGGCCCACTACCCACTGGCCGTGGGTGCGGGGGATGCGGGCTTGGGGACCCGTCAGCAACCCCACAAGGCGCGCTCTTGCAAGCTGGCTTTGCGCGCTGTGGGGGCGGCACGAGGGCGCCCGGGGGGTGCGCCTCTTGCCTGGGTGTGGGGCGTCCGGGGACGGGCGCTCTCCCACCCCGACCCCTCGTCCGTTTGGGCGTGCGGCTGGGGCCCACTACCCACTGGCTGTGAGTGCGGGGGGTGCGGGCACGGGGACCCGTCAGCAACCCCACAGCGCGCGCTCTTGCGTGCTGGCTTTGCGCGCTGTTGGGGCGGCATGAGGGTGCCCGGGGGGGGCGCCTCTTGCCTGGGTGTGGGGTTTCCGGGGACGGGCGCTCTCCCAGCCCCGACCTCTCGTCTTTCCGGGCGTGCGGCCGGGGCCCACTACCCACTGGCTGTGGGTGCGGCGGGTGCGGGACTGGGGACCCGTCACCAACCCCACAGCGCGCCTTTTGCGAGCTGGCTTTGCGCGCTGGGGGGGCAGCATGAGGGTGTTCGGGGGGAGCACCTCTTGCCTGGGTGTGGGACGTCCGGGGACGGGCGCTCTCCCACCCCCAACCCCTCGTCCGTTCGGGCGCGCGGCCGGGGCCCACTACCCACTCGCTGTGGGTGCGGGGGGGTGCGGGCGTGGGGACCCGTCACCAACCCCACAGCGCGCGCTCTTGCGCGCTGTGCGGGCGGCATGAGGATGCCCAGGGGGGGCGCCTCTTCCCGGGCCGTGGGGCGTCCGGGGACGGGCGCTCTCCCACCCCCGACCTCTCGTCCGTTCGGGCGTGCGCCCGGGGCCCACTACCCACTGGCTGTGGGTGCGGGGGGTGCGGGCGTGGGGACCTGTCACCAACCCCACAGCGGGCACTCTTGCGAGCTGGCTTTGCGCGCTGTGGGGGCGGCATGAGGGTGCCCGGGGGGGGCGCCTCCTGCCTGGATGTGGGGCGTCCGGGGTCTGGTGCTCTCCTGACCCCGACTACTCGTCCTTTTGGGCGTGCGGCCGGGGCCCACTACCCACTGGCTGCGGGTGCGGGGGGTGCGGGCGTGGGGACCCGTCACCAACCCCACAGCGCGCGCATTTGCGAGCTGGCTTTGCGCGCTGTGGGGGCGGCATGAGGGTGCTCGGGGGGGGCACCTCTTGCCTGGGTGTGGGACGTCCGGGGACGGGCGCTCTCCCACCCCCGACCTCTCGTCCGTTCGGGCGCGCGGCCGGGGCCCACTACCCACTGGCTGTGGGTGCGGGGGCCGCGGGCTGGGGACCCGTCACCAACCCCACAGCGCGCGCTCTGGCGCGCTGTGGGGGCGGGATGAGGGTGCCCAGGGGGGGCGCCTCTTGCCTTGGTGTGGGGCGTCCGGGTCGGGCGCTCTCCCACCCCCGACCTCTCGTCCGTTCGGGCGTGCGGCCGGGGCCCACTACCCACTGGCTGTTGGTGCGGGGGGTGCGGGCGTGGGGACCTGTCAACAATGCCACAGCGCGCGCTCTTGCGAGCTGGCTTTGCGCGCTGTGGGGGCGGCACGAGGGCGCCCGGGGGGGGCGCCTCTTGCCTGGGAGTGGGGCGTCCGGGGACGGGCGCTCTCCCACCCCCGACCTCTCGTCCGTTCAGGCGTGCGGCCGGGGTCCACTACCCACTGGCTGTGGGTGCGGGGGGTGCGGGCATGGGAGCCCGTCACCAACCCCACAGCGCGCGCTCTTGCGTGCTGGCTTTGCGCGCTGCGGGGGCGGCATGAGGGTGCCCGGGGGGGGCGCCTCCTGCCTGGATGTGGGGCGTCCGGGGTCGGGCGCTCTCCCACCCCCAACTACTCGTCCTTTCGGGCGTGCGGCCGGGGCCCACTACACACTGGCTGTGGGTGCGGGGGGTGCGGGCCTGGGGACCTGTCAACAATGCCACAGCGCGCGCTCTTGCGAGCTGGCTTTGCGCGCTGTGGGTGCGGCACGATGGCGCCCGGGGGGGGCGCCTCTTGACTGGGTGTGGGGCGTCCGGGGACGGGCGCTGTCCCACCCCCGACCTCTCATCCGCTCAGGCGTGCGGCCGGGGGCCACTACGCACTGGCTGTGGATGCGGGAGGTGCGGGCATGGGGACCCGTCACCAACCCCACAGCGCGCGCTCTTGCGTGCTGGCTTTGCGCGCTGTGGGGGCGGCATGAGGGTGCCCGGGGGGGGTGCCTCTTGCCTGGGTGTGGGGCGTCCGGGGACGGGCGCTCTCCCACCCCCGACCTCTCGTCCGTTCGGGCGTGCGGGGGGGGCCCACTACCCACTGGCTGAAGGTGCGGGGGGTGCGGGCGTGGGGACCCATCACAAACCCCACCGCGCGCGCTCTTGCGAGCTGGCTTTGCGCGCTGTGGGGGCGGCATGAGGATGCCCAGGGGGGGCGCCTCTTGCCTGGGTGTGGGGCGTCCGGGGACGGGCGCTCCCCCATCCCCGACCTCTCGTCCGTTCGGGCGCGCGGCCCGGGCCCACTACCCACTGGCTGTGGGTGCAGGGGGGTGCGGGCGTGGGGACCCGTCACCAACACCACAGCGCGCGCTCTTGCGCGCTGTGGGGGCGGCATGAGGGTGCCCGGGGGGGGCGCCTCTTGCCTGGGTTTGGGGCGTCAGGGGACGGGCGCTCTCCCACCCCCGATCTCTCGTCCGTTCGGGCGTACGGCCGGGGCCCACTACCCACTGGCTGTGGGTGCGGGGGGTGCGGGCCTGGGGACCCGCCACCAACCCCACAGCGCGCGCTCTTGCGAGCTGGCTTTGCGCCCTGTGGGGGGGGCATGAGGGTGCCCGGGGGGGACACCTCTTGCCTGGGTGTGGGGCGTCCGGGGTCGGGCGCTCTCCCGGCCCCGACAACTCGTCCATTCGGGCGTGCGGCCGGGGCCCACTACCCACTGGCTGTGGGTGTGGGGGGTGCGGGCGTGGGGACCTGTCACCAAACCCACAGCGCGCGCTCTTGCGTGCTGTGGGGGCGGCATGAGGGTGCCCGGGGGGGGCGCCTCTTGCCTGGGTGTGGGGCGTCCGGGGACGGGCGCTCTCCCACCCCCGATCTCTCGTCTGTTCGGGCGTGCGCCCGGGGCCCACTACCCACTGGCTGTGGGTGCGGGGGGTGCGGGCGTGGGGACCCGCCACCAACCCCACAGCGCGCGCTCTTGCGAGTTGGCTTTGCGCGCTGTGGGGGCGGCATGAGGGTGCCTGGGGGGGACACCTCTTGCCTGGGTGTGGGGCGTCCGGGGTCGGGCGCTATCCCATCCCCGACCTCTCGTCCGTTGGGGCCTGCAACCAGGGCCCACTACCCACTGGCTGTGGGTGCGGGAGGTGCGGGCGTGGGGACCTGTCACCAACCCCACAGCGCGCGCTCTTGCGTGCTGTGGGGGCGGCATGAGGGTGCCCGGGCGGGGCGCCTCTTGCCTGGGTGTGGGGCGTCCGGGGTCGGGCGCACTCCCACCTCCGACCACCCGTCCTTTCGGGTGTGCGGCCGGGGCCCGCTTTCCGCTAGCCGTGGGTGCGGGGGGTGCGGGCGTGGGGGCCCGGCTGTCCTTGGCACCTTGTCCCGTGCCGCGGTTCGTCGTGTGTTGTGCGCGCTTCCCGGGTTCGCGGCACCCGCCGGCCGTTGTGGCTTGGCACCTGTCCTTGTGCCGTGGTTGTGGCCGGCGGCCTGCCTCTCTGGCGTGCCTCGTGGCCCCGCGTTGGTGCGCCGCTCCTCGTCCGGTCCGGTCGCTCTCGGTGCTCCGGTCGGCTTTCCCGTCGCCGTGGTGCCTTCCCCCACCCCGGGGGCTGTCGCTCCCGGCTTTACTGGGTGGCTGCACGGGGCACGTGGAGGCCGGCCGAGAACCGGGCTCATTGTGCCTACTGCTGGCCCCTGCCGAGGCAAGGGCGCTGGGCGCGCTCCGCGTCGTACCCGTCCGGGGCCCCGCGATGAGGTTGTCCCTGGCGGGTCCCTCCGGCTTCGGTCTTGGGCTGCGTGCGCTGCGGTGGTTTGGCGTGTGTGGACCCGGTCACTGACGCGTCGTCTTTCGACGGGGGACTCGGCCGGTGCACCGGGGCTGTTTCGTGTGGACGCCGACACCGCACCTTTTGGGTTGGAGGACGCCACGCCCGGGTCCCGCGCGTGTGTGTTTGCGTGCTCTTCTTGGCCGGGTCGGGCGGGCCGGCCTCCCGGGCGCGTTTTGGTGCGCCTCACCTTTCCTTTGGCCGTTCTTCGTGCGCTCTTTGCTTGTTCGGCCCCCTCCGGGCAGGGGTTGCCCCGTTTGTGGTTGTTGTTGGGTTTGTTTTTTTTTGTCCTTTTTTCCTTTTCCCCTTCCCCCCCCTTGTTCCGCCCCCGCTGTGTCCTGCTTTGCCTTTTTTTCCGGCCCCGGGTGCCTTGGGCCTTGGCGTCTTGTCGCCCCCCCCCCCCCCCTCTGTGCGCCCCGTTGTCTCCTACTTTTCTTGTTTTCCGGCCTCGGGTGCCTTGGGCCTTGGCGTCTTGTTGCCCGCCCCCCATTTTTTTTTGTTTTTTGCCCCCCCCCCCCTGTTGCCTCTGTCGGTTCCTGCTTTCCGGCTGCCTTGGGCCTCTGCGCCCCCCCCCCTTTTTTTGTTTTTTTTTCCCCTTCTTTTTTTGCCGGTCGTGCGGTGCGGGGCAGGTTTGTGCGTCTTGGGCCGTCGGGTGTGCTCGCGTGTGCCTCGGTGGTGCTGTCCCTGTCGTTGCTCTGTGCGCGCTGGCTGGTGTTGTGTTGTTTTGGCTGTTGGGCCTGGCTGTCCTGTGCTGTCTCCAGGTGGGTCTTGGTGTCGTGCTTCGGTGGTGCTGTCCTTGTCTGGCTGCGTGGCTCGCCGCCCTGTGGTTCGGCGTGGTGTGTCTTGGTGTTCCGCTGCCCTGTGTTGTGGTCTGTTGCGCTGTGCTGTCGTGTGGTGGTGTGCTGTTGTGCTCTGCCGTTTGTTTGCGTCGCTGCCTGTGCCTGTTGTTTGTTTCTTGCCGCTGCGCGTCTGCTGTGTGTGTTCTGGGGTGTCGTGCTGTGTGTTCCCTGTCCTCTCCGCCCTGTGCGGTGCTGTGCTGCGCTGTGCTGCTGCCCTTTCGTTGTGCTGTGCGCGTCGTCTGTGCTGTTCCTGGTGGCTGGTGTTGTTGGTTCCCGGTGTCGCTGCCTTTTGTTGGGGGTCTTCTGGTGGCTCTGGTTGCCCGGCTTTGTCGTTTGGTGGTGTTTGTCGGCTTTGGTGACCGTGTCTGGTCTGGCCGTCGCTCGGCGTCGTCCCTGTGGTGTCCTGCTCCCCTGTGCTGTGTGCTGTGGTGCTGTGCTGCCGTGTGGTGCTGTGCTGTGGTGCCCTGTCTTCTTTTTTTGTTTTTCTCCTTGCCGGTGGCGCTGGTTTCCTGTTGTTCCCCGTTGGTTCTGGGCTCCGGGCCGGTTCCGGGTCGTTTCTGTTTCTGTGCTCTGCCTGTGCGGTGCTGTGCTGGTGTGCCTGCGTCGTTGCTCTCTGTTCGGTGCTCTCTTGCCCTCGCGGGGCTGGCTGGTGTTTTGTGTTGTTGCTTGTTGTGTTTGTGTGTTTGCTCTTGGGCCTGGCTGTTCTCTGTTGTCTCCTGGTGGGTCCTGGTGGCTTCTAGTGTCTTGTCTCGGTGGCGTGCTGTGGTGTGTCCCTGGGTGCTGTGCTGCGCCGTGTTGCTGCGCGTTGTGCCGCCTGGCGTTGCGTTGTTGTGCGCTGTGTTGTTTCGTTTGCCTCCGTTTGGTGCTGCCGCGCGCTGTGTTGTGTCCTGGGGCGCTGTCCGTCGTCTTGGGGTCCTGTGCCTTCTGGCGCCGTGTTTTGTCTTGTCCCCCCGCGCTGTGTGTGTTTTGCTGTGGTGTGTCGCTGCCTGGTGTTGTTCGCCGTTGTGCTTTGTGCCGTGTGCGCCCTGGGGTGTCGTGTTGTGCGTTTCCTGTTGTACCTACTTGAAAAACCGCTGCAAAATTTCGTAAAATATTTTTTTCTTCTTTTTTTGGCTTCAGAAAATAAAATAAAATTATACACGACCCAACGTACCTGCGTGCAGCAAGACCATGTACGCTGCAGTGTCTTACGTGCTACCCGTCGTTCTTGATGTTCTTGCCCTTGTACTTGTGCGTGGCGTCGTGGAGCGTGTTGGTGTCCATTGCTAAGGGTTGACCGCGTTCCCCCAGGGCCGCCCCCTGAGCTGCAGGGCAAGGGGAGTGATGGGCACGAGGGTGGGGAGGGAGGTGCATGGAGAAGAAGAAGAAAAAGGCGGCAGGGCGTGACGTGAGGGGTCGTGGCGAGTTATGACAAATTTTCCAGTTTTACGCGCTGCTCGCGACGCGTTTTTCTTTGCGCCTATAGCGATTCAGATGACGGGAGGGACGGCCTTAGGGTCCTACGAGCGTTACGGTGCTTATGGCGTTAAGTATTCACCTATTTCACGTCGAAAATTTTTTCGTCGCGTTTTTACGTGTTTCGCAGCGCGCTTTTTGGCCTAAGCGTTTTTCATGCTAATTAGCTTTATTTTCAGCTATTCAGAAAATTTTTTCGTCGTGTTTTACTTATCTTTTTATTTCGTTCTGGGACAGGACCCCAGCGCGCGCGGACCATGGGGATGACCCTAACGATGGGTTAGGGGCGTCAAGGCCAAGTGCAGGGCCTCATTGCCTTCGGCGCAGACATCACCAACGAGTTCCTCCAGCTGAATGGATTGCAGGTGTTGCCCTGATTACCCGCTGCTGTGCCATTGCGTTGTCCCAGTGGCCCTTGCGTGTTGTGTGCATGCGTGTTGTTGGCAGGGACAGGATACAACACTTTTGGAAAACGTGCGCCATCTCCTTCTCGGCATCCATTTTACTCCCTGTATGCCAACGGTGATCTGGTCTGGTACAAGTCTCGCCATCTTGATGGACTGGTACTGGCCAGAACCATAGGTCCAGAGTATCACACCCAAGCGTGGCACGAAAAAGACCGATGCAACTTGTGGTCCCAGCACCATACAGCGCACGTGTGCTAATACGATGAGTTTACAATATGACCAATATTGAGGGGGGCTTTGCCTACACTCAGTCCAGCCCCTGCACCCTGGCACAGGGAGAATCGTTAACCCTGATGTGAACGGGCCTGAGCTCTGCAATATGCCTCTCTTTCCGTGCCGCAGTTTTCTGAGTCGCTCACCCTCTGTGCCATCCCGAAGAATCTGAAGCCGCAATGCCTCCTTTTCGCGCAGGTGATTATTCGCTCGCAGCTTACATCAACTCCCGGACAGCAACCGGGGCGACCGCATCCGCAACTCGGGGCATCTGATTACGGTGTTCAGTGTGAGCAACTACTGCGGGAGTTGCGGAAACACGGGAGCTCCTCTTGGCCATGCTGAAGCCTGCCGTCATCAGCCTGTGATCACAGCTTGGCTTTGCTGGGCTCTTGCACAGATTTTCCTTTGCGTTGGCATCATAGCCTTCCTGATGCACTCTGCTGAAGCGAATACAGGGACGAAACCACACGGTGCCTGGGTCCCCGCTTCTGGTTGCTAGGAACCAAATCTGGCGATTCATCAGATTCCATGGAGCTGCTCACAACGGCAGGCTCCTCCTAATATGTGTGTCGCACTTATGACAACTTGACCTGCGCTGCTCCAGAACCTACTCATCAGCCCCCATGACACCCCGACCCATTTGTTTGGTGTTCATGTCTCATCAAGGGGGGGCTCCCAGAATACATAGCCTTGGGAGACATGACACTGGACCCTGTTGGGGTGGGCTGTCATGGGGGCTGATGGGTAGGGACTGAGGGGGGTGTGAAGGGTTGGTGGGGGATGGTGATGGTGAATGCGAACCTTGTTTGGTCATGTTTCCTGAAGGGGGGACTCCCGGAATACATAGCCTTGGGAGGCATGACGCTGGACCTCTTTTTGCGTTCTCCAATGCCTTCTCCAACCATCACCCCTTGAGCAAGGGCAGAATATCTTCCTTCGTCAAGCAGCAGCTGTAGTGCCACAGCTCAATACGATGCAGAGCTGCAATCCCCCACCCGTAACCCACGTTTCGGCGTGGCAACAACCAATGAATTACTATGGGCTTGCTCCTTGGACACTTGGGGGGCATTGAGTTACAGCCTTTCTCCCCCATTTCAGGGACCCGGTTTCCCCGCAATTGGTGGCCTCCAGGCAAGAGAACAGGAGTGCGGTGCCGAGCATTGGCATCCAGAGAGATGAGATTGCGTGCCCTCGGTGGCATACAGGGACACTAAGTTTACTTGGTGTAATCTGATGCAACCCCAGTGCGGTACACCACTCCTTGCTTTTGGGTTTTGCTTTGCTTTTGCAAAATCTGGCAGCTCGACTGCTAGGTGCACCGTCAGTTGCCGGGACCACAAACTTTGCGGGTTATGATGATGGTTGGGTGTGACCGTGACTGCTGGAGACGGGTAATCCGGTAGCTGAGTTGCTGGGACCACAAACTTTGTGGGTTATGATGATGGTTGGTTGTGACCGTGACTGCTAGAGATGGGTAATCCGGCAGCTGTGTTGAAGTGAGTTTCCGTGACCTCGAGGGAAAATGCTGACCCCGGAAGATGAGAGCAAAATTGCAGCTCATGGGAAGATGGAACTGTTGACAGCGCTGGCCTCGCGGTCAGGAATGTAGTTTGAGCACCGCAGGATGCTGCATGAGTGATTCGTGAACAGGTGCGCCACTTGTCATGGGCGGTGTTCTGCCTGTCGGACTGGTGTGTGCGGTTGTCCATTTGGGGATTTTTACCTCACCCAGAGCCATAACTGTGGCCAGTCCACCATTTCAAGGTGCTCTATCCAGCTCTCTCCCTAACCCTAACCCAAACCTACTCTTTCCCTATCCCAGTCCTATCCCAGACGCTTTTCCTATCCCAGAGGCACAACCCCGTAGAGTCCAAACAACCGCAAGCTGCAGCCATTTAGGGAGGGACCACAGGCCAGAACATTGGTGGACCTGAATGAAGTGGAAGCGAGAGTGTGGACACTCGACGCTGAAAGTCGCGGGGAGCAGGCGCGGCCGGAGCCTTACGTGGGAATTGCAACCTGACCACTGTGCTTGCCGTCTGCTCCTTTTGCATTGGTGATGCATCTGTCAGTTCAGGGCAGTGTATAGATTTTACAGGATGTGGGTTATTCAAAAAACAAGCCGCGATGGGGAGATGGAAGAGGAAGAAAGAAATTCAATATGCTAGATGACAGATGGCCGGAACATTCATCTGGTTGGAGCATATAAGAATCTTCCCCATTTTAAGTGTGCCTGCAGAGCCCGCAGGGCTGTGCGCATTATCTCTCATATTTGGGAGATACCATCACTGAGATGCGTTCAGCCTTCTCCGTATTGTTCCCAAAGACGCTTTAGCCCCCCCCCCCCCCAGGCCAGCCTCAGGGTGTTTTTCCGCAGCAACCAACGAGATAGATTGTTGTCTACCATTATGGATTTTCTCAACCATACTGAAGTGAAATGTTTTTCCATCGCTTTTATTTCATATCCTATGGTTTTGGCACTTCTATTTGATGGTATGGGATAGGACACTTTCGCAATTCTTGCCAACCACATTTTTGGGTGCCGAACTAATGGCTCCGTTTTTCAGAGGTTTGTGGTTTGAAGCCCACCGGACAAAGTAGGAAGGAACGACCCGATATTACGAGAGATGGGTTTCTTAGAAATCTAGTACTATGAGGGCTTTCAGGAAACGTTTTGTTTTTTTGAAAATGGCCTGTGGGCAGGTTTTAAGGGTGCTTTTCAACCAAAGCACACCGTTTGTGAGTAAATTTTTTTTGGGGATATTCTTTGGGCGGCATATCCACAATTTTGTGCTTGCCCCTGTAGATAGGAGCATAACGGCAGAACTGCTCATAAGGGACAACTCTTGGCATCTATGCTTCGACACTAAGGAATAGCACCACAAGATGCACAACATGCGATTTTTGTAATCTACCGTCACAACACAAACGTGGAACACCACCCGTTGCAAAATGATTCTCACAAAAAAGCACACAAAAACAGCAAGTAAGCGAGGTATTTCTTGGTGTTGATGAGGGGGATGATTTGTTAGATTGCATTTGGTGACAAGTTTTGGATGCTTCGTGCATAAGAATGTTAAAGTTTTTATGACACGTTTTCCACATGTGTGTTTTAAAATTTGTTGGGTTGAATTCATTACGCCATTTTATCCCCGTGTATGAATGTGTTTAGGTTTCCGTGTAGCTTTCCAGGTTTGTGGCGTTTTTGACTCAAATTTGTTGGTTTCCATCCGTTGGGGTATACAAGTCCCCCCAGGTGGTGGCTCTCAATGGTGGTGGGAATGGTGGTTATCGTTGTTTGTTGTCGTTGTTGTTGATGTTGTTATTTTTGTTGTTGTTGTTGTTGTTGTTGTCGTTGCGTGCCTGAGGACTGTCAAAGACCATGTATGCTGTTTGAAAGGCGATTAGATCGGCAAAAGGTGGGGTAAGAGAGTACATTCGTGATGTATCCGTTCTTTAGGAAAGCCTGCTCTCGTGCATTATAAGATGTGTTCACTCTTTGAATGAACACCAGACAAAACCCTGGTGTGGGCACCATCTATGCCAAAATGCACATGGCCACATGCACGTGGCACGATTTCCTCGCTCGTCAAACCCACGGGCATCCTAAACAAACACGAGGTTCCTACAATTTTCACAACATTTTTGACACTTGCCGTGCATAGCCCGAACAAAGCTTCGGAACACGTCCAAAATGGCGCAATGAAAGTAATACAAGAAATTTTACGACACGCATGGAGACCCCAATACATTTATGATTATTATCATGCAAATTCTTAGCAACACCAACATCAATGGAATCACAACAACAACAACCACGGCAACAACAACACCAACAACAACAACAACAACAACAACAACAACAACAACAACAACAACAACAACAACAACAACAGCAACAACGGCAACGACGACAACCACAACCACAACGACAACGGGTACAACGCCGACAAAGACAACGATGATGACGACCACAACAACGACAACAATGACAACCACGACAACAACAACAACAGCTGTGACAACCATGACAACAAGTCGGTGAGAGGTCCACAGGGCCCCATGGTACAGGTATGTATCATGTATGTAAATGCAGTGGTGTGACGGGTGTAGGGAGGGGTCGCGCCCTGATCAACGCGTTGGACCTCTGACCTCTGACCTCCGACCTCTGACCTCTGACGACGACAAACAGCGACGACAACAACAACATCAACAACAACGACAACAACAATAACGACAACAACAATAACAACAACAACAACAACGACAACAACAACAACAACAACAACAACAACAACAACAATAACAACAACGGCAACAAAGACATCAACGACGATGACACTTTTACCCACGAAATTATGTGGGTTTCTGTGTGTGTCCGCGGATGTACCCGCTTCTACGGGATGGGATAGGGAGGCTTGTACCAACTCTTTCACCAAAGCACCAAAAGTAGCAACGTTTTAATGGGGCTTGCGAGCCGATGCGTGCACTAAGGAACTCAATAGAAATGCATTTGAGCATACACATGCACATGCCAAAACAATTGTGGCACTCAAAAAGCTTTAACCATCATCAACATGACACCACAAAACAAGGTAGCTTTGTTGGAAGAGGGTATTTTGCTCTTCGGT
Source organism: Eutreptiella sp. 'Long Island Sound 2002' (assembly GCA_964036045.1). NCBI lineage: Eukaryota > Euglenozoa > Euglenophyceae > Eutreptiales > Eutreptiaceae > Eutreptiella > Eutreptiella sp. 'Long Island Sound 2002'. The sequence continues at coordinate 23,535,849 of OZ038388.1, forward strand.
GAAAATCATGCTCAAGGTGTTTTGAGATCCAAGAAGAGACTTCGCATACACCCTTCGCATGGGTGTTTTGTGGTGCGGTGTTTCGTGCAGTGTGTGCATGTGGACGTATGTGTGACATACGTGCACTGGTTTCTCTAGTCTCACGGTGCGCTTCCCAATAATTTGTTGACATTGGCGTACATTAATCCCACATACCGCCATCACCAACTTCACTTTGAAACCCATAATGAACTCTTCATTTCAACTTGGGCCAAGAAAATTGAGGGCAAATTCCAATTGAGATGGGCTTGATCAGCCTAAAAAATGAGGATGACGCTCAGCAAGTACCTGTCATTGGCCAAATTGAGAAAGCCACTTTTTGGTTGAGACAAAGAGGTTTTTCGTCACTTGTGTTGACACATTCTCCAAGCTGCAGAAGCTACAATGCAGCATTCTTTCCATCTTTTCATATTCCGAAAGACGAATAAGGGTGTGAAGTTACAAAGCTAGAAGGAAGAGGGCACTAGAAATCGTGCCAAATGAAATAAAAATTGAAGCTTGGTGTTGGTGTATTTGGATCGGATTAGATCCATGCCGAAATGCACGTGGCCACGCGCACCTAGCACGATTTCCGCACCCATGAAACCTACAGGCATAATAAAGAAACACGAGGTGCATACATTTCTCACAAGATTTTTAACACTTGCCGATGGACGTCAACAACCGGAACAAAGCTTTGGAATACTTCACTGAGAAACCTAGAATGAACTCTTAATTCCGACTTGGGCTAAGACCATTGAGGGCAAATTCCAATTGAGATGCGCTTGATCAACCTAAACATTGAGGATGATTTGATGCTCAACTGCCGAAGAGTGTTTATTGTCGCGTGTGCTTCAGGACAGAACTCGCAGACGAGCTCTTTGGCACGCCTCCACAACAAAGCCTGGTCGGTCACTGTGTGTCACTGAGAATCAACGTCTGGCGTTACCAGCTGCACCGCAAAGCGTCCCACTCCGTCACGACGGCAGTGTCGCTTGGTTGGCGAGCTCTCTGCGTTTCTGTGCGGTCGGAGGCGGCTTCAATTGTGATAATTATGCGCTGACAACGTCGATGTCTACAAAAAATAGGCTCAAAATAGCTCAAAGCACAGCGTTCTGGCGAAAGAGCATGAAAATAACACCTCCTAAACTCCCCGGCCTACGAGATAATACACTATATGACACAATCTCACACCTTCCGCAAACCACAAGGCAAGATGCGCGTGCGGTTCTGCCCTGAGGAGTGGACGCGGCATCTTGAAATTATTAAAATCGAAGTTACTAACTTCTAGCCATGCTGAAAACTGCGTCTGTACAGCCGGTTGCACACAGCGGAGCAGCAGCTATGACACTTCAACCAAGGGCGAAAAACCGACTTGTGCTGAGCTGTCGATGAGTGTCTGAAGTTCGAACAACTCAGATACATCCTCCTTCCCTTTTCCGTGATAAGTAGTGTTGTCGTGGCATCGGCGCTCCCGCTTGGCTGCAAATTTTGTACAATAGGGACTTTTGTGTCTGTGTGTCCTATTGTTTGACCCATGTTCCTAGCAACAAAGACAGTTTTGGCCGTGGCCAAAGTTATAGCACAAGGAAGGAAGCCCCGCCCTCTTTGTATTACCAGGTTGAGTGCTATCGTGAATGCTCTCGTGCTTCACCTTTTTACAGATCCCAGAGCGGAATGCCTTTTGGTTTTGCCAAGTCTGCGTTGGGTGCCACCAACATGGTGAATTGTGAAAGCAACACGGACTGCGATAACGGGGAAGTGTGCTTTCCTGATAATACCTGCAAACTCCCATACATCGCCAATCACGTGGCATACCCGTGGCAAATTGTGCTTACTGAACCTCCAGTGGACACCCTCCCAGACATGACCATTACCCCCGGCATGACACCTCCACCTGGCTCCACATTGCCTGCTGGCCTCACTCAAGTCATTGGAAGTATTGGTAACTAATCGCAAAAGGTCTGCTTCGTATGTCTGTGAAGGTGTATCTCGACGACAAGTTATTATAAATTATAAAACGCACAGGTCACATCAGTACGTCTCCCAAACACTTCGACTGAGTGGCCGGTGGCTGCATTGTGTCCCTGCTGGATCTGGGCATCTTTTCCTGAATTTCTGGCATAATCCGGGGTTGTTTCCTTGGAACCATATCTCCGCATTGCAGACCACTTTATTATTTCTGGTTTCCTTGCATCCCGCGTCGCGGAGTGCTACTCTGCTGTGCCTCCGCACCCAAGTGGCAAGCACGTGGTTTGCACAACCCCTTTTCGTATCGGAATATCCTTCGTGCCTGCAGCTCTGTGCCCTGCAGGGCTGCAGAATCAGAGCCAAAAGAACCTTGCAAACGAAGCCTGTTCAGTGCCCTCAGGGGACTCATGGAAGGCATATCACATATTGAGTATCACATAGCGCGAAGTTGTCCTGGTGCCTCAGGAAACATGGTGGCAGTGGGACATAGCAGTATTGGGAGGCTTACCCATCGGGTTGTCATTCAATACAGTGCATCTTTTTAGATGATGCCACATGGAATTTGAATTTTTTTCACAAATGTTCACAATGAAAACACTGTATTTTGAGGGCATTTTGTTGACAAAGTTCCAAGACTGCAAGCAATAGGGCATTCCCTGTGTATGCATGGTCCATGTTTGTGTGTCCATTCATGTGCCTCGATGCTTCCAGCCCATCTGCTTTGCCCAAGCAACAGAAATCTCTTCGGAGAAGGGAATGAGTAGGTTCTCAATTGTTGAGAGGTTTTGTTGAACTGTTGAATTGCATGTGTCATGTTGCATTGAGGTATGATTCAATTTGAATGAGATTCTGTAGTACCCAATTCATGCTGGAAACCTCGATTATCTTGCTATCCAAGGTGTTTCAAAAATTTATGTGTTGAAAATGTTGTCTCTCATTTCCTCCACCTTTGAGGATTTGCCAATGGACAATTTGTCAGTTTTGAACACATTGTGTGTTCAACGCATCCTCAAATTGTTTAGTAAATTGGACAGTTGGTACGGGCTGTAGTAGCACCATTTAGATGTGTTAACTGAGTATGGTTTTCAATGGAGGCTTTACAACCTTTGTTACGGTCCATTCGAGCAGCGGACAACAGCAAACAACATGATCAAAGGTTCTTTTGGGGGGGATGCGTGGATCTACACGTACATCTAAATAGCTCCAAATGAACCCGAAGCAGAGGCACACAACCTATTTTATGACCGACTTTGTCTCCAAAAATGACCGTTCGCAGCCTGTTTTTGCAATGATCATCCCTTAAGCTTTGGATTGCAGTGTGTCATGCAAGTGGATCTAGTGAGGGCTATTTATTTTTCCACATCGCTTGAAGCAATCCGATCAAGAGCTACGATTAGGACCGAGCTTGGTTGTGGTGTTGCTCCATGTATACGAAAATGCCGTAGAAGAAAGACAGGACACATACATGGCACAACACCAAAGATTGTTTCATAGAATTTAGAAGCGCATAAAAATGTGATGTGATTTTATTGAGCCATCTGAGTCCGTTCACTATGGTGGGATCACAAAAGCGCAAAAAAAACACGACATGTGGGATGACAATTTTAAGTTGAGTTGGCATTTGGGGTGTTGCATCGTTCTAAAGGTATTATGAAGATTGCAACTTCAGATTGTAGCTGGAACAGCCATATCAATCAAAGGTGAATTGCTTTCACAAATGCAAAACACGGATCGCAAGGTTGATGTGCAAAGTGATGTGTTGTCCAAAAAAGATAGATAGATCTAATGCAAGACATGACCATACCACAATCAGAGTGAACATGGACAGGAAAGTGGCATCCTCCGAGGACTGGGCTTTTTCCAACTAGGCATTGCGGGTCAGCAGTGACATTCTTTTTTTCTTTTGTGGGAGGCGTACTAGAGCTATTGGCCAATCTTCCCATCGAGCTTGAAGTAGAATGGCCGCACGACGGAAAGTGATGTATGCTTTCTTACAAAACAAGGAATGTTTATTCGGAATCTGTCATAACAATTTAGTTGGGGTGCAAAATTTCTGATTTTTTCCCCCACAATGCATGAAGCGTTTATTTCTTTACAAATCCGGTGAGCAGATTGGTGGCTGCAGCTAGCAAGACACAATATCTTATGTGGTGGAACTCTGGTCATTTTCAGAATATGCGAGTGCTGAAATTTGTGGAACTTGACAGTCAAAAGCACCAAAGACTGTGACTTTGTCAAGCAACCTCTTTGATTTGTTTTCGTTTTTATGAAAAGCAGTGAGCTTTTGTTCATCAAAAACCATTGGGGAAAGTAGCAAGGTTTTCAATATAACTAATTGGCAAACCACAATATCTTTCCATGTATACACAAAACACAGTCCCATTATAGAAGCTGTGCATGTGGCAATGAAACAAGCTTTTGGCGTTACCATTCTGGACATGGAGCACAAGCCATCGGAGAGGTTCCTGAAGTTGGAGTAAAATTTTCTTCTAGCGGATGCAGAAGTGTTTATGGATACGGAGGACCCTGATAAGGATATTGAGCCACTAGCCTCGTTTTTCGGACTGCTTGAGGTACATGTGGACTATGTTGTGGTCGGGGGGGCTGAAGGTACGCGGAAGGACTTTTTGAAGTCGGTCGAGTTCTGGCAATCGCACAAGAGGCTTCGCGGAGGTATGTCTATTCTTCACAATGTGGTGTATTTCCCCTGGCAACGGCACAAGTGGGAGCTGTCACACTTGCTCGCCTTTGATCAATTCGGCATTGTGGTGCTCACTTTGCAGACCCAAGGTCAGACGGTATGCTAGCTTGGCATGTGTTTGGGTTGTTTTGAACGCACCATTGCACAGTACCATGTCCCTTATTCTTGCATATTCTTAGCATTTTGCTGTGCCCGCGAAGATGATGTGGACGAGATGTATGTTGCCGACGCCCATCCTCACCTTTCTGAACCATTGTTTGTGTCCGTCGACTGCTGAGGCCCATGACGTATTGATGGTTATTGAAAAGAGTCTCAGGACCGCTGATTTGATTCTGGGTCTGGACCTCCAAGTCATTGTTGTCCACCTCGGAGTGACCCCAAAAGGCAAAGACCGGCGCTTGAGAGGGCGCGTCAACACCGTTGACCGTATCTTTGTACCACAGGGATACCGCGGCGGAACAAGCGGTGGTATTCATCGTACGAATCTGTCATCCGGCGGATCCGCGATCACGCATTTCAAAGTGGGGTTCATGTTTGCGCTCTGCGGGCCAAGAAGAAGCTTGATGTCCCCGTTCAGTCTGTTGAGCCTCAGGGTGAAGATGTCATCAAAACAAAGCAGCACACCCTAGTGAAGGACACGTTCACACAGAAAGAAAACCTTGAGGAGGTCTCTATAGCCGCAGCCGAAGGCAAAGAAGACCGCTGCAAATGCCTCCCAGGCTGCCGAAGAAAGTGGCAACGAAGAATCCCAGGGGCAGGAGGAACAGGAGGAAGAGAGAAGTGATGAACGGACCCAAAAGTTGGAGCTCAAACGAAAGCGAAGACGGCCTAAAGAGAGGGGCGACTCCGGTGACAAAGATGAGCCCGAGAGCACTGTGAGCAAGAGGTGAACGACAAGCCGGAGCGTATAGGAATGGTGGCGGCACCAACAGAAGCTGCCAAGGCGGCTTGGCTTTTGAAGCGGCAGCTGGCGGTCGGGCTGAGCGACAAGAAGATGGGTTAAATGTGATGTTCAACAGATCAGTGAAATTGGTTTGATTTCCTGTACAGCAATCGACCTTCCGTGTTTTCAATGCGTGCTGGTGCTATGGGTGCTTCTCGAGCGTTGGATTTTGAGTTTTTAATGCGCATTGGTGTGTTACCCTCTGTAAAGCATTGGTTTTCACCAAAGGTTGGAACACCAATTCAGGAATATCCACTACTGAGGTTTCTGACAACAGCCTCCTTTCGGTCCACCCACAAACACTCGGCCAAGCTACAAATTTCTCCATTTTGTGAAAATTCGGTTTTGTATTTTGGAGTTTTGCATTGGTTTGCCTGCTTTTTTGTTGCCATAAATATCTCTCAAGAAACGTCTTTCGGTTGGTTACTGCATAGGTTTTCGCAGCTGATAATTTTGCTTGTTGCCAAGATCTGCTGCCAACCCTTGGTTTGCACAAAACCCAATTTTTGTCATTTCTCAGACTTTTCGTGCAAAAATGGGCAGTTAAGGCCACCTAAGTCAAAGATTCCCACAGCCATATCTACTGGGTTGGCCTCCGGGACAATATGCAGTAAGATGGTTTGGTGGTTTGGACCCTTTGTCTAGTGCCACTTCCGCTCACTTCTCCTCTGCGCTACGCTTCACCACTACTTCATTCTCCTCCGGTTTTAACCCCTTCTCTAACCTCTTTCCTAGCCTTGACCCACAGGGTCTCTTGTTTTGTCCTATGGTGTTGTAGCGTCTTTTGCATCCATGTGTATTGCTCCAGGGTGTTTCTTGTCCAGGCGTGTTGCCACACCTCCGCCTACAGTGCACTTTCCTCCCATGCAGCATGTGCCGAATGCTCATCGCTTTCCACCGCATGCACTACCTGCTGTCACGCTTGTGACGCCCTTCTCACTCACTTGGTGCTGGTTCGGTACACATAAATGCAGGTAATTGCACCCCGCTCCCTCAACTACGCAAGCACGAGGAAAATCAGAAAAAACGACAGTCAGACCAGGTCCCGGTGCTTGGACAAGGTGGTGCTTGTGCGCGACGTGCGGTACCAGCCAAGCTAAGAGTAACGACATTAATCATGGCTGAAAAACACATCAAAACAAACAGCAGTGGGTTGTAGTAGCAAGCATAGTGTTGTTATGAGCAGGAGGACTCATCCCAAACATGACACAGCCCCTGTTTCCCTCTACAATCGGCACACAATCACGCTCTGTTAAATTTATGACCATAAAACCTGTGGTCAGAAAAAAGACGGCCAGACCGGGTCCCAGTGCTTAGACAAGGCGGTGCTTCCGCAGGGGGGGTGGACAAACCTGACATCATGCCCCCCCCATCCCACCTTCCATGGGGCTCAGGCAACGATTTTGGTGTACCGCCTTTTGTTTGCCAACCGTTTGTCATATTTTTGACAGACTGCATGACAAATTGCACAAACAAACCAGAGCACAGAAAAAAAGCACCAAGGATGCTTGCATGTGACATAACCTACCAACCCCCTGTTGCTGTAGCTATTCACCTTTCTGTGCATGAACCTACTATACCACTTTCACTGACAATCAGCAAATCAGCAATCAGCAATGACAAGCAGCAAAACCCTAAGGAGCCACATAACAAAGCAGTCATCAGACTGCAATGCTACAAACATGGGAAAACCATGTGCTGTGATTCATTCTGTGCAGTAAAAAGCAATACGAAAGCTGGCAACACGGATGTGCATGTGCATGCACACGCACACACACAATATAGTAAATTGGAACTTAAGCAGAGAACCCGCACAGAAGCTGAAGGGTCCCTGGACAATCGCCCCTTGATGGTTGCAAACTGTGCACCAAGAGCAACTGAATGACAATCATGCCGGGCTGGTGCTTCTGAAAGGCGGTGCTTTGCACAATACGTGATATTTACATAATTTACAACTACCACGAGCCTCAGCTGCACAGTCATGTTGCTTCTGACAGGTGGGGTTGCAGCATCAAAATCTCTCCGGTGGCTGCAGACAAACTTCTAAATGAGGGGGTTTGAAGGGAAGGGGGCTGCTGGATTCCACTGCGACCAAACCAAGTGTCTGATGGATTGTTCCATGGTGCATGCACTGTGTGGCACAAAGCGACAGGTATGATACAGCACTGATCTTCATGTATTGTAATTGTTTCTCATTTCTCATACCTGCCAAGGCACAAGCTGTTTGGACCGAAATGGCTGTTGCTATTGATTGCAGCGACGCTCAAAGCCAAAATATGACACAGAGAAGCAGACTGACTCTCAAGAAAAAGGCAGTGGAGATATGGCAGGTTCCATCTCTGTAATTTTGTCGTGCTTCTTCCCTTGTCTTGGAGGCAAGGTTGTTCCCTGCAGGGAGTTGCACACACCCTGCACACACAATGTGTGGTGTGTACAAAAAAAAAACCGCGATGTACCAAAAAAAATCCCATTTTTTTACCGAACCCGGCCACCCCGGACTTACCTTGTGCCTTGTGCCTTGTGCCCCCCCCCCCCCCCCGACTTACCAAAAAAAACCCTGTTTTGTACAACCGCCCAGCCCCCCCGCTTTTTTTTTACCAAAAAAACTCCCCCAGAAGATAACTAAGTTTACCAAAAAAACTTCCCAAAAGGATAACTAAGTTTACCAAAAAATATCCCCCAGAAGATAACTAAGTTTACCAAAAAAAAAACCCATATCTTATCAAAAAAAACCCAATCTTATCCAACTGCCCCCTGCCAAAGCTCTCACCATAAACCCCCCTATTTTTACCAAAAGGACCCCCAAACCCCCCATTTCTTACCAAAAAAAAACCCAATACCTTACCGAAAAAGCTCCTGCACCACCCAACCGTTTGGACGACCCTGGCACCCCGTGCACCCATACATTAATTGAACAACAAACAAAAGCACCGAAACGCGTAAAAGACGTCCACATAAATCAAACTCCTTGAGCAATTGTTGTTGCATGGACGTAGGTGTATGCACACCGGTGGATCCCTTGCCTTCCAGGCACTTAGTACTCACTCGGCTGCACCACACCAATATATTATATTATGGCAGAGGCTCTGCACCTGAAGCAGGCAAAAAAAAATAGATTTCACCGACAAAAAAAACCCAAACCTTACCACCCCCCCAAAAAATTTAACCAGAAAACCTCCAAACCTTACCCCCCCCCCCAAACCTTACCAAAAATCCCTCCGGGGTTTTTTTTTTTGATAAAGGATAGGGTGGGGGTTCTTCTGGTAAAAAGTGGTAGGAATGGGGGGGTTTTTGGTAAAAAAAGAGGGGGGGTTGTTTTGTACGCACCACACACAATGTGTACACTGTGAAATGTATTGCTGCAGATCTCTTTACTGGGGCACCCTGAGGATGCAGCACATGACCAAATCCCATACTGAAGGCTGTATTGAGCAAGCCCCATCCAGTGGTACAAAAGCACAGGTTGTTACACCCGAACTGACCCTGAAATCTTGCATGACCACAATGCCCCTCCACTGTGGACTGGACTTGAACTGCACTTGGCTTCGCAGCGCGCCTGCCGGCACTTCCACCAAGCACCATGAAAAGCAGGTCTGCAAAGGCCATGCCATGAGAAATACCACCCTGAATTGTCACATCAGCAGAGGGCCCAGAAATGGACCCTGGGAAGTGCTGGACATCAGGTTAGGCTAGGAATGCATGGAAAGAAGAGGCAGTGGCATGCGACGTGGGGGGCAAAGAGTAAGAAAATGGACCAGGAAACATCCGGCGTTGTGCACTTGATCGATTTTTTTGTGGAGGCAACCAGGATAGATTAATGAAGGAATGGGGGGAGTAGGTGGTACAGCATATGTGCTGCTCGCTGTGCACCGAAAAGGAGGGAGCTATACAGAGTATATACAGAGAGTGGGGGAAACAACCATTGACAAAGACTTTGTGATCCTCTATGTGTGAAGCAGGAGCTGAGATCACCAGGGGAGCAGGTAACACACTCCCTCAACCCTAGATCACGCTGAGATGAATCCTCAGAGTGGCCACTGATCCAGCCTCAGCCTTTGATTTGCATTGCATCTGGGCTCAGTTAGGGGTTCTGCAGTAGTTTGGACTGCAGGATCCTCGTGAACTTCATCTCACCCCAGGCATTCTTGCACCTGGGGTTCAACTGCTTTGAATTGCTGGTGGGCATACCTCAAAAAAAGGGGGCGGCACCAGGGACGAGCTGCGCGAAAAGAGAAGAAGGTACTGAAAGAGAAGACACAAAGGGGTGAGAGAGGTCGCATGGAGAAGGAATGGACCTAGAAATGCGTAATGAGAGCGCAGAATGTCACACTCATCTGCGGAAGGACCCCACACATTTCGGCCTTTCCTTCCGAAGGCGCAGCACAGGCACAGCACAAGCCGCACCAAAAAGGTCAACCGCACCATAAAGACCAACACTTTGTGTGAATCACCCCCAACTCGTTGCCCACGTGCTGCCCTGCTTGTCTAGCAAATCTCGAAACGCCCAGATGCAAAGGGCAGACAGGCAGAGAGAGAGAAACACACACACACAGAGAGAAACCATACCTGGAGCTCATACTTGGCATGCCAAGTGTCACCAAGTGCAACAAACTTTACTGCCATGCTCCGGGCGCAACTGTTTTTAGTGCCAAATGCTGCCAATTGCCAGCCACAAAATGCTTTGAATGGGCAGGCCAAATATTAGCTCCAGGCAAGAAAGAGACAGAGAGCTGTTGTACCCAGTGACTCCTCGTCAGTGGACATACACGAGGGTGCCAACACAGTAGTGGCTCTCAGCGATCCCGAGAGCATCTGCAGAGCTGCAGCGGCTGCACATTGCAGGTCACACAAGGCCCATCCAGCAGCGTATACAGACACGACAGCACCGCGGTACAGGACACACTCCCCCTTCTGCTGTGCAATGTGCTGCCCCCGCAGACCGAGGCAGAGGTAGATGGCATCTGTGCGTGCGGTCACGCTGCAGAGCACGCGCACATGTCCACCCAATGCACCGGGCGGGTACCGTGTCGCGGGGTCTCCGATGCCCCCTTTTGCCGGAGCCCCACGGTCGCAATGCAGGCGTTCCATCATTTCAGACGTTGTTCATTTCGCTGTTGCTCTTGACGTTTTGAAGGCCCGTGATGTCCGCCACGCGGTACCGCGTAAAGTTCAGGTGGTGGCGGAAGAGGAAGGCCATATTGACCAGAGCCAACATGACCGGAATCTCCACCAATGGGCCGATGATGCAGGAGAACGCCTGCCTGGACTCGGGGGTGTACACGCTGATGGACACCGCCAACGCCAGCTCGAAGTTGTTGCCGGCGGCGGTAAAGGCCATGGTGGAGCATTCCCTGTAGTTCGAGCCCAGTCTCCACGACAGCAAGAAGGTGCCGCAGAACATGAGGAAGAAGTAGAGCAGGAGGGGGCACGCCACCCAGAGCACAACCAAAGGGGTCCGGATGATGGTGACACCCTGCATCGTGAACATGACGATGATGGTGAAGAGCAGCGCAATGAGAGTGACGGGGCCGATGCGCTTGCAGTACTTGTTGTAGTACGCGTCATCGCCCATGTACTTTCTGCCGAGGGAAATGGGGCAAAAGCGAAACCCTCAGGGCAAACCTGTGCTCGAAGGGGGTGTTGTTGCAAAAAGGGGGGGGGGGGTTCTCAAAAATTTGGTGCCAGCAATCGCCCGAAGAAATTTGTCCTTCAGTAAATTCTATTGCCTTCGGCAAAGCACTTCCAAGAAGGGGGTGGAGAGCACCTTCCTTCCCCATGCCCCAAAAGATGCATATCCCCAGTCAGGCCTGCCTCAGGGGCAGAGCGCATTCAGCAGCAGCACGGTTTTTCTTTCATTCAAAAAAAGCGTCCAGTATCTGGCTCATGTTTGAGGGGGGGGGGGGGGGCTTCAGGTCAGTTCTGGACCCCGACATCCGCGGTTTGAGCGGCGGTCAAAGATCTTATCCGGAGGAATTTCTTGAATTCCCCTTTCGATTTTGAACATTTGAATACATACTCCCCCCCACAGGGGCCGCCGCCAGCCAATGTGTGACCCCGAGGGGTGTTTGACAGTTTGGGGGGCTGAGGGGGGGTGGGGACCCCCCCCTTCGTTGACCCAAACCCAGCACCTTTTCCGTCAGGCCCTGTCCAAGCGCGCAAACAGACAAAGCTAACAGGATGCACTGTGACTGGTCATAGCTCATGATTGTTTTGCTGCACTGCAGCACTTTCAGAGCAGTACTGAATGTTGCCTTGAGTTCGCCCAAAGGCTATCAAATGTCTCTTAGGCTGCCTTGGGTCAGCTCTCTCTCCCCCCATGTGGAACCCGGTTACCGACGCATGGTCGGTGCAGTGCTCTTAGTAACCGTGCAGGTCAGAAGTGGCCCACTTGTGGGCAAGGTGGCTACAAAACCCCTGCCGCCTCGGGGATCCCCTCCGCTTCAGAGCGGGGGGCAGAATCAGAAGTGGCCCACTTGTGGGCAAGGTGGCTACATAACCCCTGCCGCCTCGGGGGTCCCCACCACTTCAAAGCGGGGGACCTTAACAAAAAAAAATCTCGTCCCTTAACTACCGCCCTGGCTAATGCTCAAGGAGGCTCCCATCAGCCAAGGTCCGACCTGGAGGCCGGGTCAGGGTCAAAATCCTTTTTTGTGCTTTTTAGCCATTTTTGAATTCTCCACGAAATTCTGAGTATTTTAAGTACAGACACATAGGGTCGAACAAAAAAAATTCCCCGTGCCGTATGCCTAAAATAAAATATCCGGCGCCTCTGGCGCCGACAAAGCACATTGTTCCGTGCGACAATTTTGGGGTCCGTAGAGCCCCCCCCCCCCCCCCTTTGGGGTTGGGTCCCGACCAGGATCAGCCCCCGTGCTCCCCCCCTATTGCACAAGCACGGCCGTGATCCCAAAAGTCCAGGCAAAACAGCGGTTCAACGCCCACCCTGCGCTTAGCCATGATCCGACGCTGGCCGTCACCCCCGGTATCCCACCGGCAAGAAATTCCTTTCTCCCTCGCACTAAACCCCGTGCTTAGACAAGGCTGTGCTTGCGCAAGGAGGAGGGGGGGTTACTGTGTCTATGTCTGTGCGGTCCCCGCGCCCTTCATGTTTGCAATCCAGAGTGCAATCGTCACGACTCCCGCTACGCACCGACCACCGCTTGCCACAGATGCAGCCAAACATGACATGATCCCCGACCGGCAATCCCTGACCGCACCAAACCCATAGGGGACGGATGTGGCGCCACGTCCAATGGGTGGGGGGTTATCCTAGGCGGTGGGGGAAGTGGGCGGTGGGTCCCAGAAACAGCATTGAAACAGCCTCTTCTTGTTGCACTTCCCGACGCTTTTAAGAGGACAAGATCGCTCAGCCCCAGAGGTCGTTGCCTCGGACTCACTTGGGAGGGGGGGCGCAGGAGGCTTAGGCTGGGGGTGGGGGGCATGGGAGGCAAGCTTGACGGCGATGACGCAACGTCGCCCGGTGCAGAGGCGGCGGCTGCATCATCCCGCGCAGGTGCATTGCCCTGTTTTTTTTTCTTTGCCTTATGAGGCACCCAATTCAGCACCGCCTCTTGCTCTTCAAAGCCCCCGATCCGCATTCACCACGAGTGAAAACAAAATAGAGCACCCCCCCAAATGCATGAATGAACTTGCAAAAGCACAGAGCATAGCCCTGCTGCAAAACTGCTCCTCCCCGTTGCCAGCTGAGCTCTGCCTTTGCCGCCATGAATCCCCATCAGAGACCAAAGCATGACAGGCGCATGCAACTCACAGGACAAACACTGAAATGCAAGAGCACGGGCAACAAGGTTCGAGCGGTATGGGAAGCAGGGTTTAAATTGGGCCCCCGGTCTGGTCAATTCCACAACTACACATGTAGCTTCAGCACCACCTCTTGCAAAAAAAAAAACCGCAGACATAGACAGGTGCTTCGAGCGTGAGTTTGGTTCTGAGCAAGATTACAGATGGAATGGCACATGCCGCGTGACATCTGCAGCATTCAGAGATGGAGCCTGAGCTGTCCTAAAAGGAATGGAACTGAAGGATCCGAAGGATACGGTATTCGGCTGCCACTGAGACTGTTCTCACTTTGCTAATTGCCTCTCGTACATTCGCCGAAGGTGACAACAGCCTCACTCCCTCCTCCGTCAGGATGATGCTGTTGCACTTGTCCACCACCAGACCAGACGAAAATACAAGCAGGCACAGTAACAAACGCCAGCAAAACAGTCGAGGCAGAAAAGGAAGCCAGCTGTCATTAGGGAGTGGGGGTTGACCTCAGGAAGATCCAGGACAGCAGCCCCATGACGAAGGGGATGCCGAGGTAGATCAAGACGGTGATCAGGGTGGTGACGAAGGTTTCGCCCAGGCTGACCCGAGTTGCATCGATGTCCCCTTTGGTGAATCCGAGGGCCGGGAGGAGCACGTTGCTGAACAACGTGGCGTACACTGCGTAGAGGGCGATCTGCAGGATGCTGTTCATGGCGACCAGCATGGCGCACAGGTTGTTGTCCCCTCCTGACAGCTCGTTCCAGACCAGGACCATGGCAATGCAGCGGGCAATGCCGATGAGCACGAGGCCCTCAATGTATTCCACCTGCAAGAGGAGGCAGCACATACGTAGATGTCGCTGTGCCGTGCAGGGGGATGGAGGCGGTGGGCTGGGGTGCCTGCCCAACACTCCTCAATGAGCAATACTAGGCTTGCCAGTCTGAGGGCTGTCCTTTGGCACCCAGGTGGGTTTCTTACACTAAGGGGGAATCCTTGCACTGCGCGTGCACGTCGCGCGCACCGCGCGCTACTTTTAGAGTAGGTCCTCCCTAAAGAACCCCAAGGCACACCCCTTCCAAATGCCCCCAAATTTACGTCACCCAAACCGCCCTAGCTAAAGACAAATGCAAGCTACCTTCCCCTCACATAAGACATCATGCAAAATGCGGAAAGACACACACATATCCTCTTTTCTGTTCAATTGTCAACTAAATACAAAATCAGAATGATTCGGAGTGGCGGCATTTGAAAGCTCACTCACCCTACCAGCTAGTGCCAAGGCCTCATATGTGTCCACCTCATCCTCAACTGGACCGGGGGGCAAAGTGGCTTGTAGGAGGGAATCCACGTCAAACTCCGGTTTCCACTTGTGGTACAACCACGCATCCTTATCAGCAGTGATGCGGCCTTGCATAAGGCATTCGACCGTGGTCAGGCAAAAACCGGGGAGCCCGTCACCCCAACTCAAGGGCCCACACCAAAGTGTGGGAGTCCATGGTGGGGATGAGCAAAAAAGTGTGAAAAGGGGCGGAAATGGGTGAAAGTGGGTGAAAATCCAAAAATGCCATATCCCCAATGTGGAAGAAGCATCAAAACCTACGCTAGGGGCAACAATGATGCCCCCTAGTATCACACAGTATGGGTCTCCAGTACGGCTAGACGCCCAAATAGTTGCACTGCGCGCGCACTGCGCTTAAGGCGCCCCCTAAGGATGGTCCTTGAGGACGGTTCTCTGAGCCAGCCATTACAGGTGAACCGCTCGGCTGCGAACCGGTAACCGCTGGCTGCCAGCAGTGAAAGGCGAACTTTTGTTCAATGCGCGCCCCAGTTTTTGCCCTGCGTGTTGGGTGCCATGCATACGCTGGGAAGGGCGTGCCATAAAGGGGGTGTGTTTGCCCTGCGTGCGCCCAGCGCCCTACTTCTATGATGACTTTCCCAAATTGAGTCCCCGAGTTTACCATTACTGTATGAAGCCCCCGAGTCGACCAACAGCTGCTTGTTGCCTACCAAATGAAGCAACAAACCATCCGTGCACACCATTGAATAGACTGCCACTGCTAGATGCTATCGCCGTCCCGATGGCCGCGCCATACATTTCGGCTCTGTATGACTGTTGGACCCACGACCCAGGCCAGAATGTGCAGGGGTCCTTTTGTCACCGCAACTCCCGCAGCTTGGAACCCGGAGCCCACGATTTCCACCATTTGGAGGCTGCCGTCGGAATACAGGGACGTGCCTTCAGGCTGCTTTTGATTGTACTAGCCCCTTCAAATGCACCAAAATGAAGAGGAAGTAAACGTGGTACCCATAGGCCGGCGGGTTGGTGCCCTAGGACCCGCGGGGACAAAATCGGACCTAGCTACCTAACCCTTGCCTTCTCAGGGGCCCAAAAAAGGGCGGATTGGCTACATAACCGCGGCCTTCTTAGGGGTCCCACAGGGGTAGGGATCGGAAATACCCCAAAAAGGTGCCCTGCGCATGCCCTGTGCGCTAACGCCCCCTCAAAGGCTAAACAAGTCTTCCGGTCGGTGGTTTTGGGTGTATGTACGTGTTCGCCTTTTGAGGAGCAATCCTTGACACATGGACTGCCCACCCATTGGGTTGGGGGTGAAGAGGACGGGTTTGAAAACTGGGAGCTGGGGAACGTGCTCAGCTACCCCGAACAGCCGGAGGGAAATCATTTTTATTACGTGAGAGTGGGATAGTTGTCCCGCTACTCACAAGTGCTGCTTCAGGCGGGGGGGGGGGGACTGTTGCGCGTTGCGGCTGACCAAAAATGAAAAATGCCGCATGGTGCAGCGCTATCATTTGCCCCAGTCAACAACAGCAATTGGCTAGTGACAAACACCACTCACCATTCCCTAATAACAAGTGGCATTCCACTGACCGCAGTTGCGTAGCCCTGTCCTGAATCAGAAGAATATGCCAAAACATCAAAGTTAATGTCTCATTGAGGGAGTTCAAGCACCACATGTGCACCGTGCGCGCACCAAGTCAAGGATTTGAACGACTTCTCCGGGAAATGATCTACCTTTGAAGCCCTTGTAAATACTGTCCCTTGGTCAAAGTTGCTGGGGGAAGAGTTATGGCAGGGTGTGAGGGCCCCCTTGGGCAAGTTCACATGCAACTGTGCAGCAACAGGCTGAAAGATGACAAATTATGCACACCAATCCCAATTTTGCATGTGGCTACACTGCCTTCTGCAGTGTTACGTACAGTTTTGGGCAAAAGCATAGGTGCCAACAGCACATACCCTCTAAATTAGTTGAAATGGTCCATGCAACAACACCAGTACATGCACCGCGCACACCGCGTCTGAGACTCCCCCATGAGAGGATTCACTTGATGACTGGATTTGTCAACACTCATGTGAGAAGGTTAGAAGACAACCTTTGACCTTTTAATATGCCATCCCATAAAAGCCCGATGGATCGGCCCTCACCCACCGCGCGCCGTTACATTGGCACAGATCAAGGGATCACACCCAGAAAGGCAGGTGCCTACCCTCACCCCCCCGTGTCGTTCCCCACCCCAAGGAAGACGGTCCCCCACCACCCCCTGGGGGATGGTCACCAAGTGACGGTCCCCAACCGTACACGCACATTTGCAGGCACAGAAATTGCAGCATAAAACGAAAGCACTCAGCATAGGATGCGTTCAAAAGGCTGCCAATGTACGGAGACCTACTCCTTGACCGGCTCAGTGTAAAATTTCTTGGTCCTGCTCCACTTCACCTTGAACTCTTGCACATGCTCACCACTTTCCACTGGAATGCTTTGGGCAGCACTCTTGGGTGGTGGTTTTGCCTTCTTGGTAGGCTTGGCAGGCGCAAGCAGATTTTTGGGAACCCAAAACAGGTTCCCCCGTGGAGCGGATGAACATCACACTTGTCCCAGGGGGAAACATGGTTGTGTTGTCAAGTTCCATTTCAGCGAAAGTGAGCAAAATGTCCTGCCATGAGTGCAAGGGATGCAAGTGGTAGTGCCCCACAACACAGCCACCCACACAACAACACAATGAGCCGCAACGAAAAATTTTGGGTTGACCAAGTGACGGTCCCCCACCCCCCCCCGGGGAACGACAAGGGGTGGGGAACGACACCGGGGGGGGGGGGGGGTACCAGAGAGGATTTGCACTGCACGTGCACTGAGCACACCTTGTTTGACTACCAAAAAAATACACAAGAATTTAAAATGCGAATTTTTTACGAACCTGAAAAACAATTAATGTTAAGCAAAAATTTGTTTTTGCCCCCCAAAAGTGGAAATTTTTTTTTGCGTTTTTTTTGGGGCGAATGTCCTGTTTTGCGGCCACACCATCACCTATGGCCAGAAACGTTGTGTAATTTTAGTTATTTTTGCAAAAACAAATTTTTGCGTGAAGGTTTTTTTGTGCAGTGCATTCACCTTGGCAATACATAAAAAAGTTGAAGGACCCAGGTGGTCGACTAGGTCGTTGGCGAGGAGCCACAATAGCGGCAGTGCTGGCATTGTTCACCAAGCCTAGAATGATTTGGTGGCAAAATAAATCCACATCAGCTTGCGCCAAGTGTTGCCGGCGTCGTTCAATTGCTTCCTTCAGAGGGAAGAGATGGAAACAATGATTGGAGAGTGAACATGTCTATCACACAGAACATAGGAACATAGGAGGCAAAGGGTGCCACAAACAGTGATCAGGCAAATCTTCCTATTCATTCGGCACTTTTCTGGGCGACAGCCCCCTCTGCCCCGTGCATGAAAAGAGCCCCACAATGGAAACCCTTCCACAGAGGGGGAGTGTTTGCCTGCGTGCTACTTTTGTATTAACGATCCCAACTTTAACCCCCAATTTTACCCTCCCCTAGACAAGCCCCCCCAAGTAGACCACAGTGGACCCAAAATGCGGGACATGGTCCCATGGGGGGAATGTTTGCCCGGCGCGCGCCCGGCGCGCTACTTTTAGACTATGTTCCCCCCGAAGAGCCCCCAAGCACACCCCTTGGAAACGCCCTTAGAATTAGGTGACCCAAACTGCCCCAGCTCAAGAAAGTTGCAAACTGGGGTACACAGTACCACTCTCGCTCCTTTAAGGGCGGTCTTGGTCAACACCTTAGCAAGTTGGGAGAATGGGGGGTTAGGATAGCACAACCGCATCGATCTCCGGTAGAAGCGATAGGCGTTATTGAGGTATCGCGAACAGTAGAGCTGCATCATAACATTGGTCCCACAAGTGTGGGTGTCAATACATTCAGTACAATTGTGCTCCTTACACTTATCCCAAACTACAACGGTGGAGCGTTATGGCAACACAACACACACACTTCTGCCTCATCCTCTGCCTCATCTTGCGTGCCACAACCGAGCAAACAGCTGCTCAATGTGTGCCCTATACCACCCGTGCACGTCATTGTAACATTGTTGGCGGGCTGTCAAAGTGCCATTCTTTCTTCCAATTAATGGCACAATGACATGAATCCGGCCCTTATAAGCACCATCATGGCCCCCAACTTCGAAATCAAAGAAATCACCTCGGGTACGAGAAGGTCCATACCCATCCCAAATCTGCTGATGTCCCGGGGGCCAAGGGGCAAATCCATATAATGTTGCCCAACATATCAACGGCAAAAGTCCACCGGTAGGGCACGGGTCAAAAAAGATGCCCGGCGCGCGCCCGGCGCGCTAACGTTCCCCCATGGTCCATAAGGAGGGCGGCAGAACTGCCCTCGAATGCAAAATTGCAAAAGATGCATCAACGCGCATGGACTGGTGCAACTCACAGGGCCGCCATGATGGATGCTCCTGACCAATTCCACAACTGTCCAAACAAATGCTCAATGCATGCCCTATACCACCCATGTACATTATTGTATGACTGCTGCCGGACTGCCAAAAGTCCATTCTTTCTTCCAATGAATGGCACAGTGAGATGCACTCGGCCTGTGTAAACACCGTCATGGCCCCCAATCTCAAAATCAAAGATACCATATCCCCAACTCAAGGGGCCACACAAATTTGTGGGTTGTGAGTCCATATCCCCAACTCAAGAACTAAAGGGGCCACTCAATTTATGGATTGTTTGGGTGCAGCAAAGCAAGGAGGGAGTCAAAAATGGTCGTGGGTGGTGATTGGGCCCAAAAAAAAAATGCCCGGCGCACTAACACTCCCCCAGAAATATCGTTGCCTCATGCTCTGCCACTGCTACACATGTCGACCGAACCCTTGTGGTTCACTATTTGGTGTGAACCTGACCCCACTGCCGGTCCACCGCGTCCTCATTGCAGAACCGCGCGTGCACTGTATCAAGTGGCCCCACTGTGACCGTCCAAAGCGCTCATGTATCAAGGGCACTGCGCGCAAGCGGAACTGAACACTGAGGTAGGGGAGTCGACACACCTGCGTCTTGCCCATGATCAGCAGCGCGAGCACAACCATGAGGATGGGCCCCACAATCCAGTTCAGGATGAGGGACAGAAAGAAGTACCTGGGCTGGCGGACTAGCGAAGGTAGTGTGGAGTAGTCCACTTTGGCCAGAGGGGGGTACATCATAACAATGAGGCCGATCGCCAGGAGGATGTTTGTGCTCCCCACGGCAGTGGTCTCGTTGAAGAATTTGCTGAGCCCAGGAATGTAGGAAAGAGCGATGCCGATGCCAACAGCCAAGAGGATCCACACAGACAAGAAGCGGTCCACCCACGACATGCGTGAGAGCACGCGTTCATCAATCTCATCCGTGTTGTCTGTAGGGCGTGGAGCTTCAGTCTCAGGTTTACTTGGTTCCTCCTGCACCGGCGGGTCCTGTGCGACTGTTTCGGCTGCTGGAGGGTCCTCGATAGGCTGCTGCAGGTCGGGACCCTTTTGTTCCATGTTGACATTTTGTTCAGTGGCCATGATGCGCAGATGTGGAATGCAAGAGAAGCCTAGAAAATTGCACATTGGTGCTTTATGACATGTGGGGGAATGTTTGCCCGGCGTGCTACCTTTGTATTAAGTATCTTCTCTCTAGCCCAAAGTTTATCCTCACCTAGGGAAGTCCCCCAAGTAGACTGCACTAGACCGCAAACCTTCCGTGCAAGGCACCTTGCATAAGCCGAAATATGAGAGTTCAACAACATGTCACTCCCACCACTTCCAACCACCACCCTTGCCATCGTCATAAGCTGGGTGCAAATGATGGGCCACATTCTTAGACACGGCGAGAAGGTACTCCAAATTGTTTGGTGAGGTGGGGGCTAAAACAGGCACGGGTGGGGAATGGTCAAAAAAAGATGCCCGGCGCGCCCCTGGCGCGCTAACGCTCTGCCTGTGGCCATTCATGGTGCATTTGGGTGGCTTCACTTCTTAGGCATTCTATTGCTAAATGCAGTGAGGGTTTACAGGGATAGGTACAAAGAAGGCTGCACTGTGAATGCAATATTTTCTTGTAAAGCTGACAATACCGAGTTCAAGTTTGATAACCACCACTTATTCCAGCTCTTGTCATAGAATGATTGAGCTTCATTGCCATGAGTATTTGGACTCGCAGCCAGATCTCCTCCGCCTTGGACACAAATGGTCAATTGGAAGACCTCCTCAGTCAAGGGGTTGGTCTACATGATGGGCCAAAGCAGGGGCACAGCCATAATTGCGACCCTTTTTGGGAGGGAGATGGGAGAAGCAAATCATTTTAAGGAGCAATAGTCCATGGGGCCATCACCATATCTACACCCTAACTGACATCAGCGTTGAGCTAGCATGGTGGTTAGACTGGCTCGACCCTGTATGGCAAGAGGCTCCTTCCATAAGGCAAATTATGTTTGCTCAGTGGACGCTCTGCCATGAATCACCTCGTCTTGAGAGGACATGTCCACCTGCATCATAGTGTACAGCATGTTTGAATGCGATGGAGAACACACGGGGACCCATCCCCTAGCATAACCTGGCAACTCTGCACAACCGCGCACCCCTTACCCGCATGGGATGAGAGGGAAAGAGAGGCATGTGAGAGGAGGGGGGGGGGGGGGAAGCAACAGGAGATGGAGAGACGGCCTCAAACATGGGCGCCAGCTCTATCGGTCACAGGAGATCCGGAAAGTCGTCCCCCCCCCCCCGGAGGTGCACGCCGGTGACCAATTGGTCATTGGGGACATCTTTTTGGAGTGCCAACTCGATGTGACCGCTGGCGACAGGTGCTCTACCGGTGACTGAGAGGGAAGGGGTGTGACACGGCACCCATTGCGACTCAGCCCGTGCCCGACACTCCGCTGAGAGGGGGGGAGCTGGGGCGGCGGCAAAGATTCCATAGATGCCCGTCGAGTACTTTGCCTGGACTGCTCCCAGACTCTCCCGTGACACTGTGGTACAACAACAGCTGCAGCACCAGTCGCTGGGGTGGTGTCGTGCGCGCCATCGCCCTCTACGGGCTCGGATTTGCCGCAGCATGCGTTCTATGCCCGGGGGCATGGCCCTGTGAGCATCCGGCGGTGGGCGCCGGTGGGGCGGTGACCCGCTGCGGCGTTCCCAGAACCGTTATGCGCGACAGCCTCGTGGGCGTGGGCAGCCCCATGGCTCGCATGTACTCAAACGCTGTTCTGGACATGGGCATCGGGGCCAGATGAGCTGGTGAGCCCACATTTCAGGGTTGTCGTGACACTATGATGAAAGCACATCCTGCTGACGTCATCCGTCTGCGAGATTTTGTCGCGGGCTCCGGCAGCCCCGACAGCCGCCGCTTGACACCGATCCTCGCGCCCCCTCTTGGTCGCTTCGCCCTGACCTCCTGCGGTATTTACGACGGGCGGGGTTTCCCGAGGCTGCGCTCGCCCGCGTTGTTTTTTGTTTTTTTGGCACATTTTTTTTTTGACTGACTCCAGAAGTTCAAAGAGTACTCAAGACTGTGCTTGGGAAAGTGGGCGTCTCCAGCATATGATACAGTGGATCCCCGCAAAGCGGGGCACATGGCAAAGACCCAGAGTTCACATGCGTATAACAGAGGGCTCTCTGATGCGGTAGGCAAAACCGCCACGCCATATGGCAAGCCTATAATGTGTAAGATTTAAGGGGGTTAAACATGCTGCATCATGTGTGTGCCATTCCCCACAGGTCTTCAAGAGTGACTAGCTTTTGTCGCTTTGTAGGGGCCATGTCTGGTGGCGGGCGTTGGCCCAGGATGCCGGGCCTTGTGCGGCAGTGGCGTTTAGGCAGAGGGGGCTCCACCCGCGCGCGCTCGGATGCCCACAACTGACTCATCACCGAAAAGAGCTGGACCCTTCGGTCATGCCGCTGGTAGTGCTGGTCTGCGGAGGTGGTCCACACTCTAGCACGTCGCAGAAGGGTGTGCCAGTGCCGTGATTGCCGCACCAGATCATCTAGCATGTCGCGGTATGAAACCATCAGTGAGGCCCCGAGAACGGTACGTTGATGCAGAAACCAAGGCTGGGCCAGATACTGCATTGCCGAAGCCACGTGTTGTGCCCCTGGGTCCGCGGCAGTGGGACAGAGGCACTGGTCGAGATATTTTACCGCCCATGACCTGGTGTGGTACGATTGCGGCCGGTCCCATGTGCGCGCAGCTCTACGGTGGGACGTCTCTTGAGAGGCGCGGCCATCCTGCCGCTGTGTTCTCTCCCGGGGCCCTGTATACCCTACTTGATTGCGGAGGATAGAGTCCGTGGGGTTCGGTCGTACAGCTCGTGAGCGCAGCTTTGTGTACCATGCCGGCACCGCCGTGGAGGGCGTGGGCGGCACCTGTGGGTCACGGGGGTGCATGGTGAGTTGGCCGCGCAGTTGGCATACGCCATGAAGGGCGTGGTACTGGTGCCAGGCCACACGCTCCCTGAGGTCCACCCGCATTGTTCGGGGGATGTGGTCCCATAGGGACTCTGGTATGCGAAGGTAGGAAACATGGTGTAGGTCTGCCGCTGACGCCGTGTTCCACCATTCCGTCACCGTATCTTGCCATGGTCCCCAGGTGCTAAGCCACATGTTGCAAAATGCGACTTTCCAACGCATGCAGTGGATGAGTCGTTTGTGGACAGTGGTACCGTGGTGGAGGGGACATATGGGGCATTTGGGGTTGGTATGGTCCCACGGCGCGCCCGTCCCATCCCATCATACCTGGCCCCAAAGCCATTTAACCCAGAGCATACGTCGGTCCCCGCGCATCGGCAGCCAGGATACCCAGTGCGCACCGTCGAAAGTGACAACGCGCCTCCATTGGAGGATCCATTTCCGCGCCGGAGTGGGGGCGGGCCCGCCGCACATTGCAATATCTTCGGGGCGCCGGGGGTCGTAATCCGGCACGGGTAGGCGCGTGGCCATCTTGGCGAGCAGGTCTACTTCCCCATTGCGTCGAATTTGTTCGCGTTCTTGCGCGTTACGGGCCTCCGTCTCAAGGCGGTGGCTGGGGATCCACTCCGCGGCGACGCGTTTGTGCTGCACCTGGTCACACACTTTGTGGCGGATGTCAGCGTCAGAACATTCGTGTGTGGGTCGGCGGTGTGCGCATTTTGTGACGGCCATGTTGTCGATGTATTGAGTGTCACCGTCAGATGCAATGGCCGCGCCGATGGCTGCTCCGTACATTTCAGCCTTGTAGGACTGTTGTGGGCCCGCCACCCGGGCGAGGATGCGAAGAGGCCCTTTTGTTACTGCTGCGCCCGCCGCTTGGTATTCCGAGCCCGCAATCTGAACTGTTTGAAGGCTGCCATCGGAGTATAGGGACGTTCCGGTTGGCGGTTGCTTGTTTGAGTAGCACGGTATGCCCGCGATGTTGACAGGGTGGTATCCCGCAGGTACCGTGCCTGCCGAGGGGTCTTCGTGGTACCGGTGTGGGGCAATGTAGTGGCGCGTGTGGAGGGCATCCCCCACCTGCTCCTTGCGGGCAGACAGGAGGACGCCGTCATCGGAGCTTTCACTGTCGATGAGGTTGGGTCCCCCGGCCGGCCGCGGCGGAAGTGCTATGTGGAGTGCAGTGCGAGCACCTAGCTGGGTGAGTATAGCCAAGTAGTTGCGAATAGGCACTGCTCGGGAGGGCAGTTCTTTGCTAAGGTCGCAGCCAATGGATCCCGGACGTGAACGTAACGTGTTCTGTACCATTGTGGGGAAGCGTGCCCTGTGGGCCCAGAACAGTTGGTGCAACCCCATTCCGCCCAGTCGGTGAGGAGAAGTGACATGGAGGACGTTGTATGATTTGTGAACGTCGACCTTATTGAGTTCCATGCCCTCCGCCATAAGCACAAACCGCAAGCACATAGAGTCCATGGCTTTGAACATTGAGTCGTTGGGAAACAAGGTACGGTACGTCCACCGTGGGATCAGGATGGTGTTCAGCAGCAGCACCCGCTCGAAAGCGTTCAGTGGCAGGTATTGGTATCGCGCCAGATCAGCTGCGGCCGTCCCCACGAAATCATCACGTGCCTTTTGTTCCCAGGTCGGATGTGCCAGGAGGTGACCGAGGTAGTGGAAGATAGGGGGTTGCAGCGGCAATCGCGCATCGCCCCACGTGATGGTGTCCCTGGTCGGGGACTCTCGTCGTGCCACACCCTGACGGCGGGAGGGTGGGGCCCAACGGTACACCTGTGTCTTTGAAGGGTTCGTCTTGAGGCCCAGTATGGCAGACAACTGACCGACGCGCTCCAGGACGTGCTGCATCTCCCGTTGGCTCGGGGAGATGATGGCGATGTCGTCGACATAGGCCAGTATGGTGCTGTTGGGAAATTCCCTAGTGAGAGTCTGGTGGAAGGCCTCATACACTAGAACAAAAAGGGCTGGGGACAAGGGGCACCCCTCCTTGATGCCACGGCGCAACGGAAAACGGACGTCTCCGTACACCCCCGTGCTGTGCGCGTAGATGCTAGCCACCATGTTGTAGATGCGGGCCGGGGTTCCAATCAACTGGAGTCCGTAGGTGAGGCACTCATGGGGCATGCTAGGGTAGGCTTTTGCGATGTCCAGGAGGCATACCAACGCTCCGTCCCCGTATTGGTGTAAAAGCATCGAGGCCGCGCTCGCCCGCGTTGTGGGCCGCCTGACCGGGGTTCCGCCGGGTCTCCGACCAGGCGAGGGGCACATTGGCTACCTCTCCCTGCGCTGCGGTGTGTACTCCCACAACTCCGAGGAGAAAACTTCCACAAAGGAGGAATCCGTCCAAGATGTATCGGTCCAACCATCAATGGGGGATCAATGGTCGGTTCTGATAGACCGAATGTCCCCGCCATAGACAATTGCAGCCATTAGTCCAGCAGTACTGCGAAATCCAATCAATGCACGTGTCCCCTTCTTGGTTGGGGTGCTCCACTATGTAAAATACAGCGAGGCGTTGCGGTTAGCTCCTTGGGTCACTTGTGTGCTTGTCCTTTGCTGCTGACTCTAGCGAACAACCTGAATCAATATAAGCAGTCGTCCGTAAATGTGGACTGCATTCACTGTGTCACATGCGAGCTGACCGGGCTGCGAAGCATGGCACTCATTCGGCCTTACCCCGTCTGTCGCTGTTTAGTTTCAAAGAGTGAAAGGAGTAACATACATTAAGACTCAGAAATCAGAATGCGTTGGAGATGCACGTGTGCCACGTGGCTGTGTGCTTATGGAATCTTACTTCTAGTGAGGTGCCCCGTGCTTCAGTGGAAGCACCCTGGATGCCAGCGGCGCTGGCCCCAGGTTCGAACCCCACTGCCCGAGCCGCGGGGGCTCGGGCAAAGGCAAGCAACGGGTGGGGTGGCAGCCACCCATCGGGCGTGGGCGGTGGCGGGGCGCACTGCTACAGGTGGCCGGGCACATTTTGCTAGTTGATGATGGTGTATGTAACTAATCAGCACATTAAGAAATAGACCAGTCCAATGTGGAAAAAAGATAGAAACGGGAGGGGCCCCAGTCCCCTGTCGGGCGAGGCCGGTGGGGGGGAGCACTGCTACAGGCCGGGTTCGAACCGGCGATCTACGTGACGACGTCAGACGATGTTAACCACTATACCACACTGCCTCCCATATTGTATTTGTAAGGGGAAAAATTCAAAACTTGCACAATCGAATCCAGCTCGGCTACAGTGGACCTGCGCAGTCGCTTGGTGGGAGGGGTGTACGTAAGCATGGCGAAGTCCCGCGACGGGGTCTTAAGTACAGGGCATCTGGGATGGGAGAGCCTTCCCTGTTCAGCCAATCTATCAGCTTCGTTGTTCCCTAGAATGTCCACATGGGACGGCACTTTAATAAACTTGATGGAGCCTGTGTGTGCACTGAGGGTGTCCAGAAGAAGTTCCCAGAGGGGAACGTTAGAAACCGGACCGCTGCTTCCCGTCCATCCCCTGAGTTTCCACCGGCGCGCCGCGCCAGTGGCTCCCAGGAAGACGTACTCACTGTCTGTGCAAATAGCGACTTTACCAAAAGAGAGGATTTGCAATGCCCGAACCACAGCCAGGAGTTCTGCCGTGTTGTTTGTCTGCCGGAAGTGTACCGGAACATATGCAGAGATGCTGATGTCAGGGTGCGCATAGATGCCATATCCTGCTACCCGGCCCACACCTTCCGTTTCGGCGGATGAGCCATCCGTGAAAACCAGGGTGTATCCGTCCGCGGAGAGGGTGTCAAAAATTCCTTCCAACTCCGCCGCCCGTTGCTGTTTGCGCAGTCGGCGCGCTGTTTCTTTGCGTTGTTTTTTGCTGGGCGGGGGAGTGGGAGGTGTGACACGCATATGGGGGTGTTGTAGCACTCCATCATGGAGAAGCGACTGTAGCGCTCCGATGAAAAGATGCAGGTCATGATCTGAAATAGGGATGCTCGATGGACATGTGGCCCATAGTTTCAAGGTGGCAATCCAGATA
Source organism: Eutreptiella sp. 'Long Island Sound 2002' (assembly GCA_964036045.1). Taxonomy (NCBI): domain Eukaryota; phylum Euglenozoa; class Euglenophyceae; order Eutreptiales; family Eutreptiaceae; genus Eutreptiella; species Eutreptiella sp. 'Long Island Sound 2002'. The sequence goes on from OZ038388.1 coordinate 23,563,025, forward strand.
GAAACAAAGCGGGACCAGGTAGCTGAATATTGTCGTTGATATTTTTTCTTTTGGCGGACCTGCCAATTGGCGTATACCGCCGCCCAGGCCAGGAAGCCTGTTGGGCACTGAAAGGAAAACTGTAGGAAGGAGGAAAGCAGGGCGGCTGGACGTTCCTCTACAGTGGCCGTGGGGAAGCATTTGGAAATAGTGTCAAAAGCAACTTTGAGCAAGGAGCACTCCGTGCGTGCGTGGTCGATTGTCTCTAGCTCACCGTCAATTGGGCACCACACGTCATCCGGTTTCCAATCTTTTTGCCGCTCCCCCACAGGGAGGCGGAGCCATAGCACCTGTCTGATGAAGTCCTTGTGGTGTGCGGGAATGTTGAAAAGTTGGAAGGCCTTCCAAGCCTCAGGTGGTTGCCTTGGTGCCAGGGAGGTTGTGGAACAGAGGAACAAAGCCATGGATTTTGTGGTCCATCGAGACCACACATCCGCTCCCGGAACCGGGTGGGGGGGTGGGTTCGTGGGTGCCTGTCCGAGATTAGAGGAGCGATAATGAAACACTCCCTGCTGATAAATGCTGGCCCAAGTGGGTGCGATCTGTGAAATATGTGTGCTGTTGTTGAATAAATCTCCCACCGTAATGACCCCCTGCCGGATAAGCTGGGGGCAATAGTAGGTGAGGGATGCCGGCTTGGAGAACAGTCTGTTGTGCCAGAGTGGGGTGTCAGACGATAGTGTTTCAGGCCGGTTGAAGGTCACTTTGGCAGTGACAAGTGAATATGCTCGTGCGCTCCAAGCCAGATAAGGCATTTTGTGCCAAGCCACATTGCTCCCCATTTGAAAAGTGTGGAGCGTGGACGGGGAGATATTTATGCCATACTCAGTGGCAAAACGCTCATAAGGCTCGGTGACACATTTAGGAATGACCTCAGCCCTGTAGACATGACGAATAAAGATAGTGGAAAATTGCCAAAGCAGGAAGGTGTCAGGGGGGGCCAGTTCAAGCCCCCCATGCTCTTTGCTGTGCGACAGGATGTCTAGTGTAATGCCCCAGTTGCTGAGCTTAAGGGCAACCCGATAAATTGTTTTGACCGCGGCGATGACATTGTCTGTAGGGTAGACAACACGAGACGGGTAGACCAAGAGTGGGAGAATCCAGCTTTGGAGGAGTTCCACCCTTTCAGCGAGTGAAAGGGACCACGACTGCATGGAAAACGCACGACCTGTGGCTTTTCTGAGTGCAGGTCCATAGGCCTCCTCCGCTGTGGTAGCCCCAAGGACAATGCCCAGGTACTTGTATTTGTCGACTACTCTGAGGCCTGTGCTCAGGAGCTGAACCCTGTGTATGGGGTCCCAATGCCCCTTGAGCAGAATGTTGGACTTGTCCAGGTTTGTGTACAAACCTGTAATTGTTGAGAATTCCTGAACCCTGCTCCAGACCAAGAGGAACACCCTTGCCCCTGTGGCAGGGTCGCATTCAATGATGATGATTAAGTCGTCTGCGTAGAGCAGAACTTGCACATGTTCTGGCAAATCCATAAGTTTGTGGATGATGGGGGAAATGAGCATGGCAAAAATAGTCGGCGAAAAGGGGCACCCCTGTCGTACACCCGAACGGGGGAGAATTTTGTGGTCTGTGTAAATGTGATCACGAACAAGGACACAGATTGGCGCTGTGAACAGCAGTAAACATAGAGAAATTAGGCTGTCTGGCAATTGCATAAGATTAAGGAACGTGCGGGTATACTCATGAGAAACAGAATCAAAGGCCTTTTTGAAATCGATGGGGCAAAACAGAGCGTCCCCCGGGGAGTTCCAGGAGCCAAAAGTATGCCACAGATTCGTGAAAATAGACCGTCCCCTGATAAAACCTCGTTGCTGGATAGGGGTGAGGGCATCAATGTAATCTCTGAGTTGCAGGGCAAGAATGGCTGCCACCCATTTGTGTGAAGTGTTTTGCAGCACCAAAGGCCGTAGATTGTGTACTGAAGCGGTCCCAAGTCCTTTCGGAATGGGATTAAGAAGTGCCAAGGACCAGTCATCGTTGAGTGAGTTAGAGTCCAGAATGCCCTTGTAAATGTCAAGCATAAGGGGGCAAAATGTCAATGGTCGCATCCTGCAGCCGGTCTTGGCCCATCTGCTCCCCCATTATTGGCTCTTCTCCCGGAGAGGGCACCGCCAGCTCTCGCCCCTGTAGGGGCTGACTTCGCGGTAAGACCATGTCCAGCGCTCTGGAGGTGTCTGGCCGGGCTGGTGCCAGCACATGCCTCGCGGCTGGGGTCGCCGCTGGCGGGGTGGCCTGTTTGGCCGGCCAGAGTAATTCGTACGGCTTAGTGACACCATGACGATTATTGTGGGTTGGGAAGTAGCTGGAGGCAAAGAAAACCGGGTGTTTCTTCCCGCCACCCTTGCCCGACAGGGGTTTCGGCGTCTGCACCACTCCGTCTGGACCTTCAATGTTGGGATTCTCTCTCGGATGCCTGGGCTGGACTCCTGTCGTTCCCTTCATTCCCGCGCTTCCTGCGCTTGCCGTTGGCACGTTGTCGGAGAGGGGACGCGTGAGAGTTTTTGCGCCCATCTGCTTTCACAGTATTCTCGCAGGTCCTTCAGGAGTTCAAGCATCCTCAACGGGCATGTGAAGTATGGACATGCTGAGACTCCCACCACTATTGGGCCTCCTAGTGGTACAAGTGACGCGCACTTGGTAAGGACACCTCCACGTAGCCTCTCTTGGCGTCCAACTCTTTCCGCTGCTGGTCGGAGTTTGTGCGACACGCACCGCCTCCAAATTCGTGGGTTTGCTCTGGTGTCGGTGGACTCCAGCTTGTGCGCCTGCCATTCCGTTGGCACCCCTGTTACGGTAATGTCGAACACCGGCTTGGTTATGGACGTGTTGACGAGGTGTTGGCAGGAAAGAACTTGGACCTTGCCTGAGGGAAAGACACGTGCGGCCTCCTCTTGAGCCCACGTGGTACCGTAGCCGAAACCGGCCGGGTATCCATACACCCGTATGCGTGTTCGTTTGGTGGGGGCCTCTGCTCCAAGCAGGTTTGCAATACCCGTCCTTTGCTGCTCGCTTGGTTCTTCTGTTCCCCATATTCGGACACCCCATCTGCCGACAGTGTCTCCTGTCAGCACACCGGCAAACCAGTATTGGGAGTGAAGGATCTCCCATATGTTGCCGGAGCTCTTCATGTTGGGGGCTTTCAGCCAGAGAATGCGTGCTTCCAGTCCAGGTCCAGGAGATCCTTTCGACATCCACGGCCTTGCCTCGATGCCTTGCAGCTTGCCCGACCCAATGAGCACCCTTTTGGCAGCCTCCAGTGGGAGCTCCATCGTGACTGAGTAATGTTCTGCTCGGCGAAAAATCGCCATTGGCGGTGCCTGTGTCATTTCCCGCATGCACGTTTTCAGGTACTCCATCGTTTGCTGCCTCACCCAGCGTTGTGCAGAGCCTTTGGTTCTGTTCGGAGGCAGTTCGGAATCCGAGCACATAAGAGGGTCTATCTGCAGGGATATCTTGTGGAAGCCACTTTCCCTCTCCGAGGGCGTCACTGGGGCATGCTCCGCCGTGTCTGATTCCAGATGGTCCGATTCGTCGTCTTGTTCCATTGTGGTCCTTTCCCACTGCATCCATAGTTGCTGATCTGCTATGGGCCTGGGCGGACCCTCGGAGTGGACCCACTCGGCCCGCGTGATTCGGGTTGCCAGGGTTAGCAAGCAGCTCTGAACATCCAGATCGGCGCGCGTGAGTCTCATGCGGCGTAGTGCGTCCGCAACAATTGCCTTTTTGACTCCGGCTGTATTTGGCACGTTGACGATGGCAGCCATGTGTTCTACCTGAGGATGGGACGTGAAGGCCATGTCTGCGAGTTCCGCACATGAGTCTGCCGTGCCCCCTAGCATGAGCACCCTTTGGAAGGTGCCTGGTCTCTCTGAGACTTTCCATTCGGCTGGTGGTTTGTTGGGATTCAACACCGGAAGGCCAAGTTGTTTGTTCTCGGCTTCTTTCCAGAGTTGCAATGGCAGTAGGGCAGAGGCTTGCCAGGTTCGTGCTTCCTCCGCAGCTACTCCATGCGTTGGTTGCACTGGCATACCCACATCTTTTGGCTTGCCAAGTACTTTGACAGCAGATCGTGTTTTGACTACCGTATAAGCACTGGACTGGCTGCTTTCCTGTGACTTTTGCACTGAGGAGGATTTCCCCTTGGCCGCTGCGTCCGCATACGTGCGTGGCCGTTGAGCAAGCTGTGTTGGCTCCGCTGCATCTTCGTTTTCTGAAGTCTTCTCGGGATGTCGAATGGAGGCCCGAAGCTCCTTGATCGTGGCGGTGAGCTCTTTGATCATGTCTTTGAGCTCTCGAATTTCCTTGTCTTTGGGATCTTCTCGCACCGTTTTGCTCCCTGCACCAGTGGTTGACTGGCGGGCTGGGGACTGTGATCTGGCCTTGGATCCTGCTGCCCCCTGGGATTGGGTGGGGTTTTGTGATCGGCTTGCACCTTTGCTGGTGCTCTTTGTAGATGTGGGTGTGTTTCGCTCTCCAGCCGCTGCATTTGGCTGTTGTTGTGAGGTCGCTCCCATGGCCGCCTGGACCTCCTGGCGGATGATGTCGCGCAGCCCTCGTAGCGCTTTGTCGTCCAGCGTGATGGGCGACATATTGTATGGCCCCGCTCAAGGGCAGTATCAGCGAGGCCAGAAGCCTGTGTGAGCGCGAAGCGAGGGCACTGGGCCCTGTGTAGGTCAAGAGTTGTTGCTTTCGGTAAGATTCTGGGTCTCAGAGTCTCAGTGGCAGTGTCACCACATGCACGGGCAACAAAAACTCCTGGTAAGGACACCTCCAGGGAAGACCTAACCCGACACCGCATGCCTCCGAAGGGTGGAAAGAGCCAATTTCAACACCCGCGCTCTCTTAGGCAGTGGCGGCACTGTAGCCCGGTATACATCCTGCAAGGATGCCGGCAGGGAGCGACCAGCAAAGCATTCAAAGTCCATTGACAGCTCCATGAAGGAGACTTGGCCATTTCTTGGGATCCTGATCAGTGCAATGACCCATCGCACCAGATCATCGCACAAGCCCCAATCCCATCTCCATGCACTATCCGTCATGGTGCCCATTGCTAAGGGGGTTCAGTAGAGTTCCGGTCACCGGGGTGGGCATCCGCACCTCCCTCGTGCACGGCACAGGGCCATTGTTCAAGCAGCGCACTGCCAGAGGCCAGCACCTGCTATCAAGAGTGACGGGCGCCCAAGGCGGCCTCAGCAAGCGCACCCATATCACAACAATCCGTGGTGCAGACGGCGGCCCTGTGGGGGGCACCGGGGGCGCAAATCGGCCGCAAGTGGCTGCAGAGTATGGAGAAGGCAATGCTGCACAGCTCGTGGGGCACCTCCAAACCCGGGCGGGCCATTTTTGTCCTGCTGGTATAAGGCCACCGCATATGAAAGCCACATACAACAGGGCATGTTGGCTCCAAGCGGTGGCACGCACGCCAGGCACGCTACAAGTGGTAGTGCAGTCTGTCATGGACATTCGCCAAGAGCAGGGATCCCCGGGGGCACCTGGACCGGTACACCGAGCCCTTCTGGAGCTGAAAAGTGTGGGCTGGCATCAGGCGGGGTGCTGGTGGATCTGGCATATACCGGGGGTAGACGGCCCGGTGGATAACACAGTTGCTGACCCTGATAAGTTCAAGCACTATATGCCCTACTTCTTGAACCAGGCGGTTGCCTGAGAGCTCGCATTACACTCTTTGAACTTGTTGAGCCTGGACCAAAAAAAAAAGATGAGTTCAAGCACATAGTGCGCGACTCCATACGCAGACGTGCGGCCCTAGCTTTAGAGGACCGCACGTAAGGCGAGCATGTGCTAATCATGCGAGTCTTCGATTTCAATATCATGTTCAAATCTGTCACCTAGTTCCTTTGACAAGCATGGACAACACCGGCGAGGCAAATACTGATTTTAACACATACACTGTGCCAAAGAATTCAGAACACCTCCAATTTCCACAAATTTTTCAGAAATGCTCATTTAAATTCTAGGTCCAAAATTGTTTCTTCATGAGTTCCATAATTCACAGCCACATCGCGGCGAAAGTAGGCACGTGATCTGCGATCTCTTATCCGTATACCACACACAAACACAAACACATACAAAAATGACACTATGGGAGAACTATGCTGAAGACGTCTCATTGTAAAATCAATTTTCCTTAGTGTGCCTCATTTTTTATGTGAAAAGAAGGTAGTTTGCAACTGTTTTGAGCTAGGGTAGTTTGGATCACGTAATTTGAAGAGTGTTGGGAAGGAGTGTGCCTGCTGCTTTTTAGAAGGAACGTGGGTTACAAGTAGCAAGGACGGCTCCGATGTTCAGCTACAAGGAATTCTAACGTACACAAGTTTTAGGTGAGTAAAACCCATCAAAATTTGGATGCACTATTTTGTCGTAAAAGAACGGACAAGAGTTCTATGTTGCATTGCAATTTTCACACTCTTCGGCTCTTTTGCACATCCAAGCCTAGAGTAGTTGAGCTTGGCTAATTTGAAGGGTGTTTGGGAGGTACGTGCTTGGAGCTCTTCGGGAAAGATCTAGAATAACAGTAGGGCGCAGCGCAAAGATTCTCCCGAAGCTAAGATCCAAATTGCTAGGAGGAGTTTCTACCATGACCGGAGAAGAACAAATCAAGGGTTTGTGTATTGATGGGGCATTGTGTTGATAGCAAATGCACAATTGTCACATCAAGCCCAGCCGTGAGCACCATACACCGTCCCTGCTTCCTCTGAGAGATATTCACGTATCATACTCATTTGTATGAGATCGGATGCTTATCTTTTTGTAAAATCATCATTTTTGTAGATCAATTGAAGAAAGTAACGAACCGCCGACCCCGGTAGTTCCGGTGCATGCTGGGGGAGCTCGATAGGCAAGCGTGTCAGGTGCTGCTGCGTGAGGGGTCAGAGTTCGACAAGGCATTACTGCGAGGGTGGCTTACGGGCACCCTGGACGGCCCGAAGGGCGTATGATCATGGCCTGCGTGTCAACCCGGACTGTCCTTACTGTGGCAAAGACCTGGAGGATGATGAACACCTGTTCTGGACGTGCTCCGAGTGGGCAGGTCAGCGAGATGCATAGTGGCGCCCCCTCATGCGTCAAGCTAGAAAAATAGGACTGCCGCAGCAATATGCCGAATGGCTCCCGTGCCTCAAGCTGTGCGGGCTCATGCCTATGCACCTTTCTCACGGAGTTCCCGGGGATCCACTGTGCTCATTCATGACCACCTTCCATATTTTGGCTCTGGGAGTACTGTGGGCGAGGGCAGCTCATGTGGATACCCAGCTGTTCGACAAAACCTCAAAACCCAATCGGGTAGTGCACTACCCGCACCTACAACTCTATGGCCCACTCCCACGACCCGATGACTATCACAACAGTTTCTTGCAGTCTGAATTGAATCTGGATTGTAAACAGCCAAATGATTGATGTACAACATGTACATCAAGCTGAGCAACAATGCTCACCATAAAGAAGATGTTGAAGGGGATGGGGATGGGCTCCAAATGTGGAACTCGAGGCGCTGGAGTGCAGCAGCATCATGAATCACTGCCTTCCCATTCACCTCATATTGTGGGCGTAGGTAACCACTAGGGCGTTGCGAGGTGCTCATTTGCACTGCTGCGGTTGTAGAAGACAGTGGTACCGGCTCGAACCGAAGACAAAGACATTGTGCTGCTGAGCTGTTGACCAAGGGATAACATGTACCAAGCAGTCCTCAGGGCATGCAGGGTGAAATGGGGCACCAGCTCAGCAACAAGGCACCTCACGGGCCAACAGCAAAGCAAAACAACGGGGTCAGGTAAATTATTGAAATAAAAAAGATGCACAGTGCGCGCACGGTGCATGCCGCTCCCCCATAGCATTGTGCATGTAGGGTCCCGAAAGAAGCACTGGACAAGCCAGATGGTGGGCAAAAAATTTTGGTGCTTGCGCCCTGATGCACGTGATGTATCCTCCCCTGCAACCCTTCTGATAAAGTGGCAGAAATAGGATGCTCATGCAATTATAATTTGATCGCAGATATGTGCTTTGTTTGGTGTAGGATTATGTGGGATCTTTTGGGACAGAGGTGGTTGTGGCCTCAATGGTATACAAGAAATCTTGCGCTCAGCAAAGACACAACTGAGAGCCCAAGATGATGCGCACAGCAAAGGGCTGCGCTGGTGCTACAGAGGGGGTGTTTTCGCACAGTGCGGGCACAGCGCCAATTATTACGTTGTTTATCCCGGGAACACCCCTGAAAACCACCCACCTGCAGAAGCGTGCATGATCCACTGAAAACAGCATCGGGGGTGCAGAATTCAGGTCCCTGGGACCCGTGGCAAGCATCAGACTAAAACAAAAAATCCCTGGTGTACCAGCAGGGGCTGCAGGGTGCAGTAGTCAGGACCCTGGGACCCGTGGCTACTAGTGGTGAAAAACAGCCGACCTTTTGTACAGCGCGGGCACAGCGCACGGTGCGACCCCTCAGGGGAAAGTACAGATTCAGTGCCCCAAAACAACACATGACACAGTAGGTGTATGGAAACATTGCGGCACAGCACGGTGATGAGAGAATCCATTGAACAACAATTGTGCTGCAGAAATTGGGACACAGCCCAGTCAACCATTGGTGCCGAACTCGCATCCTGTAAGAATCAGAGGTGGTAGCCTAGAGAAGCAGGCACTGCATTTTTTTGATTCAGGTCACGAAGGCAGAAGGTCGGTGACGCCTACGTAGATGGAGGCAGCAGATTAGCGGGCAGTCAGGAGATCCGCGTTTTAGGGTCAGGAATAGGGCTGGTTTCAGCTCAAAGGGATCAAAGAGGGCAGGGTGGACCCAAGACAGAAGACCCTCGCACTGCCGTGAGAGCCTGAGGCATGTGGCTTTATTCCAGGGATATCCAGAGCTCTGCTCTCCGTGCATTCGCCATTACAATGGTAAATAACTGATGTTACAGAAGCTCATCACGCCAGGATGCATCGCAGGTCCGCAGATGAGGGAACTGGTGCAATAAAGATGAAGAACCTGGCACCATCAAGCAGTGCAGAGCACTGCAGTCGGCAAGTTGCAGCCCTTGCATGCGGCATACCGGGCAAGCGCAGTTTCATGGGGAATGACTCCATGAAAACATGACTGTACCCCCCCCCCCCCCGTGTCCAGGAACCGGCAATGTTCGACCGCGGAACCAGGGGTTGGTTCCTGCGCACGCTTTTCCCCCAAAATTCGACCGCGGAACCAGGGGTTGGTTCTTGCGCACGACCGTGAGCAGCCTATGCGCACCCTCTCCTTTCCCACAGACAAATGAACACCAAAGGACTGAATCTCACCTGACTGGGCTGTAGTGTGCCTTCCAACGAGCATGGAATGATCTCATGTTCACCTGGTTCTGATGTGAAACCCTTCTTCCTGTGATACACCATCCTGAAGACCTGTCTGTGCTGCCCCTTGGGGCCAGGCTTCGGTGCTGCCTTGGGCTTCGGAGCTGGCTTAGGCTTTGGCTTAGGCTTCGGTTTTGGAACGTTAAAATGCCTCCAAATACCGCAAACCATGCAATACACATGAAATGTTGTCCTGCACACCTGATTAGCTGTCCTTCATCCACCAGAACCACGAAAAACCCAATTCTGTGGTGAAAAAAATAGTGCGAGAATTTGACTGCGGAACCAGGGGGCGGTTCTTGCACAAGGCGGTTCCTAGACACGGGGGGGGGGGGGGGGGGGGCATGGAGCATGGCGGCTGTGGAGAGGAAGGGCAGAGAGCGCCGACCCCACGACGCAGAATTGGGTTTATTGCACATTTGTTGCAAACGGTTTCTCCTATGAGGCCACCAGCCAAAAACTAATCGAGACTTTGCATTTGCTTTTTTTACGAGATGCGGCATCCGAGCAATGAAAGCAATTATTTCCACAATTACGAAACACTTTCACAGTATTGGGGGAATAGTTGCCCGGCGTGCGCCCGGTGCGCTACCTTTGTATTAAGTATCGTGGCTCTAGCCCCAAGTTTGTCCTCACTTTGGGAAGTCCCCCAAGTAGACTACACTACAACGCAAACCTTTCCTGCAAAGCACATTGCATAAGCCGGAATATGAGAATTGAACAACACAAAATGTCACTCAGAATGTGGTTAACAAATAATTATTCCCACGAGTGTGGGTGTCAATACATTCACAACAATAGTGCTTACACTCATCATAAACTGTGACGGTGGAGTGCGTGTGACAACACAACGCACACACGTCTACCTCATCCTCTCCATCATCCTCCATGGCAGCCAAGTTGCTCTCGTCCGTCCAAACATGAGGCGGAACATGGCCCCATGGTCCATAAGGAGGGTGCCAGGCAGGCACCAACGGTCCCCAAGAAAATTTTGGCTCGCTGCGGCATGCTGCGGCATGCTTCAAGCTGTTGGTCAAGGGTACCATCATTTTCCAAAAGCGGCACAGGTTTCAAAAACCAGACCAAAACACAGTGAATCACATGCCCTAACCCCCTGCAAATGTCAACACTGCCAAATCAACTCATAAATGGGCGCGTTTCTACTGCTCCTCCTCAGATTTTCGTTTCTTGTCCATTTTATTGACATACATGATGGCCAAATGGCGCAACGTCTCATTGCTCATATTGCGACGGTCATGTGTCAGGATGTGTCCCAACAAACTAAAAGCCCTCTCCACATGACATGCGGAGCGAGGCTTGCGGACAAAAAAAACAGCAATGGAGGACAGAATAGGGAACTCCGCAGCCTTCACCTCCCACCAAGCAACTCTTGCGGAAGTTGTTTTTGGCAGGGGAGATGGTGCCGGCAAAACAATATATCGCTCCCACTTAGTGCGAGGAATCTCAGGGATCTCCTTGCTCACTTCACTGTGGGATAGCATGGCAGGTGTTTGCAAAGCATCAGGGTTAAAACAATCAATGGCTTTTTGTGTCTTTGCCTGGCTCTTGATTGTTTTTTTGTACAAATTGTCAACTTTGTTGCACATCATTTGTGACGCTTCCTGGAGTTGTGTAGCAACAGTGCGTGCCTGTGCAGCGGACAAAGAGTCCAAAAGGCGTTGCGCAGGGCGATCAAACTTACCACCAGCTGCAGCCCCAAGATTTTTTTCTATGTCATCCAAATATTTCAAAGGGTTTGCCGGGCCCCCTGTTTGCTTTTGGAAACCAGCAATAAGATCATATATGGGTTGCATATAGTGGGCCACGAAGGCCAACTGTGTTTTTATCAAGACTCGAACTAGGACCGAGCTGGGTCCTAGTCTTGTGTAACGCATTGGAGATCACCGTTGAAGAAAGACCGCTTGCTTTAGAGATGTGCCTCCACGGTCAAGACGATCGTCCTGAAACACGGCTCAAAAACGGCTCATTTTCACCTCGAAATGGACCACCGTGTGGCACCACGCCATGATACATGCCTTATTGGACACCCATTTGCCATCATTTGATAGCCCAATCGCCATGGAAGAACAACGGCCCTCATTGCAAACGCCCACTTGACACACTGGCGATCGTCCTGATTTCAGGACGATCGTCCTGAAAACAGCCCAAAAACGGCTATTTTTGGACACTAAATCGGCCGTAGAACGGGCTAGACGGCTTGAAACGGCACAAAACTTGTTTGTGGTGATGCGCCTTTTCTCTACGGTCGTTTTGAGCTACTTGGATGCCGGTTTTGAGCCACGGTGCCGCCGCAAAGACTTTTCTTGCGTTTGCTGCTGCTGCTGCTGCTGTTGCTGCTAAATCGTGTTGCTCATCCTTGGACCCTAAAAGGTGGTGTAAAACCTCGACAGGGTAAACCCAGCTCGGTAATCAAGACTCGAACTAGGACCGAGCTGGGTCCTAGTGTTGCGTAACGCATGGGAAATCACCGTTGAAGAAAGACCGCTTGCTTTGCAGATGTACCTCCACGGTCAGGACGATTGTGCTGAAACACGGCTGGAAAACGGCTCATTTTCACCTCAAAATGGACCACCGCGTGGCACCACGGCGTGGTACACGCCTTATTGAACACCCATTTGCCTTCCTTTGATGGTCCAATCGCCATGAAAGACCAACGGCCCTCATCGGAAACACCTGCTTGGCGTAGCGGCGATCGTCCTGAACTTTCAGGACGATCGTCCTGTCAACAGCCAAAAACAGCCCGAAAACGGCCATTTTTGGACACTAAATCGGCCGTAGAACCGGCTAGACGGCTCGAAATGCAACGAAACTTGTTTGTGGTGATGCGCCTTGGCTCCCCGGTCGTTTTGAGCTACTTGGATGCCGGTTTTGAGCCGCGCTGTGGTCGCAAGGACTTTTGGACCGCCTGCTGCTGCTGCTTGCTGCTGCTGCTGCTTGCTGCTTGCTGCTTGCTGCTGCTAAAACGTGTAGCTCATCCTTGGCCCCTAAAAGGTGGTGTAAAACCTCGACAGGGTAAACCCAGCTCGGTAATCAAGACTCGAACTAGGACCGAGCTGGGTCCTAGTCTTGCGTAACGCATGGGAAATCACCGTTGAAGAAAGACCGCTTGCTTTAGAGATGTGCCTCCATGGTTACGATCATTGTCCTGAAACACGGCTGGAAAACGGCTCATTTTCACCTCAAAATGGACCACCGCGTGGCACCACGGAGTGGTACACGCCTTATTGAACACCCATTTGCCATCCTAAAATACCCAAATCGGCATGAAAAAACAACGGACTTTTGGGGCGCCTGCTGCTTGCTGCTGCTTGCTGCTGCTGCTAAAACGTGTTGCTCACCCTTGGCCCCTAAAAGGTGGTGTAAAACCTCGACAGGGTAAACCCAGCTCGGTAATCAAGACTCGAACTAGGACCGAGCTGGGTCCTAGTGTTGCGTAACGCATTGGAAATCACCGTTGAAGAAAGACCGCTTGCTTTGCAGATGTACCTCCACGGTCAGGACGATTGTGCTGAAACACGGCTCACAAACGGCTCATTTTCACCTCAAAATGGACCACCGCGTGGCACCACGGCGTGGTACACGCCTTATTGAACACCCATTTGCCTTCCTTTGATGGCCCAATCGCCATGAAAGAACAACGGCCCTCATTGCAAACGCCCACTTGACACACCGGCGATCGTCCTGAACTTTCAGGACGATCCTCCTGAAAACGGCCGAAAACAGCCCAAAAACGGCCATTTTTGGACACTAAATCGGCCGCAGAACCGGCTCGACGGCTCGAAACGCAACGAAACTTGTTTGTGGTGATGCGCCTTAGCTCCCCAGTCGTTTTGAGCTACTTGGATGCCGGTATTGAGCCGCGGTGTGGTCTCAAGGACTTTTGGGGCGCCTGCTACTTGCTGCTGCTTGCTGCTGCTGCTAAAACGTGTTGCTCACCCTTGGCCCCTAAAAGGTGGTGTAAAACCTCGACAGGGTAAACCCAGCTCGGTAATCAAGACGTGAACTAGGACCGAGCTGGGTCCTAGTCTTGCGTAACGCATTGGAAATCAGCGTGGAGTAAACACTGCGTGCTTTGGAGATGTGCCTCCATGCTTACGGCGATGGTCCTGAAACACGGCTGGAAAACGGCTCATTTTCACCTCAAAATGGACCACTGCGTGGCACCACGGTGTGGTACACGCCTTATTGAACACCCATTTGCCATCCTAAAATACCCAAATCGCCATGAAAAAACAACGGCCCTCATCGGAAACACCTGCTTGGCGTAGCGGCGATCGTCCTGAACTTTCAGGACGATCGTCCTGAAAACGGCCGAAAACAGCCCAAAAACGGCCATTTTTGGACACTAAATCGGCCGTAGAACCGGCTAGACGGCTCGAACCGCAACGAAACTTGTTTGTGGTGATGCGCCTTGGCTCCCCGGTCGTTTTGAGCTACTTGGATGCCGGTTTTGAGCCGCGGTGTGGTCTCAAGGACTTTTGGGGCGCCTGCTGCTTGCTGCTGCTTGCTGCTGCTGCTAAAACGTGTAGCTCAGCCTTGGCCCCTAAAAGGTGGTGTAAAACCTCGACAGGGTAAACCCAGCTCGGTAATCAAGACTCGAACTAGGACCGAGCTGGGTCCTAGTCTTGCGTAACGCCTTGGAGTCACTGCGGGTGAAAGACCGCTTGCTGTGCAGATTTGCCTCCACAGTAAGGATGATCGTCCTGAAACACGGCTCAAAAACGGCTCGTTTTCACCTCAAAATGGACCACCGCGTGGCACCACGGTGTGGTACACGCCTTATTGAACACCCATTTGCCATTGTTTGATAGCCCAATTGCCATGAAAGAACTACGGCCCTCATCGGAAACACCTGCTTGGCGTAGCGGCGATCGTCCTGAACTCTCAGGACGATCGTCCTTAAAACGGCCGAAAACAGCCCAAAAACGGCCATTTTTGGACACTAAATGGGCCGTAGAACGGGCTAGACGGCTCGAAATGCAACGAAACTTGTTTGTGGTGATGCGCCTTAGCTCCCCGGTCGTTTTGAGCTACTTGGATGCCGGTTTTGAGCCGCGCTGTGGTCGCAAGGACTTTTGGACCGCCTGTTGCTGCTGCTTGCTGCTGCTGCTGCTTGCTGCTTGCTGCTGCTAAAACGTGTAGCTCATCCTTGGCCCCTAAAAGGTGGTGTAAAACCTCGACAGGGTAAACCCAGCTAGGTAATCAAGACTCGAACTAGGACCGAGCTGGGTCCTAGTCTTGCGTTGCGCATGTAAAATCAGCGTTGAAGAAAGATCGCTTGCTTTAGAGATGTGCCTGCATGGTTACGGCGATTGTCCTGAAACACGGCTGGAAAACGGCTCATTTTCACCTCGAAATGGACCACTGCGTGGCACCACGGCGCGGTACACGCCTTATTGAACACCCATTTGCCATCCTTTAATACCCCAATCGCCAGGAAAGAACAACGGCCCTCATCGGAAACACCGGCTTGACGTAGCGGCGATCGTCCTGAAGTTTTAAGGACGATCGTCCTGAAAACGGCCGAAAACAGCCCAAAAACGGCCATTTTTGGACACTAAATCGGCCGTAGAACCGGCTAGACGGCTCGAACCGCAACGAAACTTGTTTGTGGTGAGGCGCCTTAGCTCCCCGGTCGTTTTGAGCTACTTGGATGCCGGTTTTGAGCCACGGTGTGGTCTCAAGGACTTTTGGGGCGCCTGCTGCTTGCTGCTGCTTGCTGCTGCTGCTAAAACGTGTTGCTCACCCTTGGCCCCTAAAAGGTGGTGTAAAACCTCGACAGGGTAAACCCAGCTCGGTAATCAAGACTCGAAGTAGGACCGAGCTGGGTCCTAGTGTTGCGTAACGCATTGGAAATCACCGTTGAAGAAAGACCGCTTGCTTTGCAGATGTACCTCCACGGTCAGGACGATTGTGCTGAAACACGGCTCACAAACGGCTCATTTTCACCTCAAAATGGACCACCGCGTGGCACCACGGCGTGGTACACGCCTTATTGAACACCCATTTGCCTTCCTTTGATGGCCCAATCGCCATGAAAGAACAACGGCCCTCATTGCAAACGCCCACTTGACACACCGGCGATCGTCCTGAACTTTCAGGACGATCCTCCTGAAAACGGCCGAAAACAGCCCAAAAACGGCCATTTTTGGACACTAAATGGGCCGTAGAACCGGCTCGACGGCTCGAAACGCAACGGAACTTGTTTGTGGTGATGCGCCTTAGCTCCCCAGTCGTTTTGAGCTACTTGGATGCCGGTTTTGAGCCGCGGTGTGGTCGCAAGGACTTTTGGGGCGCCTGCTGCTTGCTGCTGCTTGCTGCTGCTGCTAAAACGTGTTGCTCACCCTTGGCCCCTAAAAGGTGGTGTAAAACCTCGACAGGGTAAACCCAGCTCGGTAATCAAGACGTGAACTAGGACCGAGCTGGGTCCTAGTCTTGCGTAACGCATTGGAAATCAGCGTGGAGTAAACACTGCGTGCTTTGGAGATGTGCCTCCATGCTTACGGCGATGGTCCTGAAACACGGCTGGAAAACGGCTCATTTTCACCTCAAAATGGACCACTGCGTGGCACCACGGTGTGGTACACGCCTTATTGAACACCCATTTGCCACCCTAAAATACCCAAATCGCCATGAAAAAACAACGGCCCTCATCGGAAACACCTGCTTGGCGTAGCGGCAATCGTCCTTAACTTTCAGGACGATCGTCCTGAAAACGGCCGAAAACAGCCCAAAACGGCCATTTTTGGACACTAAATCGGCCGTAGAACTAGCTAGACGGCTCGAAACGCAACGAAACTTGTTTGTGGTGATGCGCCTTGGCTCCCCGGTCGTTTTGAGCTACTTGGATGCCGGTTTTGAGCCGCGGTGTGGTCTCAAGGACTTTTGGGGCGCCTGCTGCTTGCTGCTGCTTGCTGCTGCTGCTAAAACGTGTAGCTCAGCCTTGGCCCCTAAAAGGCGGTGTAAAACCTCGACAGGGTGAACCCAGCTCGGTAATCAAGACTCGAACTAGGACCGAGCTGGGTCCTAGTCTTGCGTAACGCATGGGAAATCACCGTTGAGGAAAGACCGCTTGCTTTAGAGATGTGCCTCCCTAGTGACGGCGATGGTCCTGAAACACGGCTCCGAAAGGGCTCATTTTCACCTCAAAATGGACCACCGCGTGGCACCACGGCGTGGTACTCGCCTTATTGAACACCCATTTGCCATCCTTTAATACCCCAATCGCCATGAAAGAACAAGGGCCCTCATCGGAAACACCTGCTTGGCGTAGCGGCGATCGTCCTGAACTTTCAGGACGATCGTCCTGAAAACAGCCCAAAACAGCCCAAAAACGGCCATTTTTGGACACTAAATCGACCGTAGAACTAGCTAGACGGCTCGAACCGCAACGAAACTTGTTTGTGGTGATGCGCCTTGGCTCCCCGGTCGTTTTGAGCTACTTGGATGCTGGTTTTGAGCCAAGGTGTGGTCTCAAAGACTTTTTAAGCGCCTGCTGCTGCTGCTTGCTGCTGCTGCTAAAACGTGTTGCTCAGCCTTGGCCCCTAAAAGGTGGTGTAAAACCTCGACAGGGTAAACCCAGCTCGGTAATCAAGACTCGAACTAGGACCGAGCTGGGTCCTAGTCTTGCGTAACGCATGGGAAATCACCGTTGAAGAAGTCCGCTTGCTTTAGAGATGTGCCTCAGCGGTTACGGCGATTGTCCTAAACCACTGCTGGAAAACGGCTCATTTTCACCTCAAAATGGACCACCGCGTGGCACCAAGGCGTGGTACACGCCTTATTGAACACCCATTTGCCATCCTTTGTAGCCCAATCACAATGAAAGAACAAGGCCCTCATCGGAAACACCGGCTTGGCGTAGCGGCGATCGTCCTGAACTTTCAGGACGATCGTCCTGAAAACAGCCCAAAACAGCCCGAAAACGGCCATTTTTTGGACACTAAATCGGCCGTAGAACGGGCTAAACGTCTCGAAACGCAACGGAACTTGTTTGTGGTGATGCGCCTTGGCTCCCCGGTCGTTTTGAGCTACTTGGATGCCGGTTTTGAGCCGCGGTGTGGTCGCAAGGACTTTTGGGGCGCCTGCTGCTTGCTGCTGCTTGCTGCTGCTGCTGCTTGCTGCTGCTAAAACGTGTTGCTCAGTCTTGGCCCCTCAAAGGTGGTGTAAAACCTCGACAGGGTAAACCCAGCTCGGTAATCAAGACTTGAACTAGGACCGAGCTGGGTCCTAGTCTTGCTTAACGCATTGGAAATCACCGTTGAAGAAAGACCGCTTGCTTTAGAGATGTGCCTCCATGGTTACGGCGATTGTCCTCAAACACGGCTGGAAAACGGCTCATTTTCACCTCAAAATGGACCACCGCGTGGCACCACGGCATGGTACACGCCTTATTGAACACCCATTTGCCATCCTATAATACCCCAATCGCCATGAAAGAACAACGGCCCTCATCGGAAACACCTGCTTGGCGTAGCGGCGATCGTCCTGAACTTTCAGGACGATCGTCCCGAAAACGGCCGAAAACAGCCCAAAAACGGCCATTTTTGGACACTAAATCGGCCGTAGAACGGGCTAGACGGCTCGAAATGCAACGAAACTTGTTTGTGGTGATGCGCCTTGGCTCCCCGGTCGTTTTGAGCTACTTGGATGCCGGTTTTGAGCCGCGGTGTGGTCGCAAGGACTTTTGGGGCGCCTGCTGCTTGCTGCTGCTGCTGCTGTTGCTGCTAAAACGTGTAGCTCAGCCTTGGCCCCTAAAAGGTGGTGTAAAACCTCGACAGGGTAAACCCAGCTCGGTAATCAAGACTCGAACTAGGACCGAGCTGGGTCCTAGTCTTGCGTAACGCATGGGAAATCACCGTTGAAGAAGTCCGCTTGCTTTAGAGATGTGCCTCCATGGTTACGGCGATTGTCCTCAAACACGGCTGGAAAACGGCTCGTTTTGACCTCAAAATGGACCACCGCGTGGCACCACGGCATGGTACACGCCTTATTGAACACCCATTTGCCATCCTTTGATAGCCCAATCGCCATGAAAGAACAACGGCCCTCATCGGAAACACCTGCTTGGCGTAGCGGCGATCGTCCTGAACTTTCAGGACGATCGTCCTGAAAACAGCCGAAAACAGCCCAAAAACAGCCTTTTTTGGACACTAAATCGGCCGTAGACCTAGCTAGACGGCTCGAAATGCAACGAAACTTGTTTGTGGTGATGCGCCTTGGCTCCCCGGTCGTTTTGAGCTACTTGGATGCCGGTTTTGAGCCAAGGTGTGGTTGCAAGGACTTTTGGGGCGCCTGCTTGCTTGCTGCTGCTGCTGCTGCTGCTAAAACGTGTAGCTCAGCCTTGGCCCCTAAAAGCTGTTGTAAAACCTCGACAGGGTAAACCCAGCTCGGTAATCAAGACTCGAACTAGGACCGAGCTGGGTCATAGTCTTGCGTAACGCATGGGAAATCACCGTTGAAGAAAGACCCCTTGCTTTAGAGATGTGCCTCCCTAGTGACGGCGATGGTCCTCAAACGCAGCTGGAAAACGGCTCATTTTCACTTCAAAATGGACCGCTGTGTGGCACCACGGTGTAGTACACGCCTTATTGAACACCCATTTGCCATCCTTTAATACCCCAATCGCCATGAAAGAACAACGGCCCTCATCGGAAACACCTGCTTGGCGTAGCGGCGATCGTCCTGAACTTTCAGGACGATCGTCCTGAAAACAGCCGAAAACAGCCCAAAAACGGCCATTTTTGGACACTAAATCGGCCGTAGAACTAGCTAGACGGCTCGAAATGCAACGAAACTTGTTTGTGGTGATGCGCCTTGGCTCCCCGGTCGTTTTGAGCTACTTGGATGCCGGTTTTGAGCCACGGTGTGGTCTCAAAGACTTTTTAAGCGCCTGCTTGCTTGCTTGCTGCTGCTGCTGCTGCTGCTGCTGCTAAAACGTGTTGCTCAGTCTTGGCCCCTAAAAGCTGGTGTAAAACCTCGACAGGGTAAACCCAGCTCGGTAATCAAGACTCGAACTAGGACCGAGCTGGGTCCTAGTCTTGCTTAACGCATTGGAAATCACCGTGGAGGAAACACTGCCTGCTTTGGAGATGTGCCTCCATGCTTACGGCGATTGTCGTAAAACACGGCTGGAAAACGGCTCATTTTCACCTCAAAATGGACCACCGCGTGGCACCACGGCGTGGTACACGCCTTATTGAACACCCATTTGCCATCCTTTGATACCCCAATCGCCATGAAAGAACAACGGCCCTCATCGGAAACACCTGCTTGGTGTAGCGGCGATCGTCCTGAACTTTCAGGACGATCGTCCTGAAAACGGCCGAAAACAGCCCAAAAACGGCCATTTTTGGACACTAAATCAGCCGTAGAACCGGCTAGACGGCTCGAAACGCAACGAAACTTGTTTGTGGTGATGCGCCTTGGCTCCCCGGTCGTTTTGAGCTACTTGGATGCCGGTTTTGAGCCAAGGTGTGGTCGCAAGGACTTTTGGGGCGCCTGCTTGCTTGCTGCTGCTGCTTGCTGCTGTTGCTGCTGAAACGTGTAGCTCACCCTTGGCCCCTAAAAGGTGGTGTAAAACCTCGTCAGGGTAAACCCAGCTCGGTAATAACCTTCATATTGTTGTCCGTCAACAAAGCAAGCAATTTCCCAACAATTTCGGGGGCATCGTCCCGAGCCTTCACCATGTCCAGCAGAAACTCCTTGAAAGGGACAAAACGACCTTTCCAATACATGTATGCCAGATATACTGCTGCCCAGCACACGTCAGTGGAACGCAAAACACTCTTAACGAGCATGGGCTTTTCCCTCTCATGGCGCTCTTTGGCATCCCCTGTCAACTGTTCATGGACCTTGTTCCACTGTTCCATTGTTGCATTCTGAAATTTACACCACTTTGTACGCCAATATAGCGAACCTGCAAACAAAAGTTGCACGAAACGATGAAATTCTTTCACTTCAGCCAGGCACCCACTGTCAAACACAACCTCAGGCACCTTGGCAAATAAATGGGGCCAACAAGGCAAATGGACACAATTAGAATAGCCCTTTACCGATTTAAAGCGTTCAGCAGCCGCAACCATGTACGGGGGAGAATCGTGAACGAACAACCGGACGTCTGATTGAGCGACATGAAAATCTCGACAAACGTTGTCAATGGCATCACTCACAGTCACGCCGTTCACCTAATCACGAAATTTGAGGTCAAGGTGGAACGCCAACTCCCCTGCACTTTCCGACTTGAACTCTTTGGGCAGCAGGAGAACGTTGATGGCCAGCTGGTACTCCTCATTTATTCGGGGATCATTAGATTCATCAGCAAAAATCACAGTAAAATGTTCTCGTTTCCGAAAGATGCGCTCAATATCCGCCCGTCGTTCATCACCCACTTTGGGCAACCAAGTCCCACGGTAATTGTTGGGATGGACCAAGGGGTACTGTGCCAAGTATTTGGCAAAAAACTCCTTCATCTCCACGTGCCCCAACTTTTCCAAAGGAACATTTGTAGAACTAAATGCCCAGGTGATGTCCTTCTGAAACTCCTGCAGTGCGGCGCCCTTTTGAAGCATCTCCTCCAAAACGGAGGAACCTGTTGCTGCCTTTTTCTGGGGAGCTGGTGCAGGTTCAGGTTGTGGGGCAGGAACGTTGACAATAATAGTAGGCGGCTGTTGAGGTGTTGCTTCCGCTAGGAACGTTGACAATAATAGTAGGCGGCTGTTGAGGTGTTGCTTCCGCTGCCTGAGGTGGTACAACTGGGCAAACAGCAGCTTTACGAGCATGTGTCCCAGGTTTCCGTGTGTACAAACCGTCCGGTTGCTTCACATTTTCCCCCAGAAAATGGTCCTTCAAGATGGCCCCTTTTGTAGATAACCAAACACCACAGAGATTGCAATTTAGTTTCCCATTTTGTGACTCACCTTGGCTGTCAGTCAGGCTGAGGTGGTCCCCAATACCTTCCCCAATGGCCCACTGCAAACAATCTGCTGTACTCCTAGTTGTCTCCTTGTTCCTTGAGGATTTCTGAGACTCCTGCGACTCCTGTGATGCCTCAGTAGTTTGAGTATCCTGAGGACTTGACATGTCAAAACAACACCAAAAAAGCGAAGGTCTGTGCAACAACGGAGAGGAACTGACAGGCAAAAACTTGCCCTTTCCGGGAATGGAACCCAGGACCCTCCAAACTGGGACCTGGTACATAGACCACTGAGCTACCATCCAGTTTTGAGACATCTGTGCAACAAACGGTTCATAGGTTTGACATGTTATGAAAAAAAGAGTCCGCCTTGTGAAAAATTTGGCTCGCTGCGGCATACCGCGGCATGCTTCAAAACCCCCACCAACAGCTCCCAGAATCTGGCGCTGCGGCATGCTGCAGCATGTTGCTGCCGTTGGTGCTTGGTGCCAGGCCTGTCTCCGAATACAAAATTGAGAAGGATGCAATACTATATGGACGGACTGGTGTAACTCATTGGGGCAACCACGCCAAATGCTCCTAAGCAAGCCCCAATGCCACAAGCGACCAAACAATGGCTCAATGTGCGCGTGGTACCACCCATGTACATCATTATAACATTGTTGCCGGGCTGTCAAAGTTCCATTCTTTCTTCCAATGAATGGCACAATGACATGAACCCGGCCTTTACCAGCACCATCATGGCCCAAAACTTCAAAATTGAAGGAATCTCCTCGGGTACAAGAAGGACCATACCCATCCCAAATGAGAACATTAGCGGATGTCACAGGGGCCCAGGGGCAAATCCAAACAATGTTGCCCAACATATCAACGGCAACGGTGACCTTGAAAACATGCGATGCATACTTTGGATTCCAAAGGTCAACACCCCACACCCCACCGATTGAAGCAATGGGCATGGAGTCCGTGAAATGGGTCATGAAAAACGGGAAATGGGGACAATGGTTGAAAGGATTTGACTTGTTGGCCAACCGAATTTCTTGGACAACATGGTTAAGGTATTCGGAAAC
Source organism: Eutreptiella sp. 'Long Island Sound 2002' (assembly GCA_964036045.1). Classification (NCBI taxonomy): domain Eukaryota; phylum Euglenozoa; class Euglenophyceae; order Eutreptiales; family Eutreptiaceae; genus Eutreptiella; species Eutreptiella sp. 'Long Island Sound 2002'. The sequence continues at coordinate 23,585,429 of OZ038388.1, forward strand.
ACGTGCCACACTTTGCCGCCAAGCTCCCTTGGAACACCCTGTGCGATGTGACATAAATGCGCCGCTATGCACCATGGGGTGTGTTTCATCCAAACAAAGTAACGGAAAACCTCCTCACAGGTTAGGGTTAGGAGCTCAGGGTGGCCGAGCGCGCTGGTGCACGACTTCGTGATGGTGAATGTGATGATGTCCGCACACGGGAGCGGCCGCGGCCATCACCGTGCATTTGTCATACCATAGGTCTGGACGGCCTTGGGTTCCCGGAAAGTACTTCCTTAACACTTGTCCCCACAAGTGCACGGCGTACGTACTTCGGCTTCCTTTGTCACTCAGTTGTTGGGTGCTTAACCCTTGCCGTCTCGGGGGCCCACATGTGGGCGGAATGGCTACATCACCCCTACCTTCTCGGGGGTCCCCACATGGAGACAAAATTGGACCTAGCTACCTGACCCCTACCTTCCGGGGGTCCCCAATAGAAGGGGACAAAATCAGAAGTGGCTAAGCCACCCCTGCCTTCTCGGGGGCCCAAAAATGGGTGGATTGGCTACATAACCCCGGCTTTCTCAGGGGTCCCCAATAGAAGGGGACAAATTCAGAAGGGTCTACATCACCCCTGAGTTCTTGGGGGCAGATAGTTTGGGGAGGGTAGGCATGAGTGGGGAACGGTCTAAAAAAGATGTCTGGCGCGCGCCCAGCGTGCTAACACTCACTTGTGTGTGTTGCTCAAGCCCTGCCAAACGCCAAACGCATGTTGGCACCATTGGGCTGTGAAGGGGTCACCACGGTTGAAAATGTTGCTCTGGCATTGCACGGGTGAAACTCAGAAGGTTCCCCAACCCCATCCCCTTAATTAGCCCCCCGCAATGTGTGACAGTGTCCCCCCTCCCATGGAACTATGCACTAGTACCCGCACTGTGCTGCTGGATGCTTGCTCGTAATTCATGGAGGCTTCTGGAGACTTGCCGATGATTCCTGAAGGTTTCTGAATGCCTGCTGGCCATTCCTGTTGCCTTCTGAATGTCTACTGTTCATTCCGTGGAGATGCAACATCAACCATCTCCAAGCGTATGATCCTTTTTTTTTTTTTTTTCTCTCAGACTCACAAGTTCTTCGTAAGTGCTCGGCCAGACGGGCCGGATCAGTAATGACAGTGTAAGTACAACATATGTTGTCCCGTGCGGTACCTGGGCCGCATACCACCCGTGGTGGTGGGACGTATATTTGAAAACTCACCTGTAACCTGTCATCCACTCATGCAGTATCAGAAACCATCTCCAAGCGTATGATCAGTGCATGCAGATGGTCAACAGGTTTGTGTCCCGTGTGCATGCATATTGGACGTGAACATGCTGGGCCCCAAACAACGCTGGGCATATCCCTGTGGCCCAGGCTCTGGGAATTTTCCCAAACAATGTCACGCTGATAATACATGATGTGTCTGCAAAAGGGAGGCATGACAAAAAAAGCACCCCTCGCCGGCCTTGTCCAACCATCAGTAAATGGCCAGAAATTGACAGAACCAACCCTGATGTTGCATGGGCACGGGCTGTTGCTTGCGTGCCGTACTGTGCATGGTCCATGTGTAATCAATCCTCAGGGGGCTTGAAGCTGAGAATGGTGGCACACATGAAGAGGTTTGGCAGACGCACCAAAACGCAGCCTTTCCATCACGCTCGTGTTGGATTTCCAAATATTATCACCTTTGGGGGAGGGACCAACGGCAGTACCGCAGCTTTCCTCACCAGTGGACATTGTGTAGGATGATGGCCAACTTACTTGATCCAAAACATGCTACAAATGCCATCATGGCCAAATCATCTTCCCCTACACAAAGTATGGACATCATGCATCCCAATTCCAAAGCATCACACAGCACTTAGACAAGTTGAAAAATGCATCGCCGAAATCCTTCGTGCCAAGATTGACGGAACGAACGCCTGGTGTTGCTTGGACACAGGCGTTGCTTTGGGGGGTCAAGATGGAGTGGCACATATGCTACGAAATGCAGACACAGAAAACGATTCCATCAGAACCCATGGGAGTCGCGAAATTGAAGGCAACACCTTTTATTGAACATGTGCAATTGACTCCCCCATCCCCCCCAGGGAACTATGCAAGGTGGGGACTGTTCAAGAGTCGGGGTTGCGGGTCCGGAAGGTGGCAAGTGAATGTCCCAAAAAAATCAGGAACCGGCAACAGAAATGAACAAACTGTTGCCCCATGGCATCACCTTTGGCTGGGGAGGGGGGTTGAAGGTGCAGAGCCTCCTGTTCCTCTGGATAGACGAGAAGGGTATCAAGGGAATGGACAGGGGTCCAGCTTTGGGGCTGGAGGGAGCAGGTGAGGCGCCTACAGCACCGTTGTTGCGGGTCCAGCCTCAGGAATTGTGATTCCAGTCACAAGAAATTCTCTGTGGACAGCACTTATCACTGTCGTCTGGCCCTACACTGCAGTCACCTACACCTACAAGACCGTCATCTAGCCCACCCACCAACTGCTGTCTGTTGTGTGCCAGCCGCTATTGGTCACCCTCCAGGTCCAAGAGACACCCTGATTGCATCAGACCAGTGCATGTGTGGGTTGCAGGAATGCAGGCACAAACATATACCTCCAACTACATATATACTCACCCCCACAGGCGACCCAGGAACAATGGGACAAGGATCCATTTCGCGGGGTCCTGCATTGGCGCTGAGCCACACCGGTTCAGACAGGCGAAGAGCAGCAGCAATTAGCCTGGGCAGCTGAGCAACGGACAGAGCTGTGCATTGAGTAACACGATGAACTGGGCGTGCCAGACAGGGCAATGAACAATGTCGGATAGAGAAAGAACTAAACAGGATGGAGGAATGGGATGCATTTTTTTCAGGTCAGAGGTCCCCGACCGCGGGGGTAGCAGTACAGCTGGTGCCATCCCTGGGGGACCGCGTCACGGTGGAGGTCCCGCATCACAACGCATGGGCGCAGCAGGAGGCGCACAATTTACAATGTTGCAAATTTGAACCAACGATACGGAAAACCTGTCCACGGGATCCTGCCAATAACCTCAAGAAGTACGCTTCCCTCTGAGCAGTACAGTGTGGAAGATGGTGCCCGCTGCGAATGTGCCCTCACGGTGTGGTGCAGTATATATCTAACCATGAATGGAGCACGCACAGCAGGCGTGCAAAGCGTCCGCCAGAAAAATCTAAAATGGCTCTTACAACACATATCCGAAGAGAAGAAAATCCTTGGTGGGCACTTACTGGGCACTCATTCATCTCCATCTATGACACTGTGAGTCTCGTTGAGAATGTTGATACAGGGGCGGTTCGCATGCCAGCGGATCGAGAAGTGGACGCACACCACACTGTGCAATTGGGGTGGTGGCACTGGTTATGCATGACCTGATTGCCATGGGGGTGAAAGCATAAAAGATGAATGCCAGAAGCCGGCGCTTCCGGTCGGCGAACAGCAGAAAGACGGGTCCCTAGGCATATCAGGCACTGCATTTTTGATGCAAGCCTCAGGAAGGAAGCATACCTTTGCAGACCTGTAGACATGCTGTGGAGGAGAGGATTAGAAGGGAATTCACAACACGGGGTCAGGGTTAAGGAGCTTGTGGAGACCAGGAGGAGGAGAACGATGAGGAGGAGGAGCTGTGACATGATATAAATCACAACACTGCCAGAACCTGGGGGTGCTAGCACAGCGCTGTGTCTGTACCTCGCGACGACAGCATGAGAGTGCCACCGGTGCGCTGCAGTGGGTGTGGTCTACACAGCACATCCACCAATGATCTACTTACAAATCCCGTTGTCATCAACTACACCCGGTTGGCAGGACAGCAGCCATTGTGACACAATGGGGTGAGGGCCTCAGGTGGAGAGACCCAGTGCAACACGCTTACAACTTGGAGCCACAACGTCTCTTTTCCTGATACCCGTGTCCAGGGCGACCAGCACATTGCTTAAACCTTGACACGCCTCCAACAACCCTTTGGCCCGGCTCCCAGTTTGTTAAAACAAATGACTGGGCTCCTGTATCGCGGGGCACTCAACAAGAGGCTCCTCAGGGAAGAAAATCAGGACTCCTGGGGGGGGCTCCTGTGCAGTCCACAGCGGTGGTACAGACGCAGCAGAATTGCGTGGCCGCGCCTGGAACCAGTGGCTTCGCTCTGCACACACAGGTGCGCCTATGTGCGCGGCTTCCAATGTTGCTCTACATGCACCCGTGCACTGTTGCACGGGGCTACTGCCGCTCTGCAACTGCTGCCGTTGCTTTGCACGAACCCGTGCACCCTGCGCAGGGGTGCCGTCTGTGCACCCTTGCACCCGGATGCCGTCACTGTGCACCCAGCGCCTGCCTGCACGCACCCTTCAGCCCTTGCACTGGGCGCCCCCTCTGCAGGTTTCAACAGGGCCCCAGAATGCCCCACTGTCCTGGGGTCAGCAGCCATGACACGTGAAATTGGTCGGGCGAAAAATCGTCTGAAGTCCGCCTTTAGCTCGCATTCGCCCCGCCAGCCATCTCCGGGACTACAGCGACAAGTGGCCCACCGCTTTAAACAGCATCGTTCCCCCCGCCGCTAAGGGTCCCAGAGGATCAGGGGAGCGGGGGCTTAGTGCACAAACGTGTGATAGCTTTCTTCACATGATGCAATCACAAACCTTGTAATGACCTTTGCATGGGCTGCTCCTTTCAAACAAACACTGAAAATCAGCAAACAAACATTTCAAGTCACAGGCAATCAAAGGGCTTATACGGACATCTGACTGACAATTCAGGGCAGGGTAAAGTCAGCACAGGTTACTGACCCAAACTTCAGTTCGTTTGCACGAACAACATTTCCAAAAGTCAGCAGTGTCAACAGCGGGTTTGCCATGAGTTCTGGGCGCAGCTAAACGCAAAATGAGAAGTCCAGATCTTCGCCAATGTGCAAGAGTTATGATGTGTCTTCAGGAGGAGAAGGGTCTTTGTGAAGGTCCTCGGGTCTGTGTTGCCTGCACAGTCCCCCGGGGCTCCCTTGGAGTGGGGGAGGGGGGGTGGATGAAGGTGGAGAGAGAAATGCAGTAGACGACGCGCGTAAACTTTTCCACAAACCATGTATGTGTGACCCAGTGGAATCGGAGGCAGCGGGGTTCTGGGGGTTGACGGGAGCCCCCACTTTCACAGGCCATAACGAAACGAACTCTGCCCTGTAAATGCGCCTGGGAAACGCCTGGAAAAGGGGTCACGCGGTGAAATAGGTCCCGTTGGGGTTGCGTGGAGCCGCGGATACCGCACTTTGGGGGGGGGGGGGGGGCGATGAAAGCCACACCCCCCCCGCCTCCAAAAAAAATTAACTTAAAGGTCTGAGGATGAAGAAATGAGAAAACTGCTAGCGCTGGCACGGGATTGGGCGCCACAAGACAAGTGATGCTGCAATGGTGACACTGCACCTCCCCAAATAAAGTCTGCCCCATGCTCCGCAACAAACAAGCAACAAGCAGGTCACACAAACCATGGCACTAGGCCCCGGCAGTGGTACACGGTTCCCGACCAGCATGCATGGAACAGCCCTCAAAGACGGGGGGCTCAGAGGTCCGATTGCTTCTGGACAATGACCCCGATTTGTCTAATTTCCTGACCCTTGAATTGATCAATGGCCTTGGAGATGAAGCGCAACATGGCACACCAACACCAGATACTACACCCGGTGGTCTATTTAGCGGGTGTCTCCGAAACAAAGAATGAGGCAAAAAAAAAGTGGGGCCGGAGGGCAGCAGAGCTACCCGCAATGCCCTCCCCCCCAAAAAAATTCCTGAACTTCGGTCGCACAGGCCTCAATAGAGCACCGGCGCCCCCGTGATCGCTGTCGACAGCCGGGCAACCGGCGTCGGTTGGGCGTCAACTGCCCTCAACCGCCGTCGCTTAAAACACATGAAACCAGCATCCCGAGCGCTCGACTGGCGCCGTGGACAACACCACCGCCGCCCCCCCAAGCGCCGGTTTGTGCTGCACGACGGCCCCGAGCTGCCTCAGCACTTCCGACAAGTTGCTGGACACCTGCGTGCTCAGCGACAGCTGGGCCTTGTACGCCAGCGGGTCCAAACTGCTGCCCCCGAAGCTCCGGAGGACACTGCAGACCTTGCCCCTGGACGGCCCGTCCATCGGCCACACCCGCACCGTCCGGTCCCCTGAGCCCGAGACGACTGTGCGCCCGTCGGTGGACACGGCCACACACGTGACCGATCCCCCGTGCGCCGCCAGCAGCACGCTCAGCGCCGCCCCCTCCTCGAAGGGCCGCCACACCCGTACCGTCCGATCGACCTGCCACGGGGGCGGGGGGTCATACTCGCCGCTGAAGCCGCACTCGGCGTCGTGCCGCGGCTTCAACACCACGAAGCCCCAGACGATGGTGCTGCCGTCGGCGGAGATGGCCACGCAACTGATCCGGTGCCGGGGCACTTCGAGACGGTCGCGGATCTCCCCCGTGCGCCACTTCCACACGACGAGCTTCGCGCCGGAGCCCGAGACGATTGTGTTCCCGTCCGCCGAAATCGCGACGGCCCCGGCCCATTGATAATCGATGCAGTCGCTGAGTTTAGCCTATGATGGAGAGGGGGGCCATGAAGCAATGGATACTCAGCTACTGAACGCCCCCGTGTCACAGGTGACCGGTCACAGCTCATGAAAGTTCTGCAGCACCGCAGCACTTCCAAACCAGTACTGAATGCTGCCTTGAGTTTGCCCACAGGCGATCGAATGTTTCTTATTTAGTTGGCTTGGGTCAGATTGCCCCCCGCCCTCAGAACCCGTTGAATTTTCTCTCATGCAGCGGTAAGATACATGACACTGGCGACCCCTCGCTCCTGCTATCGAGTAAAGCCTCCTTACCACTGTCCATATCATCTGTGAAATTACTGTCTGACTGTGCCTCATCTTGTGACCCTCCACTCATGTCATCATCACTGGGGTCATCCATCTCCTCGAGGCCCAGGTCACTCCAAATGTCCCTGACCCCCCGATCACGCAGCACTGCTCCTGTGCCCACCCCCTCGCGGCCCCTTCATGCGCACGCTCATTGCCCTGGACACCAACATGAGAGGGGACCCACTGTATTGTGACACTGTCTCTCAGCAAGCGCCACCTGTTCCACAAGTCCGTCCACAGCGATACATGTGCCAACAGCCCTCGGGACGCCACCCACCCTTGCTGCTCCAACTTGGCACACTTCCCCGGCAGGCCCAGGAAAACTAAATCACTGTCCGTCACCACATGCAGCCGCACCCCCGGCTTCTTTTTATCAAGTTATGATGGAGAGCGGGGGGGGGGGGGGCAATGGGGAGGGGCACAGGGATGGGGAGGAGCACACGGGGAACTATGCACTGCATGCATACTCCCTGTGAAGGCGCCCGTGCACGTCTTTGCACTATCAAAAGTAGCGGGACCCTATTTTAAGCCTCCGTCTGGCCTTAGTCTAAACCAAAATCCTGGGGTATGTGCTGATGAGGATACCTCCGGAGAAGATGATGACAGCGATAGAGTGTGACTTGTGTACTTCTGGTGCTCTCAACAGGTCATGGGTTTCACGGATTTTCAACATAGGTTCCAGCCACAAATGTAAACACCTCCCCGTCGCTAGACATGTATTAGAAGGGGGGGAGGGAGCCGGGGGGGGGGGGGGTCTGAAGGGGGGAGGGGGGGGGGGTTTGGCTGGGACACCCCTCCTCCTAGGGTGACCACCCAAAAAATGGGGAAAATACTTTTTGTTTCTGCCGAAGGCGCCAATGGCACCCAAAAAAACGAAAATCTGTGGGACATCAGCACCAGCAAAAATATGCCCCCAGTGGGGTTTGAACCAGTTCCCTTTCACCCTGCACTGCACTGTTCTATCACTCACCTATGACCCACATTTGCCAGATCTATGCAACCCAAGGTGCCACGTTCTGTGCCTCATTGTAACAACATTGTGGTGTTGATGCTGTCAATTGTGCAACGCTGCATATGCACTTTGACAATCATTCAAAATCCACACGACGTTCCTCGTTGTTGGCCTTTGTGCTACTGCTGCTGCCACTGGTGCTACTACTACTGCTGCTGCTACTGCCTTGGCTCCCTTGGCTGCCCTGAGAGAGTGCATTTGGCTGCTGCCCAGGGTGCTGAGATTTCTCTGGCAACAAATTGTGCTTGAAGGCTTGCAAGTATGCATGCTGCAACAGATTAGTGTTACGTGGCAACACGGCGAACAGGTTTGGTTGCACAATATGTTGTATAGCATGCAGTTCGTAAGGCAAAATACGGCAATGGTCTGCTGACCCACGTTTGGCAGCTCTGCACAATAACCTCTGTTGCGATGCCAAAACCTGCTTCTGCAAAAAAGCAACACTCTTTTGCGCTGGATTGTAGGCCACTGAATATGTTAGCACATCGGAAGAACATGACGGCTGCAACCAGGTCCTGAAGTGTGACAGTTTCCACTGGAATCTTCACGGGGAAGAAACGATCCATGGTGTGTCCTGGGTGACCCAGACATAGCGGTGACAGTCAACAAGATTTTGCGAGTCCAATTACACATTAGAAACGGGGGAGGGAGGGGGGGGTAGGGGGGTCAGGGGGAGGTACCCCCCCCTCCTGTGGTGTACAGCCGTTCTAATACATGGCTGCCTGTCGCTTAGGCCCCGCCGCCCATGCCTCCGACACCCACCCGCACTGGCTCCGTCTCACCCCTCCGCACGCGCACCACCTCCCATGCCCCCGCCTTGACAACACCATCAGCGGAGCACATCCCGCCCCCCCACGGGCTCCTCCCTCTCGGCAACGGCCACGGAGAGGCACAGGGATGGGGAATGGCCGCACGGCGGTCAAAAGGAGCTCCATGCACGTCACGGGACACATGTGCGGCAGTGTTCGGCAATTCAGTCCGCTGGCACACATCAACAATGAGTGTCTCATGATTGATGTACCGCAGTCGCGTGGGGGAAAACGCTTGTCCATGATTGGCCGTGTTTTCTCGGCCACAACCTCTGGCCTGCACATCGCCGCATGCCCGTTGGATGTCACCCGCTGGGACCTGCACATGGCTGGCACTCCCTCGGCCAGCCCGCCGGGATAGGGAATGGGGAGGCGCACCTGACACTCGTGATGTTTCACCAGTGAAAGCCTCTCCGTGTGGCCATGTAGCGTCCGGAGCAGGTGCCCCGAGGCATCCCACACCCGCAGGACTGTCCCGGCAACGGACACAATCACCTTCCCGTCGGCGGAGATGGCCACACTCGTGACGTAGTCCGAGTGGTCCATCGCGATCGCGGTCCATGCGCCCGTGGCCGGGTTCAGCGCGTACCTCTGCACTCTCCAGTCCATTGACCCCGACACCACCGTCCGCCCGTCCGCCGAGACGGCCACGCTGGTGATCTCACGTGTGTGGCGCTGCAGCAGCTGCACATCCCCCGTGGCCTGGTTCCACAGCCCCACCTTGTTGCCCTCGCACGCCCACACGACCACGCTGCCATCCGCGGACACCGCGGCTGTGCGGTGCCCGCACCGGACCTTCGAGAGCTCCCGGGTCCGCCGGTTCCAGACGCACACGCGCTCCTGCTGATCCGCCGACACCACCGTGCCCCCGTCCGCCGACAGGGCCACGCTCGTGACGGCGTCGGCGTGGCCGGGGTTGGTGTGAAGGAGGCCCCCGGGGCGCAGGTCCCACACGGCGACGGCACAGTCCGCGGAGCCCGACACCACCGTGTGCCCGTCCGCCAGCATCGCAACGCTGTGGACGCCCGCGGTGTGCCCCCGCAGTGTCTGCAGGAGGTCGCCCGTGAGGCGGTGCCATACCCGGAGGACCCCCTGGGCATACGCCGCCACGATCGCGGTGCCATGCGCTGATACGACAACGCTATGAACGCACCCGTCGTCACTCGCTGTCAGGTTGTGCAGCAGACAGCCCGTCGCAGGCTTCCAGACCTGCAGGAGAGCACAGGCATTGGGGTTCTTTGGGGCATGTCTCTGAAAACGTTCCCTGACCCACCCCTGGCCCTGATCCACTTGCGGGTAAAATGCTTGGCAGAATCCAGATGCCTGCATTGAAGCCGTCCACCAGCCGCCAGACTCAGTTCACTCGGAGGAATTGCACTGACGTCTTATTCCGGGGAGGAGGGTGGGCAGTGAGCGAGAGAGGGAGGAAGGGTGTGTGTGAGGGAGGGAGGGAGGGAGGCAGCTGGAGTTGGAGTTGGAGCATGATACAAGGTGGACAAACTGCCTGTCCAGAAACCGTTTGTGTGGCTGCAATTGGGACAATACACTTTTCCTGTCTCGTCAACTCTGGGGAGGGAGGGAGGGAGGGAGTTGGAGTTGGAGTTGGAGCAGAGCACGTTATACGGTGCGCAGACCGCCTGCCCAGGGACCGTACACCTGGCTGTTGTTTGGACTTGTACCTACACCGTTCGGGTTCTTCATGAGGGAGGTAGGGCGGGAGGGATGCAGTGTTTCAGAGGTGGAGAGAGGCACGCCGTGGACGATGCACGTGTATGTTATTCACAACCAGAACGGCCTTGTTCCTCCAAACCCTCAGCCCGAGGCTCGGCAGAGCATAGTCCGCCCCTACGGATAGAGGAGACCTGCAGGCTCCCCTGGTCGGACCCTGAGACCATCATCTTGGCATCCGGCGACATGGCCACACACTGAAACTCGACGCCCGCCAGCCTCTGCTCGTGCGGCCCGGGGAGCTGCCGGAGCAGCACCGCGGACCGATCCCCAGCCACCAGCCGCCACAGCTCCAGCACCCCCGCCGCGGCGAACACGAATCGGCTCCCGTCCCCTGACATGACCACGCTCCGCACCACCGCGTCGCGGTGCAGCGTCAGGACCGCCTTCCCGGTCGCGACGTCCCACACCTGCAGGGCGCAGGGGCCGTCCTTCGCCGACCCCACGGCCGCCACGACCGTCCCCCCGTCCGCAGAGATCGCCACGCTTCTGATGTGGCGGTCGCTCGCCTTGAACTCGCAGAGGGTGCGTCGCGTGTGCAGGTTCCACACCCGCACCGTCCGCCCCTCTGACCCCGACACCAGCGTGCCCCCGTCCGGTGTCACGGCCACGCTGAGGACGCTGGCCCAGCACGGCAGCGTCTTGCAGAGCCGGCCCGTGGCCAGGCTCCACGCCTTAATGGTCCCATCGCCGGAACCGGACACCGCGAGCCGACTCTCCGACGCAACTGCGACGCTGTTGACTGCCGCGGTGTGGCCGCGCAGGACCGCGGCCAGTGCGCTCGCGACCGCGTCCGTGAGGTCGGTGGCCCGGAGGTCGGCGTGCCCCAAGTTGGCGCCCCGCAGGTCCACGCCCGTGAGATCCGCCCCTTTGAGGTCGGCGTGGCAGAGGTCCGCGCACTGCAGACACGCCGACGGGATGTGGATGGCGCGCAGGTCCATCCCAGCGAATGAGAACCGCGCGGCGTTCAGGAGGCTGATGGCGTTGGCGGCGCACCGCCCGGCGGCGGGATTGCTGCGGGACGACCAGACGTTCTCCAGCAGGTGGTCGCGAACCGCAGCTTTGTCCCGGGCAGGGCCGCCCGTGCCGCCGCTGAGGCAAATGTGCCCGAAAAAACGGAGCACGTCCAGATCCTTGGTCAAGTTCGGGCGTGAAAGGTGGGCCTCTGCCCTATCAACCTTCAACCTGTCGTAGAGATACCTCGCAGCCAAGTAGTTTTGGACGGACTTGTGCTCGAAGCTGAACGAGGCAGTCGCATTACAATGACCCACGCGCAACGGACACCTGCGGAACCAGGAATCACCCCCTTTGTCCCCCACGCACTCCTGCGTGACCCCTTCGACACAAAGTTTCCATGCCAAACGCTGCGCATGGCACAAATCCACGTCAGTGTCCACAACACCAGCACCAGCACCGGCGCCAGCAGTGCCACTCTCAGGCCCATCCTCGTAAGTTTGGAGCCTAAGCCTCAGCCACGCCTCATACAAATCGCCCTCACGGTGGATGTCCCCAAGGGCATCCGCCAGAAGCAAGTCCACGCCCATCTTCAATCTAAAGGGGGCAGAGTACGCGGATTTAATGCGCGACTTTGCGATATGAATCAGCATTCGCTGCACTTGCAGCTCCAACACCAACACTCCCACAACCGCAACCGTTGCGGCCCCTGCAACGGCCACTGCAACGCTGCGCGCGGGCTTCGGGCAGATGCCGCGTGCGTCGCATGGGTCCACGGCGTGTTGGTCGTGCCATGACAGCAGGCGCTGCCGCACATACTGTTCAGTCTGACCCTCGCCGAAACCCTGCAAGTACAGCCACTGCGCCCCGGCTCCCAAACACCTGCCATAACGGCTCGTCACCTCCTCACGGCACATGACAACCAATTTCACTTGCCACTCATGGAGGTCATTCAACTCCCACAGCGTTCGGGCCAGGGTGGTGTCAGGGGGGTCCACTTCATCCAGGCCATCAAGGATCCAGACACAGGGGCGCTGCCTGAGCTCACGGGCTCCAGCATCATCTTCGTGGAAGCCGAGCATGGTCACGACATGCCGCATGAGGGAGTGCCTTGCAAAAGGCTCCCTGATTGATGGGAGTGATAGGAATATCCAGATTCGCCCAGAGTGCTGGACCGGTCTTGCTAGCCACAAGGCGCACGAAGTCTTCCCCATGCCAGCCTGTGCAGCAACTGCAAGGACATCCTTGGGCGATTGCAGGAATTCCTTCAGCTTTGTGCTGATGTGAAAAGTAGCGTTGGCAAAAGGGTCTCCCTTCACAAATGGGGGGACATAGGACCTCAAGAATGGTTCGTAGGCAAACTGCAATCCTTTCCACGCCTGCAGACAGAGCTCCAGGGAGAGGCGGCTCCCGACACGCTTCAGCGGTATGATGTGGATCGTCGGAGACGAGATCTGGAAGACGTGGGTTGGCAACACGCTACACACCTCCAGCTCCGAGTTCAGAGGATGCAAGTGCTCCAGCTCCGCTGGGAATGCTGAAAGATGATAGATCGGGCGGGCCTCATCTGCGAGGATCATCAGGAGGCTCCGTTTGTTCGCCTGTTGTGGTGGGTCAGCTTTGCTGACAAAGTCCGCCCCGTGCAACCAGTCGCTACTCCCACTCGTACCCCCGCCCCACGAGCCTCGGGTCCCTAATGGGTAATGGTGGGTCTCAGTGGCAAGGCCCATCCGGCGGTACACTATTGTTGGGGCTGAGGGCAACGCACGAATAGCCCTGTCCAAATGGAAAGCGAAGGGGTAAAAGAGATCCCACTCCTGCAAGAGGTGCTCAGAGGGGTTCTTACACTGCCCGTACTCCCTGCAAATCCCATTGAGCGCCCGATACAATTGATATTTGCATGGCACTCTGAGGCTGGGCACCAAGCCCTCCTCATACAACTCCGTAGTGTACAGCAAGAGTGCAAAAACATGCTCATCGGGCAAATTGGGAACCGGCCGATCCGCAATCTCCTGCTGAATTTGCTCTGGTGCGAGCAAGCCTCTTTTTGCATAGGCTTGTTGGACGCATCCCCAAACTCGTGCTTTGCATGCTACGTCTGCTTCAAGTGCACTTGCTTCAATGTGTTGCTCCAAACGAGGGACGAGGTCGGCGATTTGCTCTGCCTTGAACCGAGATTTCGTGTCATTCGAAGGCAGACATTGTACCCAGTCCTTGAGGGGGATCGGGGCGGGGCCACTGAAAACAAACCGGTGGCCACAAAAGGTGTGGAACCCACCGCATTGCGTTGAAACGGAAGAACAGGTAGGGGCTTCTGAAGGCACTGGCAACGCCACAGCACCCGGGGGTTCCTGCAGGGCGAGGTTGCCTTCCATGACTGCTTCAGGGGTCGTGGCCTTTGGGTGTGTGAGCCGGACAGAGGCAGAGAACGTCACGCGAGCCAAGGGGCGCGCCTCTGCTCAGGCAGAGGTGGAAATTGCTCATGGTCTGAGGGAGGTCGACTGGACAACAACATGCATGAACTGATATGAATGAGTGAGGTGAGCCACTGCAGACTGAAAAACTGAAGCGCTATAGAGATGGAGTAGCGCGTGTGGTCTAAACTGAGGTTTAAAGGGGTTTAAACCTGGGATTTGTGCCATCTCTGTCCGCCCGTTTCTAAGCTAGTTGGCATCACCTCCCAAGAGCTGCACATACTCACCCCTCCTGTGGGCCCGCAGGTAGTACCGTCCGACTTTGTGCACACCTGGCACACACCGCATGCTGCCGTTATGCAGCGCATAGTGTAGCACCACGAACTTGTCTGCATTGATGATGAGGTTCATCTTCGCGCCAGGACATTCCCTAACTTGTGGGGAAAAAATGAAATGGGGTGTTACACCGAAAACTGTGCACAGCGGGTTTTGAACTGCTGCCATGTGTTTCATGTCCAGAAAAAAGTCCCAACCCACTCTTGGCCTGCCTAACCCTAATCAAGACTGAATATTGGGACCGAGCTAGTGGGGAAGGCACTTTGGTTTGTCACTTTGCTTTGCCATGAGACCATAAGACAACAGTTGTCTGCAGATGTGGTGAAGTGTTACTACAAACTATTCAGCAAACATTGATGGGATCGCGATAGCAGAAACAGAGTCAGTGAGAGGGGGCATACCTCCTTCATCCCCCATGTGGGGTTCATAGGCACCTCGCGGCCGTGCAAAGAGAGCACGGCAGGCGTGCTGCGATATATCTCTCCCACCAGCTGCACGATGGGCCCAAGGGCGCCCGCGGTGCTAATTATGTCCGTGAGCATGGGTTTGAGGACAAACTTGAAAGTCTTGGCCACATCAAGGAGGGCTATGTGTCCTCCGTGTGTGTAGATCGTATAGGAAGGGGGGGTTGCACCATTTTCACCGGGTCTACCAATTGAGCCTGTATGGCCACACTGGCGTCCTCGGGTTGCTCCCCATTGGTGAGGCCCACGATGCAGACCAGGGGTGTGTCCCCGTGTTGGCCCTCGACCAATGCGATATGCACTTTAGGCCAAAGTGTGGTTCGCTGCCCCAGGACCACCGTGGAAGTGGCATGGTGGCTCCGTGGCATCCGCCGGGCTAGCTCCAAGGTATTAGTTCAACAAGCCTGTCATTGCCATGTTGCCATGTGCGTTGTGTGGGGGAATGTTTGCCCGGCGCGCGCCCGGCGCGCTACTTTTAGACTATGTTCCCCCCGAAGAGCTCCCAAGCACCCCCCTTAGAAACACCCTTAGAATTAGGTGACCCAAACTGCCCCAGCTCAAGAAAGTTGCAAACTGGGGTACACAGTACCACTCTCGCTCCTTTAAGGGCGGTCTTGGTCAACACCTTAGCAAATTAGGAGAATGGGGGGTTAGGATAGCACAACCGCATCGATCTCCAGTAGAAGCGATAGGCGTTATTGAGGTATCGCGAACAGTAGAGCTGCATCATAACATTGGTCCCACAAGTGTGGGTGTCAATACATTCAGTACAATTGTGCTCCTTACACTCATCACAAACTGCGACGGTGGAGCGTTATGGCAACACAACACACACACTTCTGCCTCATCCTCTGCCTCATCTTGCGTGCCACAACCGAGCAAACAGCTGCTCAATGCGTGCCCTATAAAACCCGTGCACGTCATTGTAACATTGTTGGCGGGATGTCAAAGTGCCATTCTTTCTTCCAATGAATGGCACAATGACATGAATCCGGCCCTTATAAGCACCATCATGGCCCCCAACTTCGAAATCAAAGAAATCACCTCGGGTACGAGAAGGTCCATACCCATCCAAAATCAAAACATCTGCTAATGTCCCGGGGGCCAAGGGGCAAATCCATATAATGTTGCCCAACATATCAACGGCAATAGTCCACCGGTAGGGCACGGGTCACAAAAGATGCCCGGCGCGCGCCCGGCGCGCTAACGTTCCCCCTGTGTGTATCGGGGCTTTCACAGCTAGTGGTGCTCGCGGCAGCCAGGCAGCCTCCACGGCCTACTCAATTTGGCGATTTCCCCAAAAAGGATGCCCTTGACGCACGGTTGCCACCGCCCGCCACTAGGCATGCCCAATCCGGGAATCCATCCATGACCTTTCGGTCACGAGACCTACGCTTAGCCCGGTTAATCTAACTGGGGATGTGTAGATCATTTAGGTGTTTTGTGGCACCTTCCGGCAAGGCAAGTGTGGTGGTGTTCCTACCGTGCAGTAACTGTGCTAGACATTGTGTAAGCGTGGCGTCACAGCTTGTGTGATTCGCCTGAGGATTAGGCAAGTATATGCGGCGGTAGTTCCGTGGGTGTTGTGGTTCCTTTCTCTTTGTGTATGAGGACCACACGTGAGCGGAGCCAGGCCGTTGGGATGCGGATGCCTGGCCACACATCAAGTATGGTGTTCTAGAGCCGTTGTTGCACACACTCAGGTGGAAGCCGTGGTAGGTGCGGCATGACCCCATTTGGCCCTACTTACTTGTTCTTTGGCGCGCGCAAGCAGTTTAGGCACTCTTGTTGTGTTGGGTCCGTGGTGTGGTGTGTTCGTTTTTGGGTGTGTTTTTTGTAAGAGTTTCTGGCATTGGGCCTCGTCATCCTCTGGGTACCCTACCCCGCAAAATGGTGAAGCACGCGCTGTGTCTTACCTATTGGTGGCTCCGGTAAGCCACGGGCTAGTGCGCCAACACTTCACCATTTTTTAGAAGTAGCAAAATCTATGCACTGCTACCTGTGTAGTTTCCCTATCTATTTTCATATGTGGTGTTCCTTGGCCTCTCCTACTTGGTGTAGCCATGAAGTCAGGTCCGCTAGGTGAGTCCATGTCTCAGTCCGACGGGTTGGCGGGTGTCGTCGTTTCGGGGGGCAAAACGGGCTATGGTGGCAAGAATGAACCGGGCTGGGCGATGGGGGGGATCGGCAGCAGATATTGGCAGTGCCGTCAAGGCAGCAGTGAACTTCCCAAAGTGTGGTTCGTACCACCGTGCCACAGAGGGTTGTGGGCACGGTTGGCTGGTCGTGTGGCTTGCTTTGCACCATTTTACTCCCATGAAGACCAAGGAATGGTCTGAAATGGGCATTTGTATGACATCATATTAAGTCCAAGGTGTGTTGGGTATTTGTTGGCACACTAGTATTGCATCGAGACGACGTGGTTTGCCGTGCCTAGGGATGCATGTGTAGTATTGCCTGGCCTTGGGCTAGTGCGTTGTCACTAGTAGCAGATCCAGGAGATCGCCATTGCCAAGGCAGGTCTGCCAAGGCTTAGTTGGGTTGGGGGACCACGTGTCGTCATTTTTGTCCACCAACATGATGTCATAGGGTTGCATGGAGTCGATGAATTCACCTCTTGTTGAACACGTGCGTTGGGCTTTCACTACACGCAACGAATGAATTAGAGATGTTGGCATCATGAAGTAGTCAGGTAGCATCGATAAGCTTTTGTCTAAAAGAATGAGAAGATTTGTGTTTGTACATAGACACGTGGCCAATGAGGACTAGTGAAATAGGAAAGCATGAAGCCTCCGGAAAGCTTCCAAAGTCCCCATCCATCTTCCTCTTGGGGGCGTTTTCGCACAGTGCACACAGCACCAACCATTCCGTTGTTTACCCCAGGAACACCCCTGAACAACACCCGCCTACAGAAGCATGCATGATCAATTCAAAACAGCATGGGGCGCAGAATTCAGGACTGTCGGACCAGGGGCAAGCATCAGACTTGGTGCACCTAGTGTACCAGCAGGGGCTGTAGGGTGCAGAATTCAGGACCCTGGGACCCGTGGCTACCTGTGGTGGAAAACAGCCGACTTTTTGCACAGCGCACGGTGCACCCCCCTTGTTCTTGGCTTCTTGTGCTTGTGCTTCTTGACTCTCATCATTCATGTTTGCCATGGCTCCATTGCCCATGCTTGGAGTACCCAAAATGTCTGTGGCATTGAGTCTGCCTCATTTCACCTCTCCAATGGCCGTCAGATTGGAATTTTTCCGTGAGCGGTTGATTTGACACTCAAAAGGTGGCAGACACGTGTTTACCAGTGGACTGGATGCACATAATAGGTATGCCATGCTAGGCATAGAAATTTTGTTGGGGGGGGGGGGGGGGGCTGACCAAGATGAGCTCGTGTAGCCTGCTCACCACATGGTACTTAAGATGCCTCTTGGGATCCAATTTCAAAGCTATCCAGTTCCACGATTATGCCGCAAACAACTCTGGTAGCGGATCTGGCACATACTGAGGATAAGCTCACTCTAATACCAGATTATGCAGCAGCCATGCCAGGCATACATACATTAGCTGTGGCTGAATACCACATCAAAAGGGAACAGTATTGGCTTTAGGTGTTACCCCCCCCCCCCCCCGTGCCCAAGAACCAGCAATGTTTGACCGCGGAACCAGGGGTTGGTTCTTGCGCACACTTTTCCCCCTAAATTTGACCGCGGAACCAGGGGTTGGTTCTTGCGCACAGCCGTGGGCAACCCCGTACCGCGGAAAAAAAATTTTCCGGCGCATTGCGCCCATGCGTGCCCTCTCCTTTCCCACACTTAACCACGTTGACAAATGAACACCAAAGGAGTGAATCGCAGCTGACTGGGCTGTAGTGTGCCTTCCAACGTGCATGGGATGATGGGACGCGAGAGGTTGGCAATTAAAGCAGCTGGGTGCCTCACCAGACGCTCATTGCGTTTGTACTCAATCTGCACTGTCTCAGACTGGGCACCAGGACCCAACACAGTGGCTGGAACAAGAGAGCCATCAGATCGCCGATAGAAGACAGACTCACCGGCAGTGTACATGGGAACGTCTATGGTACAGAACAAGGAATGGAAGAGGTGGTGCAAAAGCAAACATGAGCCTGTGAGTGACTGATAGGGTCCCCCCTGATGGGGGGACCCATAGTAACACACATGAAATGATGTCCTGCACACCTGAATAGCTGTCCTACATCCACCAGAAACATGAAAAACCCACTACCCTGGTAAAAAAAGTGATGCGAGAATTTGACCGCGGAACCAGGGGTTGGTTCTTGCGCAAGGTGGTTCTTGGGCACGGGGGGGGGGGGGGTAAGCAACCTCTTGTCCTAAACCAACACAGTTGTCACAGGCATGCCGAAGCCCCTCTTTCCTGCTACAATTGGCACTATGTAGGTGTCCTTCTTGTGCTCCACTCTGTTGGGAGCAACAACGCAGAAATCTTACAGCCATTCACTGCACACGTGTTCATGTCGAGAGACGGCAAGCTAGTCGAATTGCAAAGGTGTACTGTCACCTGGTGCTGCACCACCCCATACACCGTACGACATTGTATGTGCCAACAGTGCCTCATGGCCACCGCTTCAGGTGGGTGTTTACAACAAGACGCATAGAAACTGGCGTGGTACCCCTCCTTAACCGAAATAGATGCCCAAAAAGAAACTGCTGCCAGGCCTCTATTACTAAAGCTCAAAAAAAGGGCCAACCTACCAGCAGCTACTCTCAGCCGATTACCAATTCGCCACAAGCACATCAATCCCCCACCACAGGTTGCCCCGAGAGTCCTGAAAGAGGGCTATCCAGAAACAATGTACAAAAGCACAAATAAAGTAACACAGTCACAACAGCGCAAGAATGTGACACATTCAACTGGGTTGGCCACTAATGTCCCACACACACAGCACTGCCCATCACCTGGTGCTAGCCTGCTGTGCCCTGACGTGCAGCCAAAAATGAAGAACAACCCACCAGGTACTTCAAATCAGCAATGGTTGTGCCTGCAGCATCATGTAACGAAGACACACAGGAATATCATTCAATAAAGGTCAGCCATATCAAAAACCATCGAATTAAGAACATTTGAAAGAGATGGACCAAACGATCAGTGCTTCAGTCCCCCCACGACAAATTTGAACAGTCCCCAGTCAATCGCATCAGTGCGGCTACATGCGCACCCAGATCAGGCACCATTGTCATCAACCATTTGTCAGCAAAACTTGGGGTCTGGGTATGGATCCAATCCAACACCCCACTACAAGGTCTGCCTAATGCAAGTGAAGATGCTGCAAGATGTTTGACATAAAGTGGTTGACATACATGCGTAGTGCATCAGCTCAGCACAAGCATGATCGACGCACGAGTTTGATACATTGGCCACGTCTGCCCCCTGGAAGACAAAGCGCAGACATGAAGACATCGGGTTGTTTTTTTTTCATCTCTGTTTCCCCTGTTCCCTACCCCGCTGTCCTTCCCACTCTCCTCCTGGCCAGCCTCTCCTCCTCGATTCTCCCTCAATAATGGACAAAGGGCACTGATCCAAAAATATTACCAATATTAATTAGCAATTACTTTGTGTGCAGGCTGGCAACAAAAAGGCTGGCCTTCCATGCAGGGATCATATGGAGGTTGAGCACAGCCACGCCCTGCTCCTCCTGTTCAGGAAGCACAAAAACAACAGAGAGGTACGAAAGACAGCAACCACAAAGGCTGCTTGGATCATCAGCAGCAAACGATGTTGTGGCTGTAGATTCAGAGGGCCACGCACTAGGCAGCAGTGTGGTCTCCAATCCAGATCCATCATGCACAACGCCATACCATGGTACGGGCTGCGAGCGTTGTTGGTGTGCACTGCCATCAAATCCATTGTCCATCGACCAGAACTTGCCGCTGTGCAACCGTAGTACGGGGAGAGGGCGGTAAAGGGTTAAGAGGTGGTATCCGACCAGGGGACTTGTCATTGGACAGCCCAGGGCCAGCATTGCACTCCCATGAGCCCCCCCCCCCCCCCCGGGAATAGGATTTCTCGGATGTGCCCCCCGGGGGCAGAATACAATGGAGGATGCGAACAGGAAACAAGTGAATGGTGCAGGATTCACAGTTAGGTTGAGCTGCAGAGCTGCTGCAAGAACAAATCTGCTCTCGACAGCAGGGGATTCCAAAAGCTGGTTGTTTTACCATGCAATACACCCAGTGTCCAGTACCATGCCTTTGTGGTGGCGGCGCATTTCTAACCAAGCTGTTGGTGACCTAGTGGATGGACCATGTGTCTCATGTACCCTTTATGGTCCACTTGATTCCTCACTCATCAGTGGCGAATTCCCCACTCCTTGTTGCTTTTCACAGAACACCCATCACTCTGCAGTGGGGCGAATGCTTCACTCGCTCATTGTCCATGCACACACAAGACAGCGAAAGTATGCCTCTTGCGCAATCAGGGGCCAGGTTCAGTAAAAATGTGGAAAGACGGGTCACGGTGTTTGTGCAAGGGCGTGTCTGCACACGACACATTCCATGGAACACATGCAACACACATTGCACACATAACCCCAGCCTACCCCTGAAAACAAGACAAATCTAAATAGAAAGGGGTGCCATCCTTTGTTGTGCACAACTCCCAACCCATTGGCAGAGCGGCTGCAGGTGCCAGGCAGGAGTGCGCTGGGGGGCTTGTGTTGCCCGCCGGGGAGCAGCCGTGGTCGAGCGAGGGAGGTGTTTATGGTTCCCTTCCTGAGGGTGGGGGTGACCCAATGGGGCAGGTGACACAGTCCATGGGGGGGTATCATGCTCTTATTCATGGCCATTGCACCGATACACAATGCAGATACCGTGCTTGAAACCCAAATTGACCGGTACTGCAACAAGCCAGGGGGAATCCTTGCACTGCGCGCGCACTACGTTCTACTTTTAGACTATGTTCCCCCCGAAGAGCCCCCAAGCAAACCCCTTGGAAACGCCCTTAGAATTCGGTGACCCAAACTGCCCTAGCTCAAGAAAGTTGCAGACTACCTTCCCTTCACATAACACACATCATGCACAACTGGAAAAGCCATGAACAGCGCATTGGTCGCCACCCTCAACAACACACAACCGTCTTTTGGTTCCATCGTCAACAAAGTACAAATTGAGAATACGCAACTTGTGTGCACAACATGACAAAATTGCAGAATTAAAGAAATGTCACATTGTCACATGTGTGTGTGTGTGTCAATGCAATCCGTACAATATTGCGGTTCACACTTGTTACACATGGACATCTTCTTTTCAGGGTCAGGCTTGGTGCAATAAAGGGCACAGACATCCCCATCATCACCCACAACATCCTCATCATCATTGTCCTCCTGTGTATGTGCAGTCCATACACGTGCAGGGTCGTGTTCCCCTATGCGTGCTTGTCCCCCTGAGATACTACAGAGATAGAACGTAAGGCATAGACACAATCAAACCAAGAGGGTGGCAAACCACATTCCCTGTAGTGACACATACCGTAATTTGTTTTGAGCTTGCCCTTGAAACTTTCTGTTGTACACGGTCCAATCCGGTGAATCCTCATCGCAAATGTTCAACTCCCGTGCGTGCGTCCCCCTGAGATACTACAAAGATAGAACGTAAGGCATAGACACAATGAATGTGTGCAAAAAGGTAGAAATGGGTGAAACAAGGTGAAAATCCAAAAATACGATATCCCCAATCCATCAAAACCTACTACCAAACAACGATGATGCCCAAAGTACCACAAAGTATGGGTTTCTACCATGGCCAGACGCCCAAATAGTTGCACTGTGTGCGCACTGGGCATAAAGCGCCCCCCTGCAAACCACCTTTTCTTCTCATTGGAACCACGAAAACCATGGTTCCGAAAACGGCCAAAAAGTACAGATCCAAGGGAGGGTGACGCCCACACACTGCGCACAGCGTGCATGCTGCATCATTGATGTATCCCAGGGCTTTATGTAAAGCTAAATGTGGCCCCAGGACATCAAAACGGAGTGACTTGGTGAATTGCAGCGCACGTGTGCATCAGGGCTCATGGATGCAGCCAAACACACATGCCCTGGTGCACTGTGCGCACCGCGCACACTGCACTGGCGACACCCTCAGGGGTCGCCGTGATAGGATAAGGGCGTGCTTGTGCAAGGGGGTGGGTGTACCACAGGGTCGCTGTGCATAGACAGGACCATACTGACGCACGCCATGAGATGGAACATGAAGCAGTGGAGGGACAACTCTACACGGACCTGCATGACAATGGCAATGGCAATGGCAATTGCAATGGCAATGTACAGGGAGCACATTGGAAAGGCATATTGCACAGGCGATCAGAATGCTTTTATTGTTGTTGATGTCGATCCGAGACATCCAGGGCTGCATCTCCTTTTGAACAACGGCACATGCTTGCCTTTTGGGTAGGCTTTGGAGCAGCACTAGCTGGAGGCTTCAGGATGGATTTGAGCTCCGTATTCTTGGGAATAAAGCCAACACCAACACTACCATTTCTGAAAAGCAGACACGCTGCACTGCAAAACATGATCCAAACATCACAGGTTGCGTTCGGCGACAAAATATCTATCAATCCCCATTTGACCGGATATCGGTGACGGCCATGCTGCAAATGCAAGACCTGTTATTGCGACAAATCAGGGCGACATGCGACTTGCAAGGCCGTCCCTGTCTAGCAGAATGTCCAGCAGAATGTTGCTGTGCCCATGATGATGTTGAACTGCATTGGGGACCATAAAGGCTGCGCTTGTCCCTTTGATAACCCGGTGCTTGTGCAATGGATGCAGCTGCTTGTCAGCTGCAGGCCAAATGCAGAGAAAAGAAGTCAGCGGAACATACAAACCGAACATACAAACCATTTGGGGTGTCAAGCTTGGGTGATGGTGTGTGTGGTGTAAGCCAGGGTGTATACCCTCCGCAGAAGCTCAAATGACAGGGTGTTAGCGCGAAAACCATTTGAGGATGGTTGCCTTCGAAGAACAATAAACCTGCTCTACATGATGGCACCCGCCTCCGTAACACGCTGCTACGCCCGCCATCCCCTTCACGAAATACTTTTGACGTTTGGCCGTTGATGCATCCCCGTGCAAGAGCAGTGGGCAGCGTGAAATCGAAGGGGATGAGGTCAGCACCCTTGTGGGCAAGAACAACATGGCACAGTGCGCTTCGTGGGGAAGTTGTGAGGAAGGTCAGGAGGCCGTCAGGATGTCGGTTAGGCCGTCAGGATGTCGGTTAGGCCGTCAGGATGTCGGGGAATGAAGTCAGGGGCCAACGCCCGCTTGTCAAGGGGGGTTGGCACAGTCCTGGGCCATCTTGGCTCCCTTGCGATGCAGACACAATGCCTTCACAGGGCAGTCCAGCAGTCGCAGCATCCCAGCCCTTTGCAGAGCCGCGACAACATGGGCGCCTTGCATCCACTGGGAAGCGCGTGCCTTTTTCACACCACCCGGCCGCTCCTGTCGAATACCCCGTGAGCCCTCTCACCCCTGCTCCCAAGGACCGCATTGAGCGTGCCGCCCGCGCACCGCGCACACTGCGTCCTTCAAGTGTCCCAGGGTGTACGCCATGCAGCAGCACATGGCCCAAGGTCTTGAAGCGGAGCGGCCTGGTGACTTGCAGTGCAACACGCGCATCAGGGCTCATGGATGCAGCCGCACACACATGCCCTAGTGCACTGTGTGCATCGCGCGGGCGGCACACTCTATGGGGCAGGACTCTTGTGGCTCTTTGAGGGAACGGTTTGCGCGGCCCTCCCCAGTCACGCTTTAGAGCGGGGAAAGGGGGGGCGGGGGGGGGGGTCCTCGAGGTGGGGGAAGGAGCCATAAAGCCTGAAGAGGGGGGGGGGTCCTTCTTGTAAACTGTGCAAAGCTAGTGGCGGCCATGTGGGCCCGCAGGAAGAGGGCTCGGAAAGCGCGGGAAATTCGTCTGGAAGGTTTGGGCAGGGGAAAGTTTTCGTGCAAAAATTTTGTGGCCTCACAGAGAGGGCATATGGAACGCAACACCGCAGTACCGAATCCACAGCCCCTTCGTGAAATGCGCTGGTGCCGACACATATAAACGCGCGAGAGGCGACAGTGTTCCTGTGGTGAGATCCAAAGTTGGCGCCGGAAAACTTTTCCCGGTTTCCCGGCTGCTATGGAGCGTGGGGGGGAGGGGGGTGGCAAATTGGACTGAGAGGGAGGTTTGCCTTAAATTTGGCATTCCCTTTTCGAAAGGGTCACTGTCAGCTTTCAAAGGGCCAGTCCTAATATTCCTCCTGCACACCCCGTCAAATGCTCACGCGCAAAGAGAGACCTGAAGTAAAAAAAGCGGATAGCTTTATTACAACATGGCCAAACGCTGCAAGTGGAGTGCAGGGGTCCGTGACAGGTGTCCCACGCACCTGGAACGACGATTTGGCAACCGATGGCAGTTAGAGAGTAACTGAAGGCGGTTGAGGGTAACTGATGGCAGTTGCAGGGCAGGATGGTCCCAAAGAGCAGGCCAAGGGCAGGTCACAACGGAAAATTAAAAAAGAAAAGGGACCCGTCTGCACCATTGGGATCGCCTTGATAGCAAAGTGCACAAGCCCCTCTAACAATGCCTCAGGCAGCGCTTAGCAGCG
Source organism: Eutreptiella sp. 'Long Island Sound 2002' (assembly GCA_964036045.1). NCBI lineage: Eukaryota > Euglenozoa > Euglenophyceae > Eutreptiales > Eutreptiaceae > Eutreptiella > Eutreptiella sp. 'Long Island Sound 2002'. The sequence goes on from OZ038388.1 coordinate 23,610,658, forward strand.
CATCTTAGTCCATCTGCTGCCCAGATGTGTGACATTGGTTGAGCCTCCGCCCACATTGGCGGATACTGTGTGCCATACTGTGTGCCATTGCCGGAGACCTATCAATCTGCCTACCAACCGCCCCTCCTGCCCACAGGCGGAGCCTCAACAAGGCACGGGGGAGGGCGGGTGTCAAAAGGTCAGGTGTGGGTCCACCACTGTGCTCGAGCCACGCCTGCCCTCAGAAGGCCTTCACTGTAAGCTAACTTCAATCCAGTTCACGCACAGTTCAGCAGCGTTCAACGGGGCCAGGGGGGCAGAGATGAGGCAGTGCCGCTATGAATGCCCCTTCCACCCATGCTTCTTCGCCACTTCAAACCGGTTGTTCCAGTCCTTGCAATTGTACGCCGAGATGCAGGGGTTGCCCTCGATGCATGAGCAGTTGGCGCTGTCCTCCGCCCCCAGCACCCCGCCTGCACCCCCAAATTCGTCCCCTGCCTCCTCCATGGCCTTCTGTCGGGCCTCAGTCTCCGCCTTCTTCTTGGCCACCTCCTCCAAATACTTCTGCCTCTCTTCGTTCGCCTCTTCCACGTATACCCAATACTCTTTCTCGGGATGAAGGCCAACGTACACGCCTTGCGGCTCCTCCTGCACCATTTCGGGGACTGTCTGGTCATCGTCATATCCGTACTCGCCCGTTTGTGGGCTCTGCTCAGACAAATGTAGCTTGGCCCCAGGAAACACAAACAACAGAGCAAATTGGTCATCAAGGTCTGCAGCAGTCAGCTTTCCGTCCTTGAGAGGCAGCTCTTTGGTGTAGTGGTTGTATCGCACCTTAATTGGACCAGCTGGAGGAGGGGGTGGTGGAGGTGGTGCAGGCTCAGCTTTCTCTTCCACCTTCTCCTCAACTTTCTCCACCTTCTCCTCCATCTCCTCAACCTTCTCCTCCACCTTCTCTTCCACCTTCTCTTCCACCTTCTCTTCCACCTTCTCTTCCACCTTCGGCTCCGCCTTCTCCACCACCTTCTTCTCCGCTTTCACTGAACTCTTCGATTCACTTTTCTTTTTGAGCGGTGAGGCTTTGGGCTTGGGCTTGGCTGTCTTGGGCGGGGCTCGAGGGCTGCGGACAGCTGCTGCCTTCCGGGGACTGATCTGTGGACTGAGTTGCCCTGAACTGTCGGGAGCTGCCTCGTCAGCCGGACCTGCAGCAACATGGCTCCACACCTGCGATGTTGGCGGTTTCTTGATACACTGACATCCGTACTTCCCTTGGCATTTGCGCAGCATACATTTTTCAGACATTTGGGACTACAAACAGAACGAACAGGTGCAGACAACCATCACCTGTGGCAGCACAGAAAGCAACTGCTCCCTCTTCCAACCCCGCCCACCCCGCCCACCCCCTGTTCAGCCACGGGCAAAAAGTTTGGCCAAATACTGGGTGTGCCCCCCTCCCGGCGCCTGCTTGTACTCACCCAGTGGTAGGTACCCAGGGCGCACCGCAGGCCTGGAATAATCCTCCTGCACTCCAAAAACACCAAAACCAATACGAAGGAAAATTCACTATTCAACATCCAGTTGGGGTACTTGTCTACAAAAGTGGTACCCTGCAGTGTGTGTGCACTGATCTGTTGGCACCATTGCTCTCAGATAATTCATTTCGGAATTTAAACTGGAAATCACGACAATGCACCGTAGGCAGCACATTGGAAAACTTCCCAGTGGAACAAATTCCAACAATCAAGCAGGACTCCAGCAGGTGTGTCAAACTGCACAGCTTGGCCCACCCGTTGTGAGTGGGCTTGTCACAGGGATCCCGGTTCACCTACCATCAGTTGACCAATGAGATCCAAAACCAGGCGGGCCTGCATCCAAACATACATGGGAAACTTCATACACCCCTCCCATTTTTCGCCCATTCATGCACCATAGCCAAGGGGTCAAATTCAGCATTGAACCCGTTAGAAAATCACTGCTTTATCCAGTGATTTTTGGTTTGAGAGCCCCAGGCCTCTTGCACTAAAAACCCGCTTTTTCAGGAGTGGCGAGGTAGACCAAACTTGGTTGGCCTGTTGGAAGCAAACCAACCTTGACAAATTTGCGGCCCCTTAAAAGAACTTCTGCCCTCAGGGAGGGCATGGTGGGGGCTGTGAAAGAAGAACTTTTGACTATGCACTGTTGGAACATATTCCTCTCATGGTGGTGGGGCTGTGACCTCAGCATACAATGCCAAACATGCAAACCATTTTTTCCCCCTCCATAGAATTTGAGCTGTGCAGGGCACAAATTGCCACCCAGTTGAGATATTATGGACATCTCTCCGGAACCCAAAGGCCTACCAACCCCAATCCACTCCTCACACTAGTGGGGAATGTTTGCCCGGCGCGCCACTTTTCTATTAACTATCTCAACTTCAGCCCCAGATTTACCCTCTCATGGAGAAGCCCCCCAAGTAGACCACATTGGACTGCACACCATCCCTACAAAGCACGTTGCATAATAAGGCAATGGCTGGTTGTTGAATTCACTCCAACTGTCATCTGCATTGTACTTAACAAACAACATTGGTCCCACAAGTGTGGGTGTTAGTACATTCAGCACAATAGTGCTCTTCACACTCACCACAAACTGTGATGGTGGAACGCTTCTAGCAACACAACACACACACTTGTGCCTCATCCTCTGCCTCATCTTGCATGATGGCAGAGTTGCTTTGGTCAGTCCAAACACGAGGCGGGACATGTTCCCATGGTCCATAGGGCGGGGGGGGGGGGGGGGTGAATGCAAAAATTGCCTACAATGCAACAAAATACGGACTGACGGGTGCAACTCATTGGGGCCGCCACGCCAGATGTTCCTAACCAAGCCCCAATGCCACAAGCGAGCAAACGGCTGCTCAATGCGTGCCCTATACCACCCGTGCACGTCATTGTAAGATTGTTGGCGGGCTGGGTGGGGAGAAATCAATATGGCTACGGGGGAATCCTTGCACTGCGCACTACTTTTAGACTATGTTCCCCCCGAAGAGCCCCCAAGCAAACCCCTTGGAAACGCCCTTAGAATTAGGTGACCCAAACTGCCCCAGCTCAAGAAAGTTGCAAACTACCTTCCCTTCACATAACACACATCATGCACATCTGGAAAAGCCATGAACAGCGTATTGGTCGCCACCCTCAACACCCTCTAACGTAGAGGGGAAGGCGGCCGGGGGTACCTCCTTTCGTATGTGCATCGAAACCTTTGTTGACATAATACGACGACCGTTGTGGCGACAGCCCCGCGGAGGCAATTTCCACTACGAGATTATTCGGAGTTGAACTACTCACCCTCTAGTGGGTCTTTCGCTTCACCAGCCACATCAACCCTCGTAAATTGATGCAACCGGCCGGACGAGAATTTGATGGCGAATTCAAATGCGACCTGGCTTGGAATCACAGACATAGCACAATTCAAAGAGATGGGTAGTATCCTGCACAAAGACATGGTCCAAATAGCCCTTGCAAATACAAATAAAGTGTGAAAAAGGGTGGAAATGGGTGAAATTGGGTGAAAATCCAAAAATGCTATATCCCCAATGCGGAAAAAGCATCAAAATCTACGCAACAGGGTAGCAATGATGCCCCTATGATCTCAAAGCATGGGTCTCTAGTACGGCCAGAAGCCCAAATAGTTGCACTGCGCGCGCACTGCGCTTAAGGCGCCCCCTACATCACCCCTGCCTTCTCGGGGTCCCCATGGTGGGGAGAAAGCAACCTAGTAAGGAGTGGATATGGTGGAAACGAGCAAAAAAATGGATGAAAATGCGTGAAACTGGGTGAGAATCCAAATATACCATATCCCCAATGTGAAAGAAGTATCAAAATACCCATTTTCAAACAACAATAATGCCCATAATATCACAAAGTATGGGGTTCTAGGACAACTAGACGTCCAAGTAGTTGCATCTCGCGCGCACTACACTTAGTGCACCCCCTAAGAGGTCAGCAGTGGGGCACGGGTCAAAAAAGATGCCCGGCGCACGCCCGGCGCGCTAACACTCCCCCTAGGCCTCTTGGGAGGGGGAACAGCAGGACCCAAACTGCGGCCGATACCATCAAACTCATTCAGGCAAGGACAGAATGTCAGTGTTAACTTCTGTTTTGTGGTGTCTACTAGTGCTCTGCATGGTGCAAGAATGGGCTATTGGGAAGGTCATGGAACACGAATGCTCAAGATGGGTGGAAAGGTTGCAAATGTTGTGAACTTGGTGTGGTATGGTGGTTGCAGTTGGAAAGGAATTGTTGCAGATTGCCGCTCACACATTGTGCATGCAATGAAAATTTGGTAACCCCCCCCCCCCCACCTCTTTCTATTATCACGCACTGAAATAAGATCACGCATACATGATAATACTTTGGATTGCTGAAATAATCAGGGACCAGAACTACCCACTCCACCTGACATGTCAACTTCCTGCTCAACTTCCCGCTAAGAAATGGGGGGGAAAGAAAAATGAGGGGAAATGGGGGGAAATGGGGGGGGCGGCGCAACAGGCAGGTGGGGAAAATAGTCCATTGACCCAAAAAAGCGGCAAAGGTTAAATTCAGAAAATGGCACAACATGTTGCAGTATCACTGTGACTGCGCCACACAGAGCGCATGTACTTTAGGGCATGGCTCGGTCACGGCATACAGCACCACAACCAACCACAAGGTTTGGATTCGAGGAGGTGGCATGAATATGCAGTGCACTAAATTGCACAACACTCACCAGCTACACCCTTTTTTCTCCCATTTTCCCCATTTCCCCCCATTTTCCCCCATTGTCCCCCCCCCCCAATTTTTCCACATTTCCCCCCATTTTTCCTCAAACACTTCGCTCAGTACACCCCCCCCTCCCCCCGTGGTGTACAAAAAGTAGGTTTTTTGTGTTTCTAAAAGTAGGTTTTTTGTGTTTCTCATGCAGAGTTGCCCCCATTTTTCCACAAAAAAACAAAAAATTTCTCCAACAAATCCGCCGCTAACTCGCCGATTTGGCCAATACACTTCCCGCTAACATCCGGAAGCGGGAAGTCAGTGGTCTTGAATAATATTATGCATGCATTTTGCCAGCCTGACCCAGCCCCAAATAACAAGGCAAAATACTGTGAGTAATGTGAATCGAAACCCTAAAACGCTATTAAGTCTGTGCCAGGAAAGCAACCATGGACAGCTACTGTGCTGCCGGCTTAAATTTGGGCTTGAGCTTTGCAGCTGCAACATTTTGGGGCTGAATTTGAGGCAGGACAAATTGGTGGAATTAATATACCCGAGATCCTGGAATTTCAGCGGGATCAAACATGACAAAAAAGACCTGGTGGTCAAAACAACATCATGCCTGAAAATAATATCACACGTGTGGTATCATAAAGGGAGGGGGGGGGGCATGGCAACTGACCTTTGTTAAAGAAGACGTGTTGCAGGCTAGGGTGCAGATACTTGCACACTTGCACAGATTTCGAAGGTGCTTGTTTAGAGCATGTTAATGGATACTCTTGGAACTCTATAGTCGACTCCATCACACCACAATTTATCACTAAGTGGCAATAACACCATTTGTGTGGTAAAATAAATGTCGCAATTCCTGCATCTTGGATCTCAGCATTAGCTGGCCCCCACAAGACACATTTCTCTCACACGCAAAGCGTAAGGTCTACTTGATGGAGCACATGCGCACCTTGTCACCAATTGCACAATGACCGCGCGCTCAATCAAATGCCAAGAGGCAATAAGCCAATCAAGGGATACTTAATCTGTGTGCACATTGTATGCACATTGTGTTCACATTTGTTCATTCATCCCAAAATCAAATAGAGTGGGAATAATTATGCTGAAGGCGGCACTACTCTGACAAGCATTTAAGGCTAGATCCACAATCGAGAGTTGCATGAAGTTTAACTCACTTTGCCTCCTTGTTCCATCACACTTGAGACCATGTATCTCCTCCTATGCATGTGCCAAATTGCAATCGCAAGCACTGATTGCAGCTACCATCGACCTGAGGTGCTAAAATTGTTTGCCTCTTTGTTGCCTCTTCTGTTATCCCTTTCCATTATTCTCCACATGATCTTCACCATTGCCACTATCATCAACTTGTCCATTTTGGCTCATTGCCACCTACAGCCTTGATTCGCTCTGTCTCTGCAATTGCAACTCTAGCACAAGATCATAAGAGGATGTTCACTTGATCTTCTACTCGTGCATGAGCCTTTGGTGATGCAGCTATCACTCATGTTCACATTGATGTTCACTTTTGCCCACAACTCACGTTTTTGTTGCTCCATTGCCACCACAGCCAGCTGTACTACTTGAACGTACTTTGTTACAATGGACTGTGCTTGAACGGTCTCAATTGACATGCTTCCCCCACTTTTGGGCTGTGGGGTCAAAACAATGCATGGCGAGAAATATTGGACAGTAAGGGTCAGGGTTTCTAGGGTCAGGGGTCGTCAGCACCCAAGCTCCTGTGCACAAGCACAGCCTTGTTCAAGCACAGCACCGACAGGCACACGCACACTCTGCTCCAAAGCACATCACGCATCTTGCACTTCCCCTTCTGCAACAGAAGATGCCAAGGTTGCATTCACATTGCTTCAGCCTGCGACCCTCGCTGCACATTATGTGCTCAACCTTCAGAGGCGTCAGGCCAGCCCCATGGCCCTCCTTGTGAACTGCAGTGCAAAAGCCTATGGCAGCATCTTGGAACTGCAGCATGGGGAGAGGCACAGGCAGACCTCCATCCCCAAATGGCCATGAGGGTGGCTTGGTCCAAGGGTTTGGCTGACATATCCAGAAGACCTCTGCCAAATTCCCTCTGGTCCTGAGTGCTGGGGATGCTTGCATTAGAGCCACACCCTGTGACCACACTCCCCCTTTCCGGTGTCGATTAATAGTCCCGTGGCAGAAAGTATCTCGTGTTGGCCAAGGTTGAAGCTGCTCCTCAGCTCCTCCAAGGCTGGATCAAGGCACCATTCAGTATTCAAGGGCATGTACCCACTCATCTGTACAACATGTGCAATCCCAATGCTCTTGGTCGTGTGTTGTTGTGATTGTTGGCACTGCACGTCTCGTTTCGGGCGAACCCCCTTCAGGTCTGGGCACTCCTGCTCAAACTCTCAGGCATGGCCTCATGGCAGGGAGGAAAGGGTCTTGGAAAATCGGATACCATGAGTAGCCCTCGGCGCAAGGAACTTTGAAAAAGAAAAGGGGGGTGGGGGTGCTGGCCATGACCACACTACGAGGCCCCACTGATTCACAGCAACAACATTTTCGTGTTCGCACTCCACTGCTCAGCAGTCTTCAACTTCAAAAGACAGGGTCCGCGTTCACCGTCCGGGTCACTGGAGGTCAGCTTGGACTTCTCGACCCTCTGTCTCTGTGCCGTGCAGTGGTCAGACAACAACCCCCCAGGCAGCCCCGATTGTCATAGTATTGCATCTCGCCGCATGTTGGCCATTCACTGAAAGGGTCTTGTGGTGGAGCATTGAAGCGAAGGCAGGTTGGGGCAACCTGAAGCAATCGGTCCACCAGGTGCTCATGTGTACGCTCACAAGGCAGGTAGAAAGCCGCCGGACATGCCTGGAGTTGGGGTTCGGGTAGTAACTACAAATCCAGGCAGCGAAAAAAGGAAATTTGAGGCCAACACCCCCCCTCCCTGCCCCCTCTGCAAACCCGCCACAAAGAGCAGTTCTAACAAACACCGGGGTCCCCAAAACCCTCATGGTGTCCAATCCCTCCTTCCCCTGGTGCCGGCATGAGCGTAGTTGGCGGGGTCCAGGTGTCCACTACCTCCGGCCCCTGCTTGCATGGATACCCTGTCCCCTGTATCCTTCCAAGTCCAGCTTCTTGCAGCCAAACTTGACACGCCAGCCCAGCATACTACGCTCAAGTGTATTCACAGGGTTGCCCAGACCGTCTCACTACGCCCACTCTAACTCATCTGGCGTTATTGGTTCCTTCAAAGGTATCACAGAGGATTTCTTCCTCTCCTTGTCTTTACTCAGCGGTTTACGCATGTCGTACGCATCCTCAGCAGGATCATTCTTCCCAGCAGAGTAGTAGCCCAGGACAGTCCGATACACGACGTACCCCATTTTCTTGTACATGCCGACCGCAACGGCGTTCGAGGCCCTCACAAACAGATCCACAAAATACCCCTTGTGAACATGCTCCGAGACCTACGCAATGCACAGTGGCATGACAGGCGCAAAGTCACGTAGCAGAACTTTGGACTGTGTGGGCACTGCATGCTGAGGTGTCTCTGTAGGAGCCCTGGCGTAAATGCTCCGTCGATGCTTCAAAGGTCTGCGTCTCTGGCCTACCCCCCCCCCTTTGCCCAACAACCAGCGGTGTTTCACAGTGTGACCCCCCCCCCCCTCCCTGACATGAGAAATGTGGCGAAACCGACACAAGTAAGGAAGCGCCAATTTGACAAACCCAGCCAGGGTCGCTGCCATACCAAAGACAAGGACTGCTTCAGACACCCATGTAACACTGAATGAGGGCCTTTGCAGTGTAAGCCCAACAGAATGGCAGATGTGGACAGAGGGCAGGGGTTTCAGGAGGGGAAAATTAAATCTCTCCGAAACCAACACCTCTGTCCGTCCAGGGGTGGTTGAGTGAGGTTGCAGCGTCACAGGATGTGAGTTCTTGGAAACAAGTACGCCCAGAAACACATCTGACCCAACTATGTCTTGCAAACGCTTTCGAAACAGCAACATTTTCATGGCATTGCAAGTGGTGAGCATGCAGTGCAACGACATCATAGGGCATGGCAATGAAGGGCAGTTGCTGGGAAGTTGGTGCATATGCAATGGAGCATGCTGTACGTGCATCTCCCTCTGTATCGGCCAAAACGGTGTTTGCAGAATGTGACACTATCTTCTATTGGCAGTTCATGGTGCCCCTGTCCACATCTGTCCCCAGTTACACAAACAAAACAAATCAATTCAAATCAGGCATATTGCATCACTCCAGAATTCTGTGACTGCAAAGGCATGGTTGCCATTGAAACTCGCATGTAGCGTGGTGGGCAGGTGGGTCCCTCCATGACCTGGGTGGGAGGATGGGATTCCACCACCACAATTTAAAAATAACAACTGAAGCATCACGAATAACAAATGAAATATGCATGCTGCATAACCCCTGTTCCCACTAAAGCGTGAATAGTGGTTACACGAACAACGCAAATCAATTCAAATCAGGCATATTGCATCACTCCATGGTATTTTTGTTGCCCTATACCACCTGTTTTTGGAGACCAAGAGGAAAGCCTGCGGCAGGCTACAAACACGATGCTGCACTCAAAAGGCAAGTGCCCAGGTTCCTAGCTGCCCCTTTTCGACCCTTCGGAAAACCCAAAACCCAGACAGGTGTAGGAAAATATGGGCATGCTTGCAATGCTTTGAAACGTGCGTGTGCCTCATTGTCTGCTTGAGACACGTCACCGGACCACTGCGAATCGGTTCTAGAAAAACTGTCACCAGAGTTCAGTCAAGATAAATCGTCGAACCGAGCCTGCAGAGCACATAAAACAGACGAGGCAGATGCCTATTTGGTCGGCTCAGACCAGAACGGGCACGCATGGGGGAAGCTTGTTCTAGGGCTGACCAATTGTCTCCAGTCAATTTGAAAACTGGCCAGCCAACATTGAGGCAAAAACGGACCCCACAAACCAAAGCCTCTAACATTGCTTCCTGCTGTGTCAGGACCCATCAACTACATCTAAAAATCCTACCACCCAGAAGTGGGGACCACAGGCTAATCTTAAAGCAGGTGACATCAAAGCCTGCATCCACAAAATTAGGGCAGCTCGCACCAAAGCATGGGGGGAGCAACAGAGTGGGAGTCCTCCGCCGATGTGCCAGGACGAGCACGTGTAGCAGGCTATGAATTCAGGCTAGCGAAGAGTTGGCAAGCCAGCTAGTACCCCACTGTGCATGATTCCACCACCCTGAAAGGAACGAGGAGTAGCCAACATTCGGGCGCACCGCCCAAGTGAAATGACCCAAGGTCCTTCGGGCACCTTTCCTGGTGAGGGGAGCCGGGGCAGTCCATAATCCATAATCCAACTAAAATGTTCCATGCCTAGCCTTTCAGGGAAAGACCCCCAAAAAATCGCCGACAAATGTAATTGTTTCCCCAACCAAGCGATGCTGGGAGTAAGATCTAAAATACTTTTGATGCTTACAATGGCCCCTTGGGATCGCAAGAGGTCGCACAACGCAGCAGAGGCCGAGCAGACCCGTGTCGCACCAATCCAAGAAGTAAAAAGTCGTCCAAGTAGTGCAAAATAAGCACTTCAAATCACCCAAGGGTCTCCAAATAATAAGCCAAAACAGCTTGGCAAATGAGAGGGGAAAACTGCCAACCAAAAGGAAGGCAGCCGCAACCAAAGACGTCTCCATCCACCTCTACCCTGAAGGTGCCTTTCAGGTGATCCGGCAGACACAACGACCAGAAGGCATTTGTGAGATCCACATGGCACGCCAACAGAGGTTCACGGGAACCACCGTCGAGCCACACCTCCTTGAGTGCAATCAAGAAGGGGTCTGGAAAATAATCCTTGAACCCCCCCCCTCCCGAGAGAGAGGGTTTGCGGACCCATGCCGAGAATTTGCACCAAAAAAGACAAATCTTCAACAAAGGGCAGGAGGAAACTCTGAGGCTTAAAATGATGTTGTTTGTTAAAACGGACCAGATGAACAATCATAGAAGCCTTCTCAGAATTTTTCGGGACACGGAACAAAAAACCATTTGCACTACCAGGACCCGAATACTTGCGCAAAATGCCATTGCGAACAAGAGCGCGCGCCATCCGTAAGCCATCCGGGCCAATTTGGGGAATTCCCCCTAATTCCGATCTCGCAATCACCTCAAGGTCGGGGGGAGGGGGGGGCACATCCCAAATAAATTGTGGGATAGCAATGGAGCCCACTTGACCAATACGCCTGTCTAGAACCAAAGGCTCAAGGCCTTTGAAGTCTAGGAATAGGAGACTAGTGTCCTTGAGAACACATACCCAGACCTCAGGGGTCAAGACATCTAGAGCAAGAAGGACGAGAGCATCAAAAGAGCCGACAGAAATGTCCATGAGGAGCAGTCGTATACGTGAACGCACGAGAACCCTAGAACCCTCAAGCAAACGGAGGCCACTCATGGCATTATTTATCAATTGTTGTCCCCTAGGAGACTCCCGTTCCCGGGGGCATCGAAGGTTTAGCTGCGCGTGCTCCTGCTCGTTGAGCCGTGGTCGCCAAGTCCTCCTGGGCATGGCGCTACTACGCCCCTACGAGCGCCTACCCTGCAGACAAGTGGCGAGAGACCGCCGCGACGGGGGAGCACAGCCTTCCAGGGCCCCAGGATCGTCAGGAGCGGGGTCCACCACACCCACAACAAGCCCAACGGAGCCTCCGACTTCCGGAGGAGATGGGACGTTGGGGGCAGCTTCCAAGTTCGCCACGTGAGTACGAGGATCTGCCACGGGAGCCACACCGGTTGTCCGTCCTGTGCAAGGCTCCATCAAGACGGCTGGCGGAAATTAGTGCTGCCGACTCTCCGTGGGCGCACCAAGCGCTAGGTCCACAACGACCAGCAATGGCAGTTGACGGCTCCTGACCATGGGCGCACTCCGAGTCTAATTCGACAACCACAAATTCTCCAGAAGGTCGCTGGATCCTTGGTGACTCCGTAGTTCCGACTAAAACCTTGCTGGTCTTGGCTCTTGTGCACCTGAGTGAAGGAGGTGAACTCAACGGTTCCTTCTTTCCCCGTTCGACGTGCTTCTTCGCAGCGATAGCCTTGATGGTAGGTCCAACCGGTTGTTGGCGATGTTGTGGAGGTTCCTCCCCTTCTCTTGATGAGTCCCCGGTGACGGTTTTTGAGCCACCGCTGGTGGCTTTTCTCTTGGTGCCCACGTGAACGTTTGGGCCACTTGTTTCATCCTCCGGGAGGTCCCGCAGTTCTGTTGGCCATAGGAGCGCCAGGTGAGTGTCTTTCCACCTAAATCCGCTATCTATTGGCCAAGGCAATCGCACCACTGACCGTACCATGTAGTCATCACGCGGGGAAGCGTAGTGGTGTGCCATGCGGACATTGGCCCATCGACCCCACCAACATAAGAATTGCTAGGGCGGACCGAGGCGTGCAGGTACGTTGCTCCGGCTCGTCTCCAAGCATGCCAACGCGCGTCCGCATGGAGGGTGCCTTGCAAGAGTCGGGATAGACTAGATTCCGGTTTGCCCGCCCCCTCGAAGATGACCCCTGAACTCGGCGCGATCCGTCGCAACCACCTTGCCCATACTACTGTGTAAGGCACCAATTGCCTCGTGACCCGGCGCTCTCCCCTCTTGAGGCCCTAGAAGGAGAAGGAGGATAAGTTAACTCCCCAGCGCCGCGCGGAAGCCACCTCGTTGACCCTTGTGAGTGCAGAGTTGACCCTTTTGAGTGCGGAGGATGACAAGACACATGCTGCATAGCAGATCCAGTCCTACACCCACTCGCACACTTCACCGATGGCCTGGAGTACCCCTGCACTCCCAAAAGGCCTATGGGGATCACCGTCAACCAAGGCTTCAGCCAAGCGCCATAGGCTCGTCTAGTTGAGGTTGGGGATCCATCCCATTGTGTGTACCGCCCGCAAGGCCGAGACAAACCCCCGGAGAGTGCCGGACTTGAATCCTTGGCTGGTATTGGAAAGGAGGATTTTTTTTCTGCCATCGGCTGCGTGTCCTAGGCCAACCCCCCTGCAAAACGATCCTTCAAATGTTGGAGGCGCAGCGGGATCTTGAATTCGCCTTCCATGTACATGCCAAACACGCCGGGGCACAGTCGGAGGGGTCCAAGTGGCCCGGCGACTTCCATGCTTCCAGTATGGCTGTTTAGTCGACGATGTCCGAGGGAGCCAATTCCATTTTTTGCAGCGGTTGTAGCGCTGACGGTGCCATCTCTTGGTGAGCAACTCCTGGATCCCACGGCCTCTCTCCAACCCCCCCCCCCCCCAAGGAGTGGCAATCTCGTCATTCTAGATGGGGGCACTCCCAAACCCGGTGCCTGAAAATCTAGGACCAACCGGCCGGGTATCCGGTCGGGCCCATTCCCCCTTGTGCACTTCGAAATGCTCGGCTCCATCCACCGTCTTGAAGCGTTTTCTCATGACCTTCTTCAGTGTGGCGCCAGGCAAGGGGGGGGGGGTTCTCGAAAATCGGATATCCTGCTTAAAACCCCCCCACGGCCAAATTTAAAAAGGGGGGGGGGTTGGGGGTTAGGGGGGGGGGGGGTTTCGCTGCACGGGGGTATCGTCCGCGTGAAGGACTCCCTGGCCCCCCAAATCCCTCCCCACAACCCCACACCAAATGAAATACATCGTGTCGGGCTCCTCCGCACAGTTGGGTATGCGGCCCAAGTGTGATCCGCCAATTCGCACCGCCCCTACCAACGTCTATGGTAGGGTTTCATCGGCTTGGGTATTTCCTGCCATGGGTCCCAAAAACCTCGGGACTGTGGGTCTCCGAGGCGGTCATGGAGTTCGAAATACACCATGGGGTTAGAAATGCAGCACGGGGGTTGCGACGCATCAAGGGCGGTCATGGGGTTGGAAATGCACCATGGGGTTAGAAATACACCATGGGGTGAGAAATGCATCAAGGGGAGGGCATAAAAGAAGGGGTGTGTGTGTGTGTGACTATACTGGTTGGCCGACGCTACTTAGGAGGCCCTTAACGCTATGGCCGGCCAGGCCTCCCTCCCCGCGCCATTGTGTGGGCCTTCCAGTCCTAGTGTGCATGCTACAGCAGGGGAAGGAGAGGGAGTGCGAGGAGGTGTAGGGGTTGGAGGAGGTATCAGTTTGTGTCGCGTGTGTGTGTGTGTGTGTGTGCGTGTGTGCGTGTGTGCCTCCGCCTACTTCTTGCGCCCTGATGTCTTCACCGTGCGTCGCTCCTTAGCACTTTGCTTGGGAGTCTTAGCCGGCCTTATTGCGTGGTGCCAAAATTGCCACGGCTCCAAAGTGAGTACCTATCCAAAACGGGGGCAGAAAAACCACTTTGAAAAAATATAGCTTTGCCTTTTGCAAACTACATCCGTGAAACAATGGATTTTGACCTGTATGGCTGTGTGTGTGTGGGGGGGGGGGATCAAAATTGACAGGCAAAACCCATGTATACCCTTCATTCTTATGTGTTGTAGCGCACAAGTGTTGAGGTAGTGCAAGCATGGGGAGGGGGGGGGGGGGCAGAAAGGCCCAAGACCACCCTCTCGAAGAAGCGACAGGTGTCCCAGGACGATGGGGATAGTGGAGGAGACACCCCCCATAAAGCCCACGAGAAAGGCAAAGGACAGTGCCCCCCTCAATACTCTCCATGCCAAAATGGGGCAAGCCAAGGGCAAGAACCCTACCCCAAAGAAAAAGTAGTCTGCTTTGTGCTGTGACCACCACCTATCTCTGTGAATGTCCTGTGGTGGGTCCATGGTTTGTGGTGTGATGGATAGGTGTCGAGCTGGTGCCATTTTTCCTGTTTTGAGATTTTTGGGAGTTGCAGTGCCCAAGCTCGACGAATCGCCATTTTTCTGCAGGGCCATTTATTGTATGGGCTTTGTAGCCCCTTCTTTTTCGCACCGTATTTGTAGGTACCTATTACCAAGACCTCCTTGCTTGTGCTTATGGTGCAAACCTTGACCACGCTTCGCATACAGTCACACTGACCGGGTCATTTGGTTCTACAAGAACATAAAGATCAGGCTTTTGCATGTGCTTGCTTGTCCGCACCCCTGCTACATTTTTTAGGTTGCATTTTGGGATACCATTTGAATGACATGGTATGGGACCATATCAAAGTTGGATTTTTCTACATCCTCACTGCCTGATTTGGGCTTATCCATCTCCCCATCATCGTCACCAGGCTTCTGGACACCAATTGGAAAACGGTCCTTAATTCTTGGGAGCCGGGCATCCCAATTCATAAGGTAGACACAATCCATCTCTTGGGCATAAGCAGCCAGCTGTTCACAGAACTCACCAAACAAACCCCGACGTGCTGTAAAACATGCAGCAATGCAGGGGCTCTCCGAAAGGCAGGACAGAAGCTGAGCTGGCAAAACGGCATATGCTATGAGAATGAGCGGCCAGACTTCGTCCTCGGTCTCCCTGTTGCGTCGCGGAACCACACCGGGGACCCGCGGCACCCAACCAGACATTGCCAAACCGATGGTTCTGCTGCATGCACCGTGATAGCAAATAAAAATGTTTGGGACCTTCACTCGGAACTTGTCGGGCACAAAGAAACTAATTGTCCTCTCCTCAAATCGATACACCGGGTATCCAAACTGCTGATCAAAAAAAGAGGTGAAAATATACTGCCAGCCCCTACACTCCTGTAAGTCAGACAATTGATTAACCACAAACTTGACATCAGCCTGCATTCCACCGATTGCCACGAGGACCTACTTTCTAGCAACCTTCAGGACCAAGGGGTGGGCATCCTCCAGCTAGTCCTTCATACACTCAATGAAAAACTGGTGAAAAGCACAATTCATCACAGATGGGCACCGCAGCTCCCAAATCGGTCGACATTGCATGTGACATTGCATGTGACCCCTTTGCTGCCTAACGAGTACACACCATTTTGTAATCCTTAAATGGGATTGCATACAGAATTGCCTTGTCAGTAGTGATTGCAACTGCCTCCCCCCGAGCTCCGTGTGCTTCTGCTCCATCCTGAGGCTTGTTGGGCCAAATAGTTGTTGATTTTTCCCCATCCGAGGTACTGACCACTGGTTCCTTGACTTGTCATAATGTCCCTAGCGGCGCTCGTTGGACACATTCCCAGCTCGGCATAGGGTTTGCAGCAATGTAGATCCACTTGGCCAGTGGCATTTTTGATGCCCTTGGTGACTTGCCAAGCAATTCGCGAACCCGTTGCATATCGTGAACGTTCACTAGGAGGACAGGAGGCCACAGGTACCACAGGCATCCAAACATAGTGCATCCGCGGGGGGGGGGGGGGTCAAACCACGAAAGCCAAAGAGTAGGACAAGACAAGAGCATACGGCTGCTCGGATGTACTAGTGTGTTCTCCGGGTGCAGGTACAACATCTCTCTCTTTTCAATAATCTTGCCTTGGCGTGCAACCCAGCGATCTTGACATCCTCTCCAGCCATGTACAACAACACTTCATCCATCTGGTCACCGTGCAGACCCATCACTGGCCTCAGAGTGTAGGGGTTGATCACTGCACGGCGAAAAATTAGTTCAGCCAAAATTTGGGGCACTACAGCTCCCATCACGGGCGAAAGATACAAAAAACAGCACAAGAAAGGTGGTAGTACCTTCTCCATAATTCTTTTCGAAGATGTCATTGTACTCGGCCACGCGCCCATCAAACAGATGCAGCAGCGCCACCAAGGGTCTCCAATTCTTCTACATCGTGTCGCGCAGAGGGTACACGAAGAATTGGCACACATAGAAATTGGAGGACAAAAGCGATGATGTCTAGAGGTCCTTTTGGCGCGCTGTGTATTGCACACCATTGTTGTCTTCTGCCTGAGCCTGCCGGCCTTTCGTAGTGCCACCATAGCATCTCCTTTGGCTTGCCCTTCTATATCTCAGCCCATGTGCAGATGCGACATGACCCATGCTCAGTTTCGTAACGGAGTGTTGAACCGCATTGTGGTCCCCTCCAATAATCTCTCTGATGTCAACAAGGCACTCATGCTTGATTTCTTCGCAATACACGTGACTGAGCCACTCCGGTAGCACCCATGAATTTGAACAATACTCCCGATAGAGGCGTTGGTGGGCTGTGAGGATATGTGCTCCACCCACGCCATATGGTACTTCTGCTGAGATAACGATGGCACAAAGGAGGCTCAAAATTATGGGACAACGAACGAGGTGGGCACTGCGATTCCCAAACGAGGTCATTCTCCAAAATGGGGGAGGCATGTACCTTCATCTCTCCAGATGAGAATACTAGAGATCGGTGTGCACGGTGGGTTGGTCCTCAAGCTGGCCATGCGTTGTAGTACTGCATCCTCGCTCCTGGCTCTTGTCTAGCCCCGAGTCATCTCCTGGTCAAATCGGATCTTCGTGACTTGGATTGTGACGAGCTCCTTCTTGACACGTGAGGTTCTGAAAGTCTCTATCGCCTTCTGGTTCCCTACCGCTGTCCTGGAGCTTGTTCCGCCTGAGACCTCGCTCTCTCTGCTATGTGGACGGCGTGCGACGTAGTCTGGTGCTTAACGCCTTCTGGCAGTTCCTCTTCCAAAGGCATAGCCAGGCAAAGGGGCAGACAAAGGATGAATCAACATAGTGAAATTGACACCATTACACCAAAGATAAGATTTAGACACCTCTGATTCTCGAGTCGACTTGCAGGGCTTGACGATAGAACACACAAGACACAGTTTGCATCTCCCTTAGAAGCACCCGGCAAAAAACGGGGGTCAAAAGCCTTTAGCTCAAAAAGGACCGCCACAGGGGCATCCGAATCACCACTATAAACAGATACCGCTTGTGGGCGAGGGGGGGGGGGTTACCGTCAGCTCCATCGTCACCCACAAAATCACCCTGCAGGCCCACACCTCCAATTGCAGCTACAGGGGGGGGGGGTGTCGCTGTCACTATTGTCATCATTATTGGGGGTAGCAAGCAAACGGGGGAGGGGTTACGCTGCGCAAGGGGATGTGCTGCACGGCGCCGCTTGTACCTCTGGGGTGTGTTACATGCGCGGAGCATGTCCTATGCCCGTGCTATTGCGCTAGCCATATCACCGAGGGGATGCTGCGGCACATGCCTCCCCAACCCATTCATTACCTTAGGATCATCCTTGACCGGCTTCACAAGGGTTTGCAAAGTCTTAGTGCACAAGTCACGGTAATGCTTAGCAGGGAGGACAGTGTCTAGGGAACAAGGAACATCCATCCTGGCAGGATCCCATTCAGCCAGCATAACATTGTTCTTCTAATTGGACTAAAAAAAATGGGGGGATAACTCCGACATCAAAGCGTTGCATCAATCTTTTGAACCGGCGTTCAACGAGTTGTGGCAATCCCATAGGAACATTAACATTCCGCGGGTCCTTGGGGGATTGCCCAGCAACAGGAGACAACATGAAAAGGTCATGGACCTGTTCAAACGTACAATTATGAGTGTGTTGTGCCATTAAGTGAACGACTCTACTCCACAGTGCTTCACACGGTTCCTCACTATGTGGCACACGCGGCAGGCTTGCATACCACTGTGACCACAACAACCTGGCAACAACAATGGTGCGAACATACTCAACTTTCTCCTCATAACCCGGGGTGAGGCGCATCAAAATGTGCAGACAACGACTGAGTAAAGGGCTTGCGGCGTGCTCCCCCCTCTGGGGTGCCCAATGACAGTTCCTGACTCGTGACCCAATAATAAACACAGCCGGAATGTACCCATATAGAAGATTTCCTAACCCTTGCACCTGTGTAAGCACTGTACTATGATTAGCAATTACCAAGTCTATGCAACCCTTTGAGGGTGTTCAACTTGTGTTCCAAAGGTTGACGCCACTTGTGCGCCAAATGCAAGAAAACGAGAATCATACGCTCCATATAAATGAGTTTTGGAAAGCTGGGCATTGCGGCTCCCAAATTCAGTGAACCATAAGAAAAATAGGTAAATAAAGGGGAAAACCTTTTGTAACAAAGAGTTATGCAGTATTTCTACGTGTGCCATGTTCCGTACACTACACGAGTGCGCGTAAGAAACAAAGCAAGGTTGTACTCAACATAGCCGATGCTATAAATCAGTTTCCGAACACGGTAGTGAATATTTTCATCTACCAGAAGGCGATGATGTGTGTGTTGATGCACCTCTTTGAAGGCCGTGGAGAACAGAGGCAAGGTGTGGGGAGGCTGACACTATCAAGTCAGGAAGGAAGAAAGGTTGCCAAGCAAGGCGGGTAGCATTGGCGCGTTGTATGTCCAATGGACAACGCACATATTTAAGCCGAACGGGATCTTCCATCAACGATTGCAGTCCGTCAATGAAATTCTTATGACTTTGTACCAACAGGGCTGCAACATAACCAATCCTTTGCTGCAACATATCCAAACTAGGAAAAGAAGGCAAGACATCAACTGGTGTATCCACCAGCAAGACAGCAGCAGCTGTACAGTTAAGGGACCACTTATCATTTCCAGATACGAGGAGTCTGAAGTTGCATCGATAATAATTGTCAAACCAAAGAACAGCTTGCACTCCCTACAAGGCATTCCAAAGAACAGTACAAACGGCCTGTGCTTGAACGGCGAACGAAGGGACATGGTAAGAACATTGACCCATGTGTGAAAGACACCTACATTGCTTACGACTCTACGGATGGACACTTGTTGGCCTCTTTGTACGAAGACGACATCTTTTGTGTAAGACAGACCAAGTGTTAAACCACCCACATTTACAGGTCGTATGCTTCACTTGGTCAAATGGCTCCCCATGTTGGCCCATGGGGAAATGACAAGAAGCAACAAAAAAGGGTGACGCAGGAAAGGAACAGCGAAAAGAACAATCAAATGGGAAGGGTAGTGCATGAAGTGCACTGGACAGCCTTCATAAAATCCATGTGCAGATTAGGACCAACGTGATTATCCTTCTCGGTCACAAAATATGCATGCACACGACGATCTACATGATCAGATTGTTGAGCCTTGGTATCCTTTCCCCTTCACATGTTCTCAAAACAACGACACAATATTCCCTGTAAAATGACCAGGCCCTGGTCGTGCAGTGCTGTTTTGCCCCTCAAAGGGCACGTTAAGCAAGGAGAGGTGTAGTAAGACAGTACTCAAAGGTACTGTGCTAACAAACGCTCCTGTTGTGTGCCTCATACCTTACTGAAGTTCATGGTGGCGTTTGAACTCGTGTGCAGGAGAGGGTGGGATGTTTCCTCGTGTGAATCTGCCATAAGAATGATGATGGTCTTCACCCTCTGGCATTCATTCTCCAGCATTCATCACCATATTCCCGCTCTTCAAGCATGTCGCGCTGTGACCTCCCACCCGACTGCCGCCAGGTATCATCGACATCTGTACTAAATTACAACCCTAACGAGGCATGGCACATCACTTCTGCCGGCTTCCAAGCTGTGCTGACCCCGCATTCAGACGCCCCCGTCTGCTCTGGCCAGGACATTTCCTCCAACCCCAATTCCTCCCTCTCAGTCACCCGCAGCCGCTTTCACGCGCGGCAGGGTACGCGTTGGGGGGCGAGGGGGTGTGTCACGCACACAAACACACACCTCTTCCAACGTGTTCATGAACTTGTTGCCCAGACCCAATCTGCGGAACTCCGCCCCTGTGCTAACAGCCGTGACATGGCCATGCCAATCCTCCCCAGGACCCTCAACTTTCCCCATGATATACCCCATGGCATATCCCGCAGGAGAACGTGCAATGGTGAAGTACTCAGGCCAGTGTGCGAGGTACTCAAAATAGAAGGGGGGTCCATAGGTCTCCGTGAGCTTGTCCAGATTCACAGTGTTGAAGGAGAAGAGGTCATCCGCAACGAAACGTTTGAGAGAGGTCATCAGAGGTAAGATACAATGATCAACTACAAAGGAGCGTTTGCGCACTGCACGCTTGACAAACTACTTTTGTATCAAGTGTCCGAACTTCAGTCCCAGCTTTACCCCCAATCAGACCAGAATCAACCTCAAACCCTTCCCGAAAGAGCACACAACATAAGAAATAAGCTGTGAATTCCACTTGCTCACACGTGACATGTGTTGTGCCTAATACACAGTTTTGTCTCGGCAAGTGTGTGGTTCAATACAGTCAGCACAATAATTTTCATTGCATTCACACGTTCATACATTACATGATGTTGTACTTCTACCAGCACAACGCGAAAACCTCAACCTCCTCCCTTCCATCACCTTGCCACCTTGCATGGCCGATGAGTTGCTTGCATCAGCAGTCTTCCAAATATGAAGAGGAACATGGTCCCATGGTCCACAAGGGGGTTGACAGACTTGCAATACAAAATTGTATGAAATGCAGCACAATACGGATTGACTGATGCAACTCATTTGGACAACCATGACAAATGTTCCTAGCCAAACCCCAATGCCAAACAACTGCTCAGTCCTCGCATTGTAGAGCGCATGTACATTATGATATGACTGTTGTTGGGCTGTCAAAGTGCCATTTTTTTTTATCAAATGGGCCGATGTGAATGTGCCAGTGCCACAAGGGCAAGTTTGTAGTAAGTACCCCCCCCCTTGTATAAGCTACGCCAAAGTCCCAAATTAATACGGTCCCTATGCCTACTGTAGCTTGGACACGGGCGTAGCTTCGCGCGCGACACATGTAACTACCGACACACACGTAAGTGAGCGCATAGTATGAGTGCACTTCAACCTCCACCCATGTTCCCAAAGGCATGCAAACACAAGAAAGTGTTTGAAACAGGGAAATTCAGGTTCCCAACCTTATTCTCACAAGCAATGAAGCATGAGAAGACTAGAAATATTCGGCTTGGAAACCCTTTCTTGCGATCATACACCATGCGGAACAACCGCACATGCTGCCCACTTGAAGATGCCTTTGAAGATGCCTTTGCCTGAGGTTTAGGGGCTGGATTGGGATGAGGCAGCTTTAAGTTTTTGGGAATGAAATTGCCTTGCATGTGGTCTCTTGTAAAATACAACTTCCATTCAAAGACATGGGCCATTCCCCACACACCTCGGGCAGCCTTAGCCCAAACAAATTCAGTGGGAGCATCATTGGAGTCACCACAATCATCACTTGAAGAAGAGGACTCAAAAATGGGGTGGGTTCAAGTGGGCAAACACTCACAAGAAATGTGTCCATGACTCTATGTGACTAGCAAATTCGTGAAACCCATGTCTTATGTGGCTGCACTATGTTTGGTACTGAATTAAAATTCGGTACCAAATCAATACGGTCCCTACACGTACTGTAGCTTGGACAAGGGCGTAGCTAATACAAGGGGGGGGGTAAAAATTTCAGCAGTGCCTCGGTAAGCATACGGGATTCAACTCCTGACTAGTACCCATTGGTTTCCCTGTCGGTGTTGGTGTCAGTGTCGTTGGACCCCCCGTCGTTGGGGTCTCAGTGTGCTTGGTGCGGTTTGGGGAGGGGTTGTGGGATTTCCCACAATGTGGGGTGCCGGAGGCATCATCAACACTACGCCTATCCTTGAGGTACACGACCTGCTACAGACCTAGGTTTGAACACACCAACGACACACATCCATTCTCTACCAGTTCCACCAGCTCGGTAACCTGCTGCCATAAACCTATTGTTCTTGTGGTTCGCTACGCGAAGAGGAACGAAGCAGGCACTCGGCAACAAATGCAATTCGTTAGTATAATCCACCGCCTTCCATTATCTATCTATTTCTCCGTTTATCCATTATATGTCTATTTCTCATCTTACCACAATACCCAAGCGTTTTGGCATCAAATCTGCATTTGATGGGTGTGTGCTTGGATGATAATTTGATGTTGGGTCCGCTAGTTGTTGTTGTTGATTAGTCCAAGCAATATGGGGTCCGGCAGACCGCAGCTAGTTCCACTAGCTCTGTAACCTGCTGCAATTAAACCCATAAACCCATTGTTCTTGTGGTTCGCTGCGCAAAGAGGAACGGAGCAGGCACTCGGCAACAAATGCCATTCGTTAGTACAATCCACCGCCGTTCATTATCTATCTATTTCTCCATTTATCCATCATATGTCTATTTCTCATCTTACCACAATACCCAAGCGTTTTGGCATCAACTCTGCATTTGACGGGTGTGTGCTTGGATGATAATTTGATGTTGGGTCCGCTAGTCTTAGTTGAATTTCGCATGTTGTAGTGATTTACCAAGCCATGCCAACTTAGTCTGTGCTGCAATTGGCATTTGAGGTAGGATCATGGCTGCACGCCCCCAAAGCATCTGGAGGAGCACCCCAATATCATGTTGAGTGAGTTGAATTGGGGTGTCAAGCCTTACACCAACAAGCCATGCCAAAAACTGGGATCACCCCCCATGGTTCAGCTGCTTGTTGTGGGGTAGTCCG
Organism: Eutreptiella sp. 'Long Island Sound 2002'; assembly: GCA_964036045.1. Classification (NCBI taxonomy): domain Eukaryota; phylum Euglenozoa; class Euglenophyceae; order Eutreptiales; family Eutreptiaceae; genus Eutreptiella; species Eutreptiella sp. 'Long Island Sound 2002'. The sequence continues at coordinate 23,633,705 of OZ038388.1, forward strand.
GTGAGGCACCATCAGAGTTTGCAGCCAGGATTTGTCCAAACCCACACAAGAGGGCATAGTGATCTTCAACCCCCCCCCCCCCCTTGAACAGTCTCCGCACAACGTGCAACGGTCTCCCCCACCCTGCAACCGTCACCAAATGACAATGACCCCCCGCCCCCCCCCATCCTCCTGATATGCTATGCATGAGGATTATGCATGAGGACCGACACCTGACTTTTCCACTACAACTGCATTGTAACCAGAGGAAATTCTTCGGTGGCTTTAGTGCCGTGGACTTTTGGGGCAGGTGACCCCCCACCCCCTGGGGGACTGTGCAAGGGGGGGTACATTGTACAAAGACAGTTGGGGGCCGACTGATGGTGGTTGTGCACCAGTTGTGAGCCAACTGGCCACACCTACACGTGCACACGCACACAATGTGAGACACCCAAATTGAATTGTCAGCAAAGCACAATCAACATCAGATACTTCCTGTCAGCCAGACACGATGAGAGCATGCATTTACCTATCTTGTAATCCTTTTCTCACCATGGATCTCAGGCTTACGGGTAAGGGCAAGGGTAAGGGTTGTAGGGTGTGTGGTGATGGAGCGGTGTGAGGAGCTTGGCCCCTCTCAAATTATTATATAGTCCTGACCCATACCTGACCAAATCCCCCACATGATTTTCAAAACCCTCGTTGGGCTCCGAGTGACCCACAACCTCCAATGAGTTCATGAAAGCCAAAATGGGCGTGGAGCACCTGAGTAGATGCTGCAATGCCCTGGAAATCAAAATGATCTGCTGCCAAAGTCAAAGGTCTGTCTATAAGTAGTCTGGTGCCAATTCATGCATCATATGTCTCTCTCTGTGTGTTTGTGCGCGCGCCAATTGCCAATCGCCCTTCTGCAGCAATGATTTTTGTGCTGCATGTGTGTGTGTGTGTGTGTGTGTGTGTGTGTGTGTGTGTGTGACACCCAAGCAATTTCAGCAAACACCATAGCATTCACCATCATACATCACTTCTCTACTGCTCTGCAGCAACGTTTGGTCTCGCTAATTCACAGCTTCTCTGCCTACCTGCCCAGCAACACCAAGACATGCACTGATGTGAAAAGCATGTGCCCTACCGCAGCCCCGGCTGTCCAGTGTGTGTGTGTGTGTGTGTGTGTGACGCCGAAGAGAATTAAATCATGCTCAAACTGCGAGGTTCAACATACCTACGTCCTACCATTCATGTGTGTGTGTGTGTGTGTGTGTGTGTGTGTGTGTGTGTGTGTGTGTGTGTGTGTGTGTGTGTGTGTGTGTGTGTGTGTGTGTGTGTGTGTGTGTGTGTGTGTGTGTGCCAATTGCCAATTGCCCCGCCACAGGGGTGTTTTCAACGCAACCAGTTCTCGCCTGAGTGCGTGTGTGTGTGTGTGTGTGTGTGTGTGTGTGTGTGTGTGTGTGTGTGTGTGTGTGTGTGTCATGCCCAATGATTTCAATCAATGCTCAAACTGCGAGGTTCAACATTCCTAGTTCCTACATCCATCAGCGAAACCATGAGTCCAGAGTTCTTGTGGCCTCGCTGGCAGGTGTGTGTGTGTGTGTGTGTGTGTGTGCACATGTGTGTGTGCTCGGTATTAGGGGGAAGAGCAATATTAGAGAGGGAGACCCGCATGGCAACGCAGCGCATCATCGAGGTAATACGACCGCGCCCCGTGACCGTGCCCAAGCAAGAGCTGGAGGAGAGACTAACGGCCCCCCTTCAGCCCTAGTGGGAGCGGCTGCGGGCAGAGAGGGGCATGAACCCCGTTGGGCATTCTAGACCCGGGCCGCCGAAGGGTCATTTCTAGGGCTGGCATCCCCGAACCTGCAGCCGTAGGACCTCGATTCCCAGTGGCCGCTGCCGGCCGCACCACAGGATCATGCCGCATCACGGGGGCGGTGCTGAAGGACATGCGACATTGCCCGCGGCAGGAGCGCTCTGTCGGCAGGCCCAAGACTTCTGTGCTGGCCTGGGTGCATGCAGCGCAGGGCGCCATCTGATCCCTGCTGTTGTTGTGCCCAGCCCTGCAGCCGTGGCAGGGGGCATCCGGGCACGCAGTGGGCACGTGGACCTCCCTGCAACGGCGGCTGCAAAGCTTGCATGACTTGAGGTTGCTAGGGCAGCACAGGTTCCCTGTGGAGCCGGTGCGTATGGCATGGGCGGAAGCGCCTGTCCCGGGGACTTTGGAGCTAGACGAGTGCATGCTGTAACTCAAGCAGCTAGTAGCGGTGCACTGCAGGAGGAGGAGCGCGACCGAGTCGATGCGTGGCGGGTCTGGCTCTGTGAGGAATGGGGGACGAGACCGGGGGGCATGTACCGGTGGCTAAAGGAGGAAGGCTTCTCACCGCCGGTGTTGTTCGTGGTTCGCGCGGATGGATCCCCAACTTCCAAGCAATGGGCAAGCTGCTGCGGGGCGCGTGGAGGCCCATCAACTGCAAGTATGCGGGGGGCCCTTGAGCCCTGCCCAGAGGCATTCGTGGCCACAAGCACCTGTTGCACAAGGTGCCCATGTTAGCCCAGCCCCTAACAAGGAACTACCTACGGCAACGCCTGATGGCCATGAGGCTGTCGTCCATGGAGCCTACAAGACCTGCGGGCGCTCCCGCATCGGGTCCTGGAGTGGCTGGCCCACCTCCTCACGCTCGTTGAGGAGTGGGGGCGTTGGACGGTGGCTCTGACGAGGGGGTAAACCTCCCTCATCCAAGCCGGGGGAGGAGGGGCCTCTAGGCACGCGCCCTCTGACAGTCATGTTCATGGTCTATCGGCCGTGGGCACGAACAAGGCTCCGGGAGGTCATGCGCTGGTGGGAGACCAGGGCCCACCTGCGGGCCTACAGGCGTTTTCGCCTGGCATGGGGAGATGTGGACGCGGCCACGGTGACCCAAGTCCTCCTAGAGGTGGCCCGCCTCAAGGGCTGGCGCTTCGAGGGGCTAAGCTTTGACGACGTTAAGTGCTTTGACCTCATCCCCCATGCGGTGGTCCCGAGGATCACCCGCAAGCCGGGCCTAGACTAAGAGGTGCCGTGCGCCCTCGCGGCCTTGTACCACCAGCTCCGCTGGGCGGTAGTATTTAGGAGCAAGATCCACATGCAGCCTAGGAGCGGCAGGCACATTTGTGCAAGCATAAGAGTTGGCACACTGCATGTCTGCGGTCCACCCTTCCTGCTCAATCAAAACCTTGGCGCGGTGACTAATTAAGTTTGCTCACTGCTCGCCCTCCCATGTCCCTGTGAAAACAAGGCGTGGGGTTGCATCTCCATGTCCTCTTCCATATCCTGAAGCACGGGGGTCGGGGGGGGAGGGGAAATTGTTGGCCGTCTCTTCAATGGTTGCGGTGTATTTGGTGTGTGCGAGGAGTGTGTATGCCCTGTGTGTGTGTGCGCTTGCGTGCCAAAAAGACACAACGTTCTTCGATGGTGGTCCTTGGGCTCAGGATGGCCGCTTGCGAGTGTGCTGCTTCTTTGGGGTTATTACCTTGTGATGACCCCTGCCACAACAATGTTTGACGCCTCTTCTAGTGACAGTGCATCTTGGGCAGCGCGGCAGATTGTGGAGCACGCACCTGTGTTATAGGGGCAGTCTGGCAATATAGCTTGGCGTATGATGTCTCGATTCACAGCATGATTGAGCCGTCTCATTCAACCGGTGGCATGTGAGGCATGCTGATGCTATGTGTTTGATGCATGTGGTGCCTGGCGCAGGTGCCGCAGGGCATCTGTGGTGGGGCTACCTGTTGGCGCCGTGTGGTGGTGTATGGGGCATGAGGGACTCTACAGTCTCCCATTAGCGGAAAATTAGCCATGGCAAAGGTATTGCTGCTGTCCCCTTTTGTCACGGTCTGGTTGCTGATCAACGGCATGAGCCCTGTGTTGAGTACCACATTTAGGGGGGAGTATCCGCACCGCGCGTGCACCGCGCGCGCACGGCGTCCGCACCGCGTCAGGTATTTGAACAACTTCCCTAGGAGATGGTCTACTGGGAGAGGAGTTGTAAATGGTACCTGGTGGGCTCTGAGGTGTTACCATTCCCCCTGATTGGCTCTGAATGAAAGGGTCTACGGAACAACCCAAGTACCCGCACCGCGCATGCACCGCGCGCGCACTGCGCGCGCACCGCGTCTGATACCCCCCCTAGGGCTATGCCAAGCCTAGCTTCTTCCACTTCTACCTCTGATTTGCATGGTCTGTATACATGTGGCCGATGTACCACACTGTGTGTGTGGGAGTGTGTGATCCACATGGATTCACAATATCTAGCGAGCATTTGAATATGCGCAATCAGTTTGTCACGGCGTGCAAAATAGGGGTGTATGCTTAGTCCGCACACTGCTGGCTCTCACAGTAGCAGGGTGAAGTGTGGTTTCTGCGGTGAGCAGAGCGCCACCCGCAGTACGCGCGCACACTCTTGTAGGGAGAGTGTGTGTCCTATGTAATGTGCTTGTGGAGCCGTTAGTAGTGTTCTATCCCGGGACTCCTCAAAATCAAAAGCCAGCTCTAAGAATGTTACCGTGCCTGGTTCCTCGGGGAGGTGCAAAACAGGTAACCATCTAAGCAGGTTTGTCATGAAAAAAGACAGCTCCCAAAGCCAGCTCTTGGTAGTTGGTGTTGTGAGAGACAACATTGCAAGGCTCGTCAACCACGGCAGGGGCCCGATCAGTTGATGACATGGGTAGGCACACAACCCATTGGACAATTTGCATTCCGGAAAAAGGGCTGGTTGTTGTTGGTCCCGGAGCTTGCATGTTGCCAACAGTGCGACATGCATGACATGCAGTGAGACCCAAAAGGTGACTGCCGCATCTTTCAGGGGGGCTAGAACTGTGGTCAAAGGCAACACGAGGCCGCATAACTTAGACAGGCGGGCCATTGTGTCTCAGCGGGGGGTTCCGGCAGCGTGGCTGCCAACCATGTGGCCGACATTAAGGGGGTGTCGCACGTGTGTGCCCATGCAGTGCAATGCCATAGGATATGCTCTTCTGCTCAATATTTGCCTTACAATACGGGCATAAAGCGGAGGCTGGCATGCCCCGCTCTTTGTGCGGTCCAGAGGGCTCCTGCAAGGAGGGTGCGCAGCAGTGACTTCCCTTGTTCCGAGGCAAAATGTGGTAGGCATTCTTGAATGAGAACCCTGTTCGTGGGATAGTACATGCTTGCGAGTTGCCGCGGACGGCGCGCTATAAGCTGGGATATGCACTAATGGTTGAACTGCTCCCTGATGTGGTGCTTTAGTAGTTTGGGGTCTTGATGTGTTGTCAAGGGTGTGTTGTCTATCTTCCTAGGGACTTTCCATTCCCACCATCCCACCACTGCAGTCCAGCCCCTTGCCTGCAAGGTTCCCGCTGCCCTCCCTCCCTTGCAGCACGGAAGCAAGACTATGCACAAGGCTTGCATCCCTACCGCGCCCTACATCCCACATATGCATGCGCCCCTCCTTGAGCCACCGTGGGCAAGCTTGCACTCGCGGACGGCGATGGAACAACCGATGTGGCAGTGTGTTGGTGCATGCTGCTCCCATAGAAACCATTGCCTCTGCGCGGTGTGTGTGTGTGTGTGTGTGTGTGTGTGTGTGTGTGTGTGTGTGTGTGTGACGCCCATTCATTTCAACCAAAGCAATAGTGGTCGCTATGATACACCACCTCTCTGCAGCTCTGCCTCTATCTGCACTGCAGCAACGTTTGGTGTCTCCATCCGGTGCGCCCTTTCCTCCCTCTCAGCATGACGGCAAGATGATGTACAAGGCTTGCATCCCTACCACACCCTACATCCTACATGTGCATGCTCTGCTCCCTCAGCCCCCACGGGCGAGCCTGCACTGGCGCCCGGCGATGGAATGACCGACGTCATAGAAAAGATTGCCTCTTCGCTCTGCGGGTGTCTGTGTCTGTGTGTGTGTGTGTGTGTGTGTGTGTGTTGTGTGTCTCCGCAAGAAATTTCGACAAACCAAATGGCAGTTTGTGTCACACATCAACTCTCCACAGCTCTGTCTGCACTGCAGCAATATTGGGCTTTGCCTGACCTCCTGCATGACTGTGCGTGTCTGTGTGTGTGTGTGTGTGTGTGACGCCCAAATCATTCAAATCTTGCACAAACTGCAAGGTTCAACTGCTATGCGACCAAACCATGTGTGTTTGTGTGTGTGTGTGTGTGTGTGCCAATTGCCAGAGAAGCACCGAAACATGACCCTAACAGTGGGTTGCCACAAGGCAGCAATTTCCTACTGGGGTTTGTGCGGGCACATTGGGCATCAGTTGCACGTCCAGCCATGCGGCGTGGGTTGCATAGCTGCTGTAGAACTGATACTGGACGACAGCTCAGAAACAAATCCAGTGCCCATCACACATTTGCACGCCAGCTGCCCCACTTGCAAATGGAAGTGCTGGACTCCAAGGTATTTTGAAGCCAACCCCTATGTAACACTCCCTGGGGTTATAGTAAACAGCCTGAGGGAACCAAAATTGGAAGAACTTGGTTGGCAAGGAGACATGGTCACAATATTAAAAAAACAAGTTTGGAAAACTTCGATTTTTGAGCTGCCCAGGGTGAAAAACTGCATAAGCAGGTTGTGTACCCATCCCTTGGGAGCCCCCCCCCCCGGACCTAATACCCAAATAGGTTGAAAAACACGTAAATACGGCCTAAAACATGCTTTACATACCTTGGATGGTCATACTGTGTGGTCACAATATCATAAAAACAAGTTTCGAAAACTTTGATTTTTGAGCTGCCCAGGGTGAAAAACTGCATAACCAGGTTATGGACCGGCCCATTCACTAGGCCATTATTGATGGAAACAGTCATTTCGTGTCTACGGGTTTTGACCGGCCCTCGGCAAGGCTAGAGACTGCAAAAAACGTCCTTTCGTATCCTAGTAGGCATATACTGTCACAACATACCCACTCGCACCCCTCAGAGTGGGTACCACAGGGTCACCGAGGTCGCCAAAACCGCCAACATAGCAAAAATGGCTGAAAAGTGCATAAACTGCATGAGCGCTCGTCCCACTCCACCCCATACAAACCCCATGGAGTCGGGATCCGGAAACACTTTTTCGGCTCAAAATCAAAAAAGACCAAAAGATTCATTATTTCGGACCCAAAAAAGGGGGGGGGTCATTTTTGCGACATTTTGGACCCCCCCCCCCCCTTGAAAAAAGTGGGTTTCAAGTGGGGGGGATCTGGGGGGGTCCAGACCAAAAACTCATTGGGGGATGCGTTTATTGGACAAAATAATGATTTTACAAGGGGTTAAACAAACAATTCAACCCCTTGGGGTAGGGTACGTGAATAGCCCCAAAAAAATGGGGGGGTATGTGGCGTTTTCCCCTATATACGCCTGCCTGGCTTTGATCTAACAACCTCTGCGAGGTGATTCTATTGCCTTTGGCAAGTCCACCTCGTAGAGAATCTACCCCAAGCAACAGACACCCAAAATAGGGGGAAAACTACATAAAGACCGCCTAGAACATGCTTATCTTGTATATATCTTATCTTATATACATATCTTGGATGGTCATTTTAGGTCATCACAATATAAAAAAAAAGGTTCGGAAACTTCGATTTTTGAGCCGTATAGGCTGGAAAAAGTGCATAAGCAGGTGGTGTACCAATCCAGTTTGCCCCCCCCCCCCCCTGCACCCAATACGGCAATTCAGCAAGTCCACCCCACAGAGAATCTACCCCGAGCAACACACACCCCAAAAAAGAGTGAAAAACACATAAATACAGCCTAAAATATGCTTTACATACCTCGGATGGTCATCTTAGGTGATCACAGTATCAAAAGAAATAAGTTTCGATTTTTGAGTTGCCCAAGGTGAAAAACTGCATAAGCAAATACCAATCCCATTGGGTGACCCCCCCCCCCCCCCCCGCACGCGCAATACCCAAATAAGTTGCTTCACATACCTTGGATGGTCATTTTAGGTGATCACAACATCAAAAGAACAAGTTTCGAAAACTTCGATTTTGGAGCTGTCCAAGGTGAAAAACTGCAGAAGCAGGTTGTGCACTAGCCCATTCACTCATGTAAGCCATTATTGGTGGAAACAGTCATTTCGCATCTTTGGCACGGGTTTTGACTGGCCCTCGGCAAGGCTAGAGACTGCAAAAAATGTCCTTTTGAGGAATATACTGTCACAACATACCCACTCGCACCCCTCAGAGTGGGTACCACGGGGTCACCGAGGTCGCCAAAACCGCCAACATAGCAAAAATGGCTGAAAAGTGTATAAACTGCATGAGCGCTCGTCCCATTCCGCCCCATACAAACCCCATGGAGTCGGGATCCGGAAACACTTTTTTGGCTCAAAATCAAAAAAGGCCAAAAGGTTCATGATCTCCGACCCAAACAAAAAAAAGGGAGGTCAATTTTTCGACATTTTTGACCCCCCCCACCCCCCTCAAAACCTAAAAAAAGTGGGTTTCAAGTGGGGGCTGTCTGGGGGGGGGTCCGGACCAAAAACTCATTGGGGGATGAGTTTATTGGACAAAATATTGATTTTACAAGGGGTTAAACTAACGATTCAACCCCTTGAGAATAGCCCCAAAAAGGCCCAAAATGGGGGATATGTGGCGTTTTCCCCTATATACGGGCCTGCCTAGCTTTGATCTAACAACCTCTAGGAGGTGATTTTGCAAAATTTTCCATTTTTGACCTGTAGAGCGTGGAAAACTGCTTAAGCAGTTTGTGCACACACCAAATGCCATTAAACCACCTACAAACAGCAATTTTGACGCTTTTGGAGGGGGCATGGCACGGGCTAGATGGGCCCGGTGGCCACTACATGGGTGCCCATGGGTGCTCAAGTACCCGTTTTGTCACCAAATGATCACCCAAACCCATCCTAGGGGCAACGGAAGGGTTTCATGAAAAATCGAATTTCAAAAAATTTTCGGGTGCCACTAAACAGCCTATCCAGTGTGAAAACGGCTGAGTCCTCACTGGCAAGGGGCCATATGGGGGGGGCCGACTGGGGGTACCTGGAATTGGGACCCGCGACCCCCGCCATGGGTTAGGTTAGGAAGTCAATATACATGGGGGGGGCCGACTGGGGGTACCTGGAATTGGGACCCGCGACCCCCGCCATGGGTTAGGTTAGGAAGTCAATATACAAGAGATATATAAAAGTTCTTCAGGACCCAGGTCCAAATACACACACAGCGGCCACAATACGCAAAGAAGTTTTGACGCCCCCCCTCCCCCTTCCCCCCCTCCAAAAAAGGGGTACCCAGGGGGGGGGGGGGGGCATCGTGACAGACGTAGCTTGGCCATAGAACGACAATGGTCGTCGGCCTCCAGATTCACTCCGGCATTCACCACAGGCGTAGCTTGGATAGGGAGGGGTTGGGGTCTAAAAGCGTGGGGGGGGGCGCACATCATTGAGAAACCCAACCCGCGTTCTGGAATACCATTCCTTGCCACTGCAAAGGGACGCTCCACGAGGGCATCCAGGGGTTAGGCAGGGTGTGGGGAAGGGGGGGGGGCTTCCATCAGCTGGTTGGTCGTTGGGTAGTGACGATTTCCCGGTGCTCCTTCCACACCAACATCCATCTGCTGCCCATGGGGTGCAGCCAAAACACAACGAGCACCAATGACCGTACCCGCATCGTCTGGGCGCAGGCTCTTTGTCGTGCAGGAATCTGCATGGTTCAACCCGGCTTCTGTTTGCGCGACACTTGCCTGTGCCGCCAAGAGGAGATAGCAACAGGTAGTCACTGTGGACGGAACCTGCACCGGACTTACCATGTCTCAGAGAGACGTCCTGCAAAGGCTATCCCTTGTTTTGTTTGTACATCCCACTGGGGATGTGAGATCAACGGGCCCTGGAGTATGCATGGCCCCTCTGTACACCACTGAGCAACACGGTCCAACGACCTCCAAATGGCGCGCCGAAATGTATGCTGTTCGTTGTTGATATGCCGCGAATACCTGCTTGTTGTGCCTCACATGCACATTGGCTCGCACCAGAACTTCACACACTCCGTCATGCACAGACCACCCGCTGTAGCTTAGTCATAGTATTCGACAGCGTCATCGTCCATGCCATATCCAAAATCCGCCGCACCGGACAGCGGCACCATGACGTCATCTGCATACGCCTCCATCTCATCGTCCCCGAGCAGTGCATCCTCATTGGGCTCCAGGTCTGCAAGATCGGACCCTGTCCCGTCCTCCAATGACTTTGCTGCCTCAGAGGATGACTTGGGGGCCGGATCGGCGGAGGCAGGGGCCTCCATCTGAATCTGGTCGTCCAAATCCCCGAATTCCTGGAGCAAAACGCTTGCATCTACTGGCATCTCCATCTGGTCGAGGTCCTTCTCTTCCTGTTCTTTCCGGAGCTGCTCCGACCTGAAGTGGAAACGCTCAGAGTGAGGCCAGTGGGATGTGCAGAGGAGGGGAAGGGGTGTGCAGACCTTCGAGTCTAGGAGCGGGCTCGGGCGATCAGTAGAGCCAGGCCGGTGCTTGAAGGGGGCGTTGTTGTTTGGGGGTCACAAGTCGGCAGGGTTGCCTGCTTGCAATGGGCTCAAAGCGCGGCTGCCGCACCACAGCCCTCATCGCCCACAGTTGATCATTGGTCGACTCTGCGGCGAGTCATTCGTTCAATCCGCAGTGCTGAGTAGGTCCCTTCCACTTGTTTTTGGAGGGGGGCGGGGATCTGGGACCCAAAGTTTGTGTACCAAAGATGGCCCGAAGAAACTTGTCCTTCAGCAAATCGCCTTGCAGAGGTTGTTAGATCAAAGCCAGGCAGGCCCGTATATAGGGGAAAACGCCACATACCCCCCCCCCCATTTTTGGGCCTTTTTGGGGGCTATTCGCGTACCCTACCCCAAGGGGTTGAATTGTTGGCTTAACCCCTTGTAAAATCAATATTTTGTCCAATAAACACATCCCCCAATGAGTTTTTGGTCTGGACCCCCCCAGACCCCCCCCACTTGAAACCCACTTTTTTGAGGGGGGGCTGGGCAACGGTTGGGTGGGGGTGGGGGATGGGGGTCCAAAAAAGTCAAAAAAAGGACCCGCCCCTTTTTTTGTGGGTCCGAAATAATGAATCTTTTGGTCTTTTTTGATTTTGAGCCGAAAAAATGTTTCCGGGTCCCGACTCCATGGGGTTTGTATGGGGTGGAGTGGGACGAGCGCTCATGCAGTTTATGCACTTTTCAGCCATTTTTGCTATGTTGGCGGTTTTGGTGACCTTGGTGACCCCGTGCTACGACTCTGAGGGGTGCGAGTGGGGATGTTGTGACAGTATATGCCGCCCCTTTGGGGCGGGGGGGGGGAGTGGGGGGTCTGGCTGAGGGGGCGGGGTACCCCAACATATATACCTTAAAAGGATCGCAGCCCTGCCATATCAAGGAGACATCAAAGGCGAAAAAAGTTTGCACAACTTACAACATACACCTTGGGCGCCACCATTACTATGGGCCAACCCTGTGTAACAAACTGAGCCTGCATGCAGGGCGGGGGGGGGGGGGATCACATATGGAAAGAGGGGTCACCCCACCCCACATGGAGCTGGACTGGAGCCGTTCAGGATCGACAGCAGTAGCGGGCAGAGAGTCAGAGACTTCTCCTTCCATTCTTCGTACATCTTCCGATCCGTTGGCCGGCGGTGCTTCAGAAGATAGGTCATGCGGTCCGGGTTCTTCTTGTCCTCACGCTTGAATTTCAACTTGATTTCGTTCCGGTCGCGGCCCGGGAAAAACACCTGCAGCAAAGAGAACTCCGGGCCGTACTGCTGCAGCACTTTCAGCAGCCGCCGGGTCTCTTCCTGCGTCCAAGGCTTGGCCTTCCCCTGCTTGTTATGGTACGTGCGCGACGTGATGTGGATGGTGTTCTCTTCTACGGCCTCTTGCTCTTTCTTTTTTTTGCCCTTTCTTTTGGACAGAGTTCTCTCTGCCAAAGACGTCCCAATGATATCGGAAAGCGATGTGTTTTCGCTCGGCGTTTTCAACGCCTGCTCCTGCAGCTGCGCTGTTTCGATCTCTGTGTCATACGTCGACATCAGTGCCTCAATCCCCACGTCATCCGCCAGAGCCAACATGGATTGGAGGAGGTCAGCCTCGCCGTCTGGATCATGGTCGCCGTCCGTATCCGTCTTCTGCCTGCCAAACGGGGGTTCTTCGAGACCCGAAGCCTTGCGTTTGTCCCCCACTACACTCCCTATACCACCATCCACATCGTCCACATACTGCGGTCCATCTTCGCCCTCACATCGGTCCCACTCATCGTCATCATCAGACATTGTGGAAGATGCTGAGTGCGTCCAATGTAAATCCGTAGTGGCGCATGCAGGTGCAGTGAGGCTCCTGATCGGTGACTTCCCACTCACACAGCACTGAATGACAATTCAGCATTCAGCGTTGCTTGTCCTGTTCCGCGCTGGAGAAGGCCCTCCACACGTCACATCAAGTTACATGGTGCACATATCCTGTTCTAGTGGTTGCTGGTGCCCTGACCTGCCCTGAACACAAAAATAAAGGGGGCGTCCTTGCACTGCACGCGCACTGTGTGCTACTGTTAGACCAGGTTCTCCCCGAAGAGCCCCCAGGCACACCCCTTCCAAATGCCCTTAAAATTAGGTGATCCAAACTACTGAAGCTCAAGATACTTGCAACATACCTTCCCTTCACATAAAACATCATGCACACTGCACAAATGTTCACGGGGAAGCATCTCATTATGCCCATTTGCAGCCTCAATGACTCACATCCGCAACGCCTAATCCACCATTGAACACCATTTGGTTGAGGGTCAAGAGGGTGAGCTCCAATGCTTCTCTCAAGGACATGGAGCAACATCTCAAGGATCCTATCTTCCGTTTGTTTGTTTTTGCCACCTCCTCCTCAATGAATGTTCAAGGATCACTGGGGTGCTTCCTTTTTCTTGGTTTTTTGGCAGGTGGTTTAGATTGCGAAGAAGTGGATCTTTTCTTTCCCTTGCAGTTAGAATCGGACCTAGGGGGCCGCAGCAACACAAAACGCATCCAATGTGCGTTCCCTTCTTAGGGTTCCCATGGCAGGGAAAAATCAACCTAGAAATAAGTGGATGACGTGGAAATGAGCAAAAAAGTGTGAAAAGGGGTGGAAATGGGTGAAAGTGGGTTAAAATCTAAAAATGCCATATCCCCAATGTGGAAGAAGCATCAAAATCTACTCTCAAACAACCATAATGCCCCTAGTATCACAAAGTATGGGTCTTTATTACAATCACACACCCAAATAGTTGCACTACGCGCGCACTGCGCTAAGTGCGCCCCCAAATGCACACAGATCAGCTGTGAACCTTGTAGAGTGAGTGTGGGGCCTTCGTGGCCTTCGGCGTCCCCTATTGTGGTGCAAGCAAAAAACTCACACATTGTATTTAAGGGGGGGGGGGGGACCCCAGCCAAACTGCACAACTGCCGAGGAAGGGTCTTGGGGCTCAAAAGGGCAGCGGCTGAAATGAGTGTTGGTCGTGCAGCGGCACGCACACCACATCCTCTGTGTTCAAATGAAGGTCAAGAAGAGTGGTAGGGGGTATGGATGAACCATAGCCAAAATGGACTGGGTGACGCCCCAAGTGGGATTACTTGCACCGTGTGCGCACGGTGCATGCACCGCTTAATGCGTTGGAACAAACTATAGGGTTCCTTGGTTCGTTGGTTACTCAATGCTGATGTACTGCCCAAATTCGGAGGCACAGATGACAGTGGCAAGCACGCTATCACCATTTGAACGGATTTAGGTGACAATGATGCCCGTAGGAAGCAATGAAAGGTATATGGGTGAAACTGTAATGGGACATAGAAGAGTATGTGCAATGGTAATACCTTTTACAGCTTGGAAACACGTGCACTTCACTGTCGAATAGGTGGGTAGGTGTACGAAATCACCCCAATACATGCGCACGTTGGAGTTTTGTGTAGAGAACCCTACAGTCTGCGGACAACTAATACCGAACTAACAGCATACGCGTGCTCGCTGTGCGTCAAGGTGGCGCGGTGTGATTTTGGGAGGCCAAGTAGGCACTTTATGGGTTGACAACTCACGCGTGACACTTGCTTTGAACAAATCCCACGTCCCACGTCTGAATAGGCCACATTTCATCTCAATCCATGGGGGGAATAGTTGCCCAGCACGCGCCCGGCGCGCTACCTTTGTATTAATTATCATGGGTCTAGCCCCAAGTTTGTCCTCACCTCGGGAAGTCCCCCAAGTAGACTACATTGGACCGCAAACCATCCCTGCAAAGCACGTTGCATAAGCCGGAATTTGAGAATTGAACAACACAAAATGTCACTCAGAATGTGATTCACAAATGATATCATTCCCACGAGTGTGGGTGTCAATACATTCACAACAATAGTGCTCCGTACACTCATCGCAAACTGTGACGGTGGAGTGCTTGTGACGACACAATGCACACACTTCTACCCCATCCTCTCCAGCATCCTCCGTGGCAGCCGAGTTGCTCTCGTGCGTACAAACATGAGGTGGAACATGGTCCCATGGTCCATAAGGAGGGTGCCAGGCCTATCTCTGAATATAAAATTGAGAAAGATGCAATAATATACGGACGGACTGGTGTAACTCATCGGGGCAGCCACGCCAAATGCTCCTAACCAAGCCCCAATGCCACAAGCGACCAAACAATTGCTCAATGTGTGCGTGGTACCACCCATGTACATCATTATAACATTGTTGCCGGGCTGTCAAAGTTCCATTCTTTCTTCCAATGAATGGCACGGTGACATGAACCCGGCCTGTATAAGCACCATCATGGCCCCCAACTTCCAAATCGAGGAAATCACCTCGTACAAGAAGGACTAGACCCATCCCAAATGAGAACATCAGTGGATGTTCCAGGGGCCAAGGGGCAAATCCAAGCAATGTTGCCCAACATATCAACGGCAACGGTGGCCTTGAAAACATGCGATGCATACTTTGGATGCCAAAGGTCAACACCCCACACCCCACCGATGGAAGCAATGGGCATGGAATCCGTGAAATGGGTCATGAAAAACGGGAAATGAGGACAATGGTTCAAAGGATTTCTCCTTTCCACCCACCGAATGTCTTGGACAACATGGTTAAGGTATTGGCGAACACGTGCCACGCTTTGCCGCCAAGCTTCCTTGGAACACCCTGTGCGATGTGACATAAATGCGCAAAATCAGAAGTGGCTGCCTCACCCCTGCCTTCTCGGAGGCCCACAAGAGGTCGGTATTGCTATGTAACACCTGAATTCTCGGGGGTCCCCAAACAAAGGGACAAAATCAG
The DNA here is from genome assembly GCA_964036045.1 of Eutreptiella sp. 'Long Island Sound 2002'. Classification (NCBI taxonomy): domain Eukaryota; phylum Euglenozoa; class Euglenophyceae; order Eutreptiales; family Eutreptiaceae; genus Eutreptiella; species Eutreptiella sp. 'Long Island Sound 2002'. The sequence continues at coordinate 23,648,969 of OZ038388.1, forward strand.
AAGTGGCTGCCTCACCCTTGCCTTCTCGGGGGCCAACAAGAGGTCGGTATTGCTACGTAACCCTTGAATTCTCGGAGGTCCCCAAACAATGTACCTGCGGCTCACTAGTGGCTAAGTGGAAATGTGAAGTTCGGGCTCATTTGGGGCTCACTCATGCATTCCGGTGTCTTTGTGCTTGTTTGTTGTGCTTTTTGCATGCTAGGTAATGTGCTTTTAACGTTTTTAGAAGAATTACACCTTCACTTGGTCAAGGTTGAAGGGGGGGGGGGGTACTTTTTTCGATGGCTCAGTTGACTGAGCGCCCGACTGAGCCGTCCGTTAGCCGTCACTAAGCCGGCTCACTTAGCTCTCACTTAGCTCTCACTTAGCTCTCACTGAGCGCGCGAAACGGCTCACTGAGCGCTCACTGAGAGCTATTTCGGGGCTCACTCAGGGCTCACTGACATGGTCCCCCCCCTTCCGCCTCTCTTCCGCCCCCCCGGCTGCCCACCCATCCATTCCTTCCCGCTCCCATAGGTCCATCTTCCCTTACCACATCATGTCTAGTGTCACCATAGGCCTAGAGCCCACAGCTTCAAAGGCTCTCTCGTCTTTTCTTAGTCGCCCCCAGGTACCTACCGCATTCACAGAGGTAGCGCACCCCGGGGTGCCTTCGCAAGACCTTGAGCCTTTGAAGTTGTGGGCGCAGTAGTTCCCCACGCCTTCCCCAAGTGGTGCACATCAAGATGTCAGATGTGACCGTTCTAGGAAAGAGTAGGATGTACCGTTGCAACAAAATGTTGCAACTGGTGCATCCAACAATTCGTGCCGTCCGGTTCCGCTTTCTTGTGGGCGCTGTGCAGGATTTGTGTTGGCTGTCCACAGGAAAGCTGAACGGTACCCCCCTAGAGTTCGGCACACTGGTAGTTGACACACGAGATTTGCAGCACGGTTGAGCAGGCCCTGCTCCTCGGCTTCTCCTGGCACCGCGGGCCGGAGAAGCGATTGACGCACAACGATGCGGGAGCGGATGTCCCACTGGCGATGTGTTGCATCTGCGGCGGAAAGGTATCCCCTCCACCCCCCCCATGCTTAATAAACTCTGGTTGGGTAGTGGCTTGGGATGTACTAGGGTGTTTGGGCCCTGCGGGCTGCACCAAGCTAGGGCCAAGGCCGGGGCCAGCGCTAGGTGAGGGTTAGTGGCCACCGTAACAGACCGGCCCCGCGAGTGGGCTTAGCAATTCTGAGGTGGCCACAGGCAGAGCCAGGGCCAGGTTAGTGGCCAATAGAATAGACCCGCCCTGCGAGGGGGCTTAGCATTTTCGTGGTGGCCACAAGCAGGGCCACATGGGGAGGCCAGCCTGCTATTGCCCTGTGTGGGCCCTTTGAGGGCCCTTTGATATGCTCGGGTATGTGCCCCGTGAGAGGGCTACGACTGAGAGCTAATTGAGCCGTTTGGCATGCACAGTGAGCGCTTATTTCGCTCCCAGTGAGCGCGCCACACCTCTCATTGAGCACTCAGTGAGAGCGCCAAACGGCTCAGTTAGCTGTCAGTGAGGCGGGATGGGGGATTCAGGACACGGTGCCCAGCTACATCATCTTTACCGCAAAACGATGGGACTTTTGTGCCCCCCCCCCCCCTCCGTGTTGCTTTTTTAGGCTCAATTCCCCCTTCATGAGCAATTTCTCAATGCACACGGAACAAAAAGTCAAAGTCAGTTGGCACTGTGGAATGCTCTCGTATCCTTTGCCGACGCAAGCAGCAGTACTGACAAAGTCCTTGTGAGGCGGGAACTGCAACTGGCGGTGATAGCAACGGGGGCAGTGGGGGCAGCGGGGGCAACAGTGGAATCCGTGGACAGACCACCTATGGGACTGTCCCTGCAAGACGTGGCCTTGGGATCCCGTGTGCCATACCCGCAGTCCCAGTCGTACAAGGCTGGCCATGTTCGCAAAGGCTTCGTGACAATCACCATTGCCCCTATGGGCAAGCAACCGGCCGCCACGTTCATCCTCAATCGCACGGTGAACGACAAGGGTGTCCCGCGGGAGTCCACCGAGCGGTGGTACTGGGGCGTCACCCTCAACGGGTACACCGGCCCCCAAAACAAAGTGGCCAGCCTACTGCACCTGCCATGCAAGGTGACCGTCACCAAGGAGTGTTCCCTAGAGCTCATGGAGGGGGAGTTCTTGGTGGCCCGGTTTGCATACCGGTTGGGGTCCAAACATTGGTGTTTGGACATGGCAATGGGCAGTGGGGGAGGGGGGGGTTGGTCCGTGCCGGGGAGATCCCCTTCAAGCACCTCGCGTCCTTGGAGGTGCGGTGCAAGATGATGGGTTTTTTCCCCAGGCGTGCTCCGCCATGCGTGGCACCGTTTCCAATTTTCGGTCTGGGGGGTCGTAAGCAAGTCACAAAGCGCTCCACACATGCACGTCCTGGTATGCATATGCAGCAATGTTCGGCAGTTCCATTCTCACTAGCCACACACAAGTGCTATGCTACAAATGGTCACATGCCATCTATGCTACAAACTTCGTCATGTGGTATCATTCTGCCTGCTTGACTGTGTTTTGTCTATCGCAACGCGATATTCATGGTACAGTACAGGTGGGGCACACTCCTGGTATCTGTTTGACCTGGTATAGCCTCGCATGTAGCTGATCCCAGTTGATCAAGCCATACTGGTAAAAACGGACACCCAAAGCGGAAGAGTTGAAGGATCACTGTACATTGATGAGAGTGAGGAGTTGCTGAGTCGTCCGGAGTCCAATGTGCCAGAGCTGGCTTCCATACTGGGTGTGTGTGAGCGGTATCTCGTGCGCTTCACTCGTGGTACCATGGGGGATAGGGCTAGTTGTCGACAGGCATCCAAATAGTCAGGAGAGTTTGTGGTGTTGTTGTCTGAGGAGCCTGAGGCACCTCCAGTGGTGCCTCAGCGCTCGGCTTCTGGCGCTCAGACTCCAGGAGCTTGTCCTGCCGGTCAGCGCACACCTTCTTCACCCCTTCCAGCTCCTCCCGGAGACGGGACGCTGCTTCCGCTGCCAGCCGCGCAGCGTCCCACTCCTGGCGGAAGAGGTGACGATCCCGGCATGCCGCGTTGTACACTAGGGGCACGGTCCCTAGGGATCCGAGCTCACGAGTGGGGCTCGGGATAGGGGCACTCGGCGCAGCAGCAGCAGCAACAGCTCACTTTGCCCCTTTCGCCACCTTTTTTGGGGGAGGGTGGGGGGATCCGTCCTTACCCCCTGGTCGCTTCGGCGACCCACGGCCACCGTCACTGCGGCCACCATCACTGCGGCCACCGTCAGAATGGCCACCATCACTGTGGCCGCCGACACCCCCCTCATCGATGAGGTCCACCGCATCCCCCCCCCCCCCCCCCAGCGGTCCACTTGCGCCAAATATGAGACACACCATCAACAGGGCGGAGCTAATGGCTGTCATTGTGGTGGTTAAACAATTTGGGACACTAAAGAGGAAAATAGCCGTGGCCATGGACTCAGAGTATGTTTACTCAGAACTCTAGGGCGCAGCAGCCAAATGGAAGCAAAACGGGTGGGTGTCAGCAGCAGGACTGGTCTGCAACCCTGATCTCTGGATTCAGCTGACCTCTCTGCTTGGGTCCTCATGCATTGTCTTTCATTGGATCAAGATCCCTAGCCACACAGGGCTACGGTGTAATGATGTAGCGGATGACCTTGCCAACAAATGGCGGCTAATGTCCTCGCCGTACATCGTCAAGTCTCATAATAGACATGTCGGTATGGCGATCTGCACCCCGACGCCACCCAGTCCAATGCCTGTTTATAGCCCTGTGGCACGACGGGTTCCCTCCCTAGAAATGCAACAACCGGCGTCCACCCCGGTGGCATCTTTGTTTGACACACTAGGAAGCAATTTATTTTCAGAAGGGCGCGCAAGCCCCCGATGCGATGAGATGGAGGAAGATGAACCACACGTCGGGGGGGGGGGGGGTCCGGTAGCACTCACTTTCTCTGATTGTGACTCTCTGACGAGTGGAAGCAACAGTGGTTCAAGTAGCAAATATGTCCAGATTTTAACTGAACCTCACAGTCCGTCTAGTCACGATGGCACAAGTGACTGCACCACAATGTCGTGGTCAGCGCTCCAAGGGCCTGAAGCAAGTTGAAGTTGGGGCTGCATCCCCCTCCCAATATGTGGGTTCCGGCGTCATTGCGGCATCACCCACCTTTACTGGCCAGCCCATGTAGTTCCTGCCATTGGGGTTGATGGAGTATGCCCACTTGTCCACGCGGCTAATGGCCGATGCAAAATCATCGTGCCAGCAACTGGAGACCATTGCTGGACTGGCTCGAACAACTACGATGCCAGACATGAAGGTGGAGGACGTGCCAAAGGTGGATGTTGACGTGATGACGCGGCTCCAGCAGGCCGATAGACGGTATCAGCCCGATGTGGCGGCGGCTGCCCAGCAGATTGCCTGGGATGGGGAACCTCAGGGAATGAATCAAGGGTCATCTGCCCCCAGCACTGTCCCCCTATGGAAAGCCCAGTGGTGCACCCCTGCCCACACGCACCACGTCGACCCTACCCCGTCCCCTTTCCCTTTCACAGGTCCAAGACGTGTCGTGGGCTGACCGTCGTGGGCTACGGGACCCTTCACAAGCAGTAGCCTTTATATTTGTTTTCGGGTGCTAGAGTGCGCCAGCCTGCTTGGGCCACGAGGGGGAGGCCTCCTTGACCGAGTAAATGAAATAAGGGCTGGCCCCCCTGGACACTACCTTTCGGGCGCCACTGTGCGCCAACCTGTTTGTGACCCACGAGGGGGCGCCCCCCATGGCGGAATGCATGAAAAAAGGGGTACCCCCCCCACTAACAATGCGTTTCGGGCGCCAAAGTATGCCAGCCTGTTTGTGCCCCATGAGGGGGCGGCCTCAATGACCGGATGAATGAAAAAAGGGGTGGCCATGCGTCTCGGGCGCCAGAGTGCGCCAGCCTGTTTTTGCCCCACCAAGGGCCGGCCTCCCTGTCTGAATGAATAAAAAAGGGGTGGCCGGCCTAGGACAATGCCTTTCGGGCGCCAGTGTGCGCCAGCCCGTTCGTGCCCCACGAGGGGGCAGCCTCCATGACCGAATGAATGAAATAAGTGGTGGCCCCCCTGGACACTGCCTTTTGGGCACCACGGTGTACCAGCCTGTTTGTGCCCCACAAGGGGGCGGCCTACATGAACCTGGTATGGGCCCGCAGCCCACAGGACCCGGTGTGAAAATGTTGGAGCACACGTCCTTTACCTGTTGCGTGCTCACTTTACCACGACTGCCAAGGGGTGCTGCCCATTGTGACTGAGAGGTCACCGAGCCGTTTGGCGCGCTCAGTGAGCGCTCAGTGAGCACGCCAAACGGCTCAATGACCTCTCAGTCGTCTGACACGGGTTGGGGGTGGGGGTGTGGGGGGCGGTGGGGGGCATATGTGTCCAATGTGCACGGACATGGTGACAACCCTGCCATTTGGGGGATTGGTGGGTGGGTTTGGGTGCATTTGGGCCCCGGTTTGTTGAGTTGGCCCAGCCTAGTGCCGCCCGACATTGGTCTGCAGACACAAGCACCCTGGTACACCCCAGCCCAGTACCCAACCAATATTCATCCTACATGGGGTTAGAAGAGAGGGGCGTACCCACATGACAGGTGTTACGTAATGGCCTACATCAAAAGGGGGGGGGGGGGGGGGCAAGGGGACCCTTGCATTTTTCATGGAGAATTTGTTGAGTTGTTCATGGAAAATACAAAAAGGTGAATGCTACTTATCACATTACAAAGCGGAGGTGGGGGTGGTTTGGGTATGGCAGAGAATTTGTACTGTACAGTGCCCCAAGTACAGGGAACATATGTCTTTTTGTCTCCGTGCCATAGGCGTCACACAAAATGCCACCGAAGCGTCCCTTTTCCCTCTTGGGAACGCAGTGCCAGCACGCAAATAGCCTAGAGGACTTGGAGGCAGTGGTGGCGGGCTCCCGGCGTGAGCGATACCGGGCTGAGCTGCAACCCGATGGTAGTATTTTGCTAGTCCCAGAGGACTACGGCACGGCCATGGACACCAAGCCCGACGGGTCCTATGGCGCATGCGCAGCTCACAAATGTTGCGCCGTGTCTACCCCACCTGGATAGCATCGTTAGCTAGGCCGACGTGGCCCCATGGCTGAAACACCTTAGTCAACCTGCAAGTCAGCGTGCGGGCATTCTAGAGGGGGGATAGGAAATGCAGGGGGCATATTGCAACCTCGCTGAGCACTTGGCTCTTTTGTACAAGGTGCGTCCGGTACCAACCCCGGACACCATGCAAGCGGGCGCCCGGCGCCACACTTGGGTGACCATCGGCGTTGATGGCACCAACTGGTGGAACCGGGCGTATGTACACTATGCCGTGGCTGCTCTTGGTTGTGGGCCAACGCAGCTTGCCAGTCGGTGGCTTTTTGAGGGTAGCGAGATGTTGGCCACCGTGCACCGCATGCAATCGGACTTTGACTTTGATGCACAACTCCGTGTCGCGGTGGCCTTGCCACTGCCCCATGCAGATGGGTTGGCACGCAGCCCTCTATTCTTCCTACAGGCCGATGGCAAAGCCCACATCATGTTGGCCGGAGGGGACGGCTTCACCACGAAGAGCCCCATGCCCTTGTTGCGGTGCAAACCGTTCCACGGTGTTGCGCAAGTTTGGGGGACAAGAAGTGGCTCTTGAAGGGATAAAGGGCCGTGCCCGTCTGACCGGGGTGTTTTGTGACATCCCGGGAGACCGCCGCATTCCTGACTTCGATGCGCATGGAGTCATGTGTGTTGCCATTGCGGGGCTCAATAGAACAGTGAGGGTGCTCATAACCTACGGAGGAGCATCGAAGAGCGCTTCGGCGAGGATGGTGTAGGGTGTTGTCAACGGGGCACGGAAATGGGCCCGCAGTGTGCGACCTGGAAAGTGGGGGGCCCCAAAGGCAAATGCCAAAGGACAAGTGCGCATTGGGCTGGGAGCTTCTGCGCACTTCGTCAAGGCCAAGTTGTGGGGCCCATTGTTGCAACTAAGTGCACCGATGATCAGGGGCCATCAAGTAGGGGGAAAGCCATGGGTGGATGTGTGTAGAGAGTGGTGGGAGGCATTTGCAGCCATGTCCCATGTGGCGTGGAAGGATGACTTCTTGAGCGGCCGAGAGCAATGAGCCCTGTTGCAAAAGCAACTGACCATGGGGGCAAGGCACCTTGACCTGGGTTGGGGGAAGACCTTGTGGACCCACAGGTGGATTGAACACATGTATGCGTATGTTGCACAATGGGGGAGCATTGCAAGGTTTAGTTGCTTTGCATTGGAGGGCAGCCATGTGCGACTAAAGCGGCTGCTTAGGAATATTCGGGGGGGTAAGCTTGTTGAATGATAAGTTAGGGTTGCAATGTGCGGTGGACAACCACACATTGGATGATAACCTCCGGAAGGAGGGTTGAGGGTTGAGAGTAGGGCGGTGACCAAGCAAAGGGGGTTCCAACGCCGGTGCACGACTTGATCATGTGCCCGCTGGGAGAGGAAGGGAAGGCAAATCATGGTGAGGAGGATTGTGCAACGTGCATTGCGACAAAGAACCCGTTGAGTATGTGAAAGTAGAAAGTAAGGCCCGAATTAGCTCTCAATGAGCACTTAGTGAGCTGTTTTGCGCGCTCAGTGAGAGCTAAACGAGAGTTAAATGAGACCTAAGTGAGCCGTCTCATTGACGGCTAAGTGGTGGCATAGTTGTGTTGCTCACTCAAACCAGCCGCCGAAAAAAAAGTACCGCCCCGGTCAACTCCCTCAAAGGAGGGATTGGAATCACTCTGGGGACATCCTAACACCTCACCCAAGACCCGAAAGCCACAAAGTTTCACATTAAGCCCTGTGAAAAAAAAACACCAATTAGCCCCAAATTAGCCGTTTTAGCCCCAAATGAGCCCCAACTTCACATTTCCAAGTGAGCCGCGGGTACAAAGGGGACAAAGACAGAAGTGGCTGTCTCACCCTTGCCTTCTCGGGGGCCCACAAGAGGGCGGAAGTGCTACGTAACCCTTGCATTCCCAGGGTCCCGAATAGAAGGGGACAAATTCAAAAGGATCTACATCACCCCTGAGGTCTTGGGCGGAAGATAGTTTGGTGAGGGGGGGGGGGGGGGGGGCAAAAGCAGCCACGGGTGGGGAATGGTCTAAAAAAGATGCCCGGCGCACACCCGGCGCGCTAATACTCCCCCATTGTCCAGTTCCCGGCGCCATTTTTGGGGCCGGATGAGATTTGTGAAACCAACATGGGGGGCCCCCATGGCATGGGCGAATCTCCCTGAGATTTGGTGCATAGATATGACACAAAGATACGGATGGGACTCATCATTGGAAAATGCATGCCACTAGATGACGGACACAACTGGGACTCCGTTTCACCTAAGGAGGTGTGGGTCTGCGCCAAAACTCATGCTCCTATGGAACAATGGATCCACCCTGCCCGATGCTCCTACCCACCCCCCCTTGTATAAGCTACGACAAAGTCCCAAATTAATACGGTCCCTATGCCTACTGTAGCTTGGACACGGGCGTAGCTTCGCGCGCGACACATGCAACTACCGCCACACACGTGAGTGAGGGCATAGTATGAGTGCACTTCAACCTCCACCCATGTTCCCAAAGGCATGCAAACACAGGAAAGTGTTTGAAACAGGGAAATTCAGGTTCCCAACCTTATTCTCACAAGCAATGAAGCATGAGAAGACTAGAAATATTCGGCTTGGAAACCCTTCTTGCGATCATACACCATGCGGAACAACCGCACATGCTCACCACTTGAAGATGCTGGATTGGGCTCAGGCAACTTTAAGTTTTTGGGAATGAAATTGCCTTGCATGTGGTCTCTTGTAAAATACAACTTCCATTCAAAGACATGGTCCATTCCCCACACACCTCGGGCAGCCTTAGCCCAAACGAATTCAGTGGGAGCATCATCGGAGTCACCACAATCATCACTTGAAGAAGAGGACTCAAAAATGGGGTGGGTTCAAGTGGGCAAACACTCCATGACTCTATGTGACCGGCAAATTCGTGAAACCCACGTCTTATGTGGCTGCACTATGTTTGGTACCGAATTACAATTAGGCACCAAATCAATACAGTCCCTACACGTACTGTAGCTTATCCAAGGTGCTGCACGCAGGTCAAAGAGCGCTCCACACATGCACGTCCTGGTATGCATATGCAACAACGTTCGGCAGTTCTCACAGCTATGCCTAGCACAGCTCTCATTCAGGCTCATGGTGCTTTGATTGGCCGTGTTTTGGCAGCCACAACCTCTGGCTTCAATACTACATACATGGGGACCTCTTCCTTATCATACAAATCCTTGCTCAGGGCTGGCACTCAGTCGGCAGATCTGTTAGGTTTGGTTGAGGTTGAGCCGCAACGTTGGTAGGGGGGGTGGGAGTAATCGGGGGCTCACGACTCTGCCTAGCATCATCATGGGCCCATTTACCGCCAGGCTCAATGATGGTCGGTAACAGATACTGGATGCCCCCGCCTAGGCAAATCCAGCCAATGCTCCAAGTGCCATCCAAGCAATCAAACTGCTATGCTACAATCCAACACTAAGATACAACTTGATATGAACATCATAGGACCTGCTATACAACTCATGAGAACCTTCGTGTACCTGACAGCATAGCTGGCAAAAACACATGAACAACATAGGGCATAGCCATTACCTGTCGATGGCCGTCACCCCCGGTATCCCACCGGCAGGAATCAGGAAAAAAATTGTGTCATGCCCGTCGGCGCCATATTCTACACACCGGGCATCGAACCTGCGCTCTCCGGGACGAAGCCCCCGTGCACTTCTTGTACACTATGCTACCGATGTGTTTAGATAACCGTCATCCAGCCCACCACCTTACACCGCATTTTTCACATCGCTGGTGTCAGTGACCTACCGCCGTTGCCGAGCCGCGATGGCGGAGCGCACTGCGGGGCCGGGCCCCCGTGCACTTTCGGGTATGCTCGCACCTCACCTTTGATGCGCTGCCATAAAACCAAACATCCCCTGGGGCTGGGACGTTCGGCGGTTCCCAGCCCTCCCCGGGGTTCAAACCACCCTCTGTGGAAAACCGTCAGCTGTGAGGGGGCCACAGGCCCGGCCCCTATGGTTGCCATGCATCTCCAAAACTCAGCGCTCATACAACCTCACCCTGCAGGATTAGACACATGGGTGTGGCCCATGTAATGCTCGTGCCGGTGGCACTGTGCACTTGTTGTGGGGGGGCCACAGGCCCAGCCCCTCTGATTTGCACCCTAAGGCCATTCGCTCCTATGTTTATTTTCTTTTGCGTTTACGGGTAGAATTGACATCAGTGCTGAACTCATCACTACTGGTGGCCTCATCCGCAAGCAGGTCAGACAAACGGTCCGATCGTGGAGACTCGATTGAGGAGATCCCAAACAGTGCCGAATCCTCCATTGCCATTGTACTCTCATCCGACTCTCCCGACTTATACAAGGGGGGGGGGGGGGGTACGTCTCCTGTGGCACATTGCATACACCGCTCCCGTTTGAGGCGCTTGGCGTTGTTGGAGAGGTTTGGTTGTGGTTGTGGGTTGGGGTATGACTCCTCAGTCATGGAGGGCAAAACCACACTTTATGGGTGCACCATCAAGGCTGAAGAGTATGCCGATTGGTTCTTCCGGGTGTGTGCTTGTGGGGGGCGGGGGGGGGGGGGGGTTGTGTCCCTTCTTGGTCTCATGGCTACATGGAATGGGCACCCATAGCCATGTCACCCTGCCAACATCTAGCACTAGTGGCGGGCCATCCGCTCTAGTGGTTCCACTGTCTGTTCTATACCAAATTGTACCAAGGGGGAGATGGCAAGCCACATTCGTTGGTTCTTTGTAGGGGTTGGGTTGGGTTGGGCTGGCGGCGTCATGCAGGAGCAGGCCCTCGGGTGTGGGCTTCCTTCCCTGCCCCACCACGAGGCTGAACTACCTTACTGTCTGGTTCCAAGGCCGAGCGGACTGTCGACAGCCGCCAGACCCCACCGCAGTGCAGGTGGGCAGAAAATGCCACCGTCCTTGTGTAGGCACGCGCACAGGCAGGGGTGTGGGCGGGGCTGCAGGGTGCTGGTGCGCGGGGCACGGTGCTGTGGCCGCCCATAGCGCATGATGGGTCACACGGACATGCCACGCCTGGCCCACACTACCACTCAGGTCTAGCCCCCTGGGTGCGCGTGTCCGCGCTGGCGTTCGTGGGCTGGGCGGAGGGGCTGGGCCTTGCGCGTGGGGGGCAAGTGTGGCCTAGTGCTCCAGGCCCGGTGGTGAGGCCATGGGAGCCTGACGCTGAGCCCACCGGGGAGTAGTGGGCCAGGGCATCGCATCCTCCTGGTCACAGAGACACGCTGCCCGCCCGTCCCACAACTGCGTACGCACGGGGACGGGTGTGCACCGGGCACGACGGGATGAGGGGGGGGGGCGCTGCTTGACTGCCTGTAGGCACGGGTGGCGCTGCCGTACTAGCTGGGTCCCACACTCCCACGGCCTGGGGCGCTAGTGGCAGGTGGAGGGGTCCCTGGGCGCGCTGAGCGCTGCCCTGGGACATGCCTGGGAAGGTTCTGGGGTGCGGCGCTGCTGCCCCGTTAGTCCTGGGGCCCGTAGGGCACACCACTAGATTGGCCCCTCCAATTAAGGAAAGGGGGGGGCGCGGGGGTCGGCAGGTGGCTATCTGACCTCCAGGGGTCGCCCATAACTGCACTGGAGTGCACGGGGCTGTGTTGGCCTAGGCGTCTGTGATGTAGTTGGAGGGGCGCGTGCACACCTGGAGGTTCCATGGGCAGCCCGCTCAAGGGATACCCACAGCGGTCAAACTGTGAGCCCTTCACAACCTCCACTTTTCAGGCCCTTAGGGCGCCGACTCCGTGTACCCTTCCCGTCGGGAGCACAGGCACTGGAGGGGGATCAATGGTCGGTGCTGATCGACTGAATGTCCCCGCCATAGACACTTTCAGCCATTAGTCCAGAGGTTCTCTCACAAATGCATGTGTCCCCTTCTTGGTTGGGGTGCTCCACTATTCAATGTACAACAAGTAGGTACAAGGTTTCAATCAGCGGTGCCAGTGGCAGCTGCATTTGTTATATAACCTGTGGACGGCGAACCACTAAAGATCAATACCTGTGTGTTGCTGAGCTAGATGGTGCATGAAAAACGTCCACCCCCTCAAGCTGCGTTTGTGTTGATGTGTCGCAGTGATTCACAGGGCCGTATAGCCTGATGCACTCCTTCGGCCTAACTATACGGCTTTCTGTTCTCCTGCTGGAGAGGAAAAAGGGGAGGTAGACATTCGCTGTGTTACGTGCGAGCTGACTAGGTTGCATAGCATGATAGCCGTGTGTTTGTGGGACCATATGTCGGGTGCGGTGCCCCGTGCTTCAGTGGAAGCACCCTGGACTCCAGCATCGCTGGTCCCAGGTTCGAACCCCACTGCCCGAGCCGCCAGAACCAGATCAAGCGGAGCGGCGGCTCGGGCAAAGGCAAGCAACGGGTGGGGTGGCAGCCTCCCATCGGGCGTGGGCGGTGGCGGGGCGCACTGCTGCAGGTGCCCGGGCACATTTTTGCTTGTGGATGATGGTGTACGATACTATAGCAGCTCAGTAAGAAAAAAAAAGAAAAAGATCAGGCCAACGTGAAGGCTCTGGAGGGGGGGGGGGGGGGGTAGAGTGGTGGTTGGGTCTACCTGTCCGTTCATTGGCTCGTGGTGCTCACTTGTTTGGGAGAGGAGGACCACCTGGTGGGTTACCATGTGGGTCGCAGATCCCAACATACTCGTCATTTGGTGTCCGCCCCCTTTCCGCGAGGGGAGGGACCTCAATCACCATGTGTCGGCCTGTAGTGAGGGCGCGAGGGCATGCGGGGGGGGGGGGGGGTGCCGGGCCTGCTTTCGGTCCGGCCCAATTTCTGTTGGGGGGGTTAGGGGCAGCAAAAGGTCTGCTCCCCTATTTCCTGATCCCCAAGGGCACCCAGCCCACGGCGTGCACCATCACTTTGTGGTGGCTGAAATTTGGGCCGACAGAGGGTTCTTTGTAGGGGTAGGGGGTTGCCCGGTGCACACCCAGCGCACTACTTTTGTGGTAAGTATCCCAACATATCAACGGCCACGGTTACCTTGTAAACATAAACATGCGATGCATCCTTTGAATTCCACGGGTCCACACTCCATAGGCCACCAATGGAACTCATGGGCATGGAGTCCGTGAAATGTGTCATAAAGAACGGCAAATGGGGACAATGGTTGAAAAGATTCAAACTGTCACCCCAGCGAATTTCTTGTACGACATGGTTAAGATGTTCGCGAACACAAGCCACGCTTTGACGCCAAGCCGCCTCCCAACACCCTTTGGTGCCCGACATGAAAGCACCGTTTTCTGTGGGTGGGTATCCTCAACCGGAAAGGAGCCAGTCCATATCCCCAACTGGAAAGGGGCCGGTCCATGTTGGAAACCGGAAAAGGGCCAGTCTATATCCCCAACTAGAAAGGGGCCGGTCCACATCCCCAACCAGAAAGGAGCCATGCAAAAAGTGTGGGTTAGGGCTCCCTATCGAAAGTGGCCCAAAATAATGCCCAGCGTGCTGACGCTCCCGCTTTACTGTCGACTGCCGCCCACTGCGGTCTTCATCAGGCGGTCACAACCTTTGCTCGTCTCTAAAATCGAAACACGAATACACCAGGATAGTACTGACAAGAAACATCCACCACCTTTGTCTCTAGTTGCTGCATTTCCTTCGTTTTTTTTGGATAGAACCTGTCATTACACCCAAGCAGGAGTGTTCAAAGTAGTGCAGCCCTGACACGGCAATCCCATCTCACCCCTGGCTCTGCAGGCACAGCTCCAACCCTTTTACAAATGCAATTTTACGGCAGCAGGTCCCTTTCAAAACTTCAAGTAACGCCAGTGGTCAAAGTTTTGGGTATAGGCCACCGATGTGTCTTTCTGGTGCAGAGAGCACCGGGATGCCTTGAAAGGTATGCGATGGTGCAGCACAGGACAAATGCAATGCATGGACCAGCCCACAGCTTCATTGTGTCACAAAAAGCTTGGGTTATTCAGCGGCTGTGGGAATGCCGTACAGCAAAATCTGCACTGCGAACCCACCCTCGACTACACAGCGATGCACAACATACACAGTGCCTGCCAAACATGCAGCCGCATGGAACCATGGGGATACAGCGATCTTTGTGAGGTCCAGCAGAACGGGATACTTGAACAGTGATGAGGACGCCGATACGGCGTTTGCATCGGCGTGCAAATGCTGTTTCATGCATTGGAAGCTTTGGGCACCCAGCCCCCGGAATCTGTGAGGCAAATCCCCTGCCCTGTTCTGCAAGACTCAGATCCCTGAAATGGTTTGACGGAGAGGTGTACACTCAGTGTAGGCCGAAGGGCGTCGTGTGTGCGTCTCACCTGCCGAATTAATAAGGACTGTGCAATACATGGCATGCCTTTGTGAAAGAGGCGACAAGAAGGGGCCTGGCACAGACAGACCAGAGACAACAGCATGTGACAGAGGCGTAGTACGCGTTGAGCTCCCATATGCCATAATGGCATACACACAAAGCTTACACCGCACAAAAAACATCAGGGGCATTGTGTCACATTTAAGGCCACGGTGATGGGGAAATATGGAAATGTTCGCATGGTGGATGCACAGCGTGTGCCGCTCCCACTCGGGGAATCCACAATGTTCAGCGGCTGGATGCCCCAAGGGGCGCACTTGGGTGCTGTTTCCAATTCAAAAGGGGCACCAAATCCAGCCCTCCCTGCGCATGAGGAAGAGGTAAGGAAGGGTAAGGAAGAGTGAGAGGTCTTTTTGGGGGGGGGGGGGGAACATCCGCCAGTCCTCAGGTCAGCCCCATGCCGGGGAGTGGGATCATCACAACACCACGGTCTGTATACATGCTGCAGGGAGGGATGGCAGCAGCAGGGTCATCAGCAGGATTTGCGATTTCCAAGTAACACTTGAGCGTGGGTTGGCCAGTAAGGGGCCTCAATCTCATGGTGTGCTCAGCAGAACGCAGAATGCACAGCACACGACGTGAATAGTTTTGCTTAAATGTTTTACCCAGCACTCATGCAGCTGGCATACACAGAGTGAAACATACACACCAACGGTGTGCCGGCCCTGCCACAGGGCCGTATACCAGGGCTGCAATTGCTGGCTGTTCATGACATATCAAGGCACAGGATGGAACGCAACAAGCAAATGGCCAAAACCATCAACAGGCAGGTGTTGAAGCCTCAAGTGGGTCAGTCTTCGGTGTTGTTTGTTCAAAGATTGAAGTATTGTCTGGCTGATTTGATTCTTTGGGGCAAATTTTTTGAGGTCCATGCGCCATGGGGCGTCGCATCTCTGTGCAAACCCCAATCGTAGTGTGGCAAGCAAGCCGTTGAACCCTCCTAGCAAATGTGTTAGCGGACCTTACCCTGGGCAAAGCCTTAGGTTCTTTTTTTGTTCTCCATGCCTGTGTCACAACATGTAAAAGGTTCCCGGACTCTGCACGAGTTGTGTTCCCCTCGACAGTGTACTATGGAAGGTATATTGCTACAGAAGACCCTTTAGCCAAGCGGTCGCGGGCACTTAATCCATGGGATTGCAACAAGAGCTGCCACGCCAAAGCAAAATCGAGCAGAATGTCTCATGGCCGGAAATGTCACGAGCAAGAAAAGGAGGTAATTGGAAATTTCAGGTGATGCAAACTTACTGAGCCTGTTGAAATGTGGATGTAATCCAAAACCACTGCTGACCAAGACTTTGATCACCATCAGAAATGCATGGAGCACTGTATTGGTTTCACGTCTTGGTCTCAATGGACTCGCACTTTGGGTTTTGACAACTTTCAGACAGGTGAGGCTGCTGAGGACTTTTTGGGCTTCCTCACAGAAGGAGGCTTTGAGAAAAGGAGAAGGTTAGCAACCCTTGGTACAGGACAAGAAATGCAGGACTATCGGCGATGCAAGAGTTTGTGTGAAGTATTATTTCCCACCACTCCTCGATGGGACAGGAAAAAACCCCGGTGATACAAATTCGCAATACTAGGGGGCGTTTCTGCACAGCGCCTGTTAATGGGGTGAATTTACTGGGACAGACCTCAAAGTCACCAAGGAGTGATGTGCCTCCATCACCCCTGGCCCATCTTGGTCTTGGGATAAATGGAGGCAGAGAACATGAAACATCCCCAAACACCCCGAGAAACATATTCCCATTGTACCAAATTGTTTCCATCCCAAAAAATCGGTGATTGATGCACCAAACCGCACTTTGGGCGGCCTATGCTCACGTCACTCTGCATTTCCTCCTGGTTGGGGGGTCCAAAACAGCTGAATTTGTGCATGCGAATGCGCCCACTTATGCGGTCTGACTGGTGGCCCACCGACCCAAAATCAAGAAATGGCTCGTTCTCTTCAAAGCCTTGACTGACGGTGCTCCTCTGGAGAAGCATTATCTCATGCCTCAGCTGTGAACCGGCATTTCGCTCCTGGATAGTATATGACTGCATACGCCATATTGGTGGGTGCCCTCCAATCCAGTCTGGTCCAATCCAATCCAGCACAGCCAACCTCGCAGACAAATCAAATGCAGTCGTACTGCTGTTCAACAGCAGGGGGGTGGGGGGTGTTCCAGATTGTGCATCTGTGAGCACGGCGCGCATTTCCAGTAAGCGTCTGGGGAGGCCCAGACAACTAGTCAGCCAAACCTGAGTTGCAGTTCGTAGTGCTCTGGCAGTTTCACTGCGTTGTTGAGCCACTTCAGAATGCCAATCCCCCGGCTTCATCTTGCACAAGAACTAGACAAATGGAGGTGGCACATGGATGGAGCAGTGCGTGGTTCCAGCCACAGGCTGGCGAAATCGGAACAACACCTCCCCCCACCCCCCGCCACCTACACTTTCCCTCATTACCATATCATAATGCAGATCAGGATCCAACATCCGGTCCGGGATTCAATGAGGGGTGAGGAAAACCGATCTGGAAAGGAACGGAAAAGAGTGCAGCACTTGTCGAATAGCACCAAAGCCAGACATACAGAGCAGCGAGCAGCATGGACTTGGCTGCCCTCGTTGGAGAAATTCAAAACGAAAAACGCTATCAGCAGGGAGCAGTGGATGGTCCTGGAGCGGCAGTCTGATTCTGGTGCCTTGGAAATGACCTGACACTCACACTGTCAATCTGTGGCCGTGAACAGAATTGCTGAGGGTCCAGGAGCCGAATCTCAAGTAGATGTTTGATCATATTTACATGCTGATGCCGTGCACAACGCTTTAGGGCACGCATGCTGTGATGATGTGCAGAATGTGTGGTGCGCTGTAATCTCTTGGGTATGAGTGCAGTCTAGTGTGCATGTTTCTGATATGAACATGAGGACGCTGCAGGCAACGCACTGATGCATATTGGCTGAGATATGGTTTTTACAGGTTTCTCGTTGCATTGTTAACCAGTGGGTTACAGATGGCGTTTCGCGCTGTGTTCTGCAAATTGGGTTCGGCAAAATGCAACGTATCGCTCCGTCGATGCGCATTGGCGCGTTATGATATATATAAGATGTGTGTGTACATGTACATGTACATGTATATGTACATGTACATGTACCTGTATATGTGTATGCATATGTATATGTATATGTATATGCATGTGTATGTGTATGGTATGTATATGTATATGTATATGTATATGTATATGTATATGTATATGTATATGTATATGTATATGTATATGTATATGTATATGTATATGTATATGTATATGTATATGTATATGTATATGTATATGTATATGTATATGTATATGTATATGTATATGTATATGTATATGTATATGTATATGTATGTGTATGTGTATACGTATATGTGCGAGTCATCAACATCAACATTCCAATCAATGCTACATGTAGATGCTGAATTAACATCGCCCTATGGGCATCGGGAATCAATTGCATTTAGGTAGAGTCGGTTGCATTTACGCAGTTGGGCGTCCACACAACCAGGTTGGCAGTCGAATGATCACCTACTCACTTTCCGGGGAGAGGGGGGGGTGGAGGGGTGACTGGGTACTTGAAAGAGCTCCAGCGCAATCACTGCAACTGACATCACACACAAAATACTTCTGAGCATCATGTTGAAATAGAGACCACAACCACCATACCAGAACAGACAAAAACTGGCACTGGCATCACACACTGGGACAAAAAGTATGAAAAATGATGAAAATTTTGAGGTGTGCGTGTGATGTGTGTGTGATGTGTGTGTGATGTGTGTGTGTGTGTGTGTGTGTGTGTGATGTGTGTGTGATGTGTGTGTGTGATGTGTGTGTGATGTGTGTGTGTGTGATGTGTGTGTGATGTGTGTGTGATGTGTGTGTGTGTGTGTGTGTGATGTGTGTGTGATGTGTGTGTGATGTGTGTGTGTGTGTGTGTGTGTGTGATGTGTGTGTGATGTGTGTGTGATGTGTGTGATGTGTGTGTGTGTGATGTGTGTGTGATGTGTGTGTGATGTGTGTGTGTGTGTGTGTGTGTGTGATGTGTGTGTGATGTGTGTGTGATGCGTGTGTGTGATGTGTGTGTGATGCGTGTCTGATGTGTGCGTGGTGAGACCACCATATCAAGGTCCAATCCACTGGTATATACCAGAGTCCAAGAAAAGAAAGCAGTGTAAAGCAGTCTGCCCTGCGTACTAACCCCTGCACTCATCAATGTAATTGAGGCACAGAAAAAAGCAGCAACTCATCGGCCACCCCCAGAGAAATGCCGTCAATTGACCCTTGAGGGAAACTCTCAGCAAAACAGCCGTGTGCAAACAACGTGCGCAAGAGCATTGGTCTTCGTAAGGAAGTATACTCCAACACGCACGCCTTTCCACAACTGACCATCTGACCAAGAAATGCACGCCACATAGGACAACTCCAACAGAGTGAAATTGACTGCGGGGAGATGACGAATACAGTCGTGGGCGGACCACTGACGAGGGGAATCATCAATTTGACTCAGTGCCGAGCATGAATCAACAGACAATTGATCGCGGAGGAGATGACGTACCACAAACACTGACGTGTCCGTGGAGCGTCAAAAGAGCTACTGCTGACACCAAGCGCCCACATATCGGGGAACGGGAAAGGAAATTGGCAGGAGTAAAGCAGGATTGTGTGAACGGAACTCTGCGGAAAATCAGGCTGCTATCACAAGAATGCAAACGTACCTCATTTCGCTGAGCACTGAAGACATACCTGTAGAGGACATGTCCTGAAACAGCGAAGAGCAACCTGCCTTCCACTACTATTTTCACGGGCAGCTTGCTGGCATGCTGCTTTGCTGCTCTTACCACAGCACCACACTAGTATTTTGGTCAAGCACCGCGGTTCTTCAAGGGGAAGCTGCCGTAGCAGAAAACTGCAGAAGAATGCAAGAGTCTGGCTGTACCCCGGGAACCAGCGAGGCAGAGCCTCCTCGCGGCCGCCCCACTCCCGCCATGTGTGTGTGTGTATGTGTGTGTGCGTGTAGGCTGGGTAGATCGCTGGGAGGCGCTTGGAGGTGCTGCAGAGGGTACCGTGGGCTCTGCCACTAAAATTGCTGCGGCTGCAGAGACGGAGTGAGCATACGCATCCATCAGGGAGCAGGCACCGCATTGGCCATCCGGTTTCACAGCGGGAGAATAGGACTCCACCGCACTCCCCGAGGGGAAGGAAAGTCTCCACAGCGCCAGAGGCAAGATGAGAGAGAGGCATCGAGACACGTTGCGGGATATGAATGGGTCGAGTGTTGCGAAGGATGTACAACTCCCTTGATGGCATTGTGTGCCACGTGTTTAGCTGGGGGACCATGGGAATGGCAGGAATGTGTCAGCCCGCTGGAACAGGGGAGTGAGTGTGCAGAGCGAGAGGCCCTGCAAGGAGACACAAAACAAATGCACACACGCGGGCCTGCGGGCTTGCATTTGGGCGTGTGTGGTGGAAGGAGAGGTCTAAGTGGGGAGAAGCATACTTCTACTTGGCTCCTTGCATGTGGGGGACGCAAGGTGCACTACCATGCATGTTTATATGAGCAGCAGGCACAGTCCAGCACAGAATCCTGAACCTCCTGCGCTATACTTAGGAAGGAGGGGTGACCTCACAGCGCTTATAGTATAATCAGATTCCATCTTGGGGCAGTATTCTGCACAAAGGCTCGACCACAAAACCCCAAGAAGATCTCGGAAAAAGTGTAGGCAACAAACTCCGCAAAACAGACAATAGTATATTCTCGTCGCTCTCCGACGCTGCAGCGTTCCATGATGTCTGCGCAGGCATTTCTTTTTGGCAGTTTCTCAGCCCACAGCAGCTCCACATCAACAGCAGGCATGCCCGTGCAGGTCCGCAGCGGCACAAGTTCAAACGCTGCTTGGGAATGCCACCGGTCCCTCAAATAAGGGTGCGGCGGTCGCATATGCCGTCAACTCGTTGGTACTTCAATCCAAACATGCTGCGACAGAGCAAACAACAGAAGGCAAGAGACCATCGCGGGCACTGAATGATGCAGGTCCCCAACGGGCTTTGAAGGGCACGGAAGGCAGGTGGGGTAGGCAGGAGACATGCGTTGTGCAGACCGCTCGGCCCTGGGTCAAGAAACCTTGGTTCATCGGTGCTGTCGGTGCTGTGGTTATCCAGTCGGGGGGCTGGGACAGGTCGTGCTCACTGGGGCCATCCATCCGATGGGCCCGCCACAGTGAGGCTCGCGTCAGCAGTCCCCGTTTCGACCGAGAGTTTGCAGCCCGCATGGCCGAAGCATGAGTTGACGCCGGGCCAGCTGCCTCGGCCACGGATGCACGCCTCGAAGGATGTGCCGCAGCCCCACCGTTCCAACCCGACAGTCCACAACTGCCTCTGCAGGTTGGAGCGCAGTCCTGAAGCGGCGCTTTGAAAGCCACGAGACCCCCTCCACCCCACCCGCAACCCCCCATTCTTCGTTCCACGATGTGTTTTTTGTTTGTGCCTGCCCACTGATCACTGATCATGCACCTCTCCAATGACTTAAGTGACGGAAACATGAGCATTGTTGTTGTGCAGTCGGTGTCAAAACTGTGGACGTGTTGTTTTTGGTTTGGAAGTTGATGACACCACTTTCACTTTTGGAAAGCAATGGGTTGCTTGTGACAAATACATGCAATCGCAGGGGGCACCTTCTATGGGGTTGCTCGCAAAGCTCGCAAAGCTGTTGAAACTGGAATTGAAAGGTGGCGAGAGGGTTCCATCAGCGTCGTTTGGAAGAGGTGAAGTGGAGGGTCTTCGGAAGCTGGATGACACCATCGCACACAAGTCCTCGGCATAGATTGAGGTAGCACTTCTCGGAGTCAAACCATCAACTCTAGGACTCAAAGCATCTCTCGGACTCAAAGCATCTTTCGGACTAGCATCTCTTGGAGTCAAAGAACCTCTCGGACTCTTTGCGGGAACACCATCAGGCGACAGTGAGTTCAAGAACGCCGGGGATGGTCGCCTGCAAAAAACGTGCACTGGGCACCCACTCACCAATCCACATCCACCTACTCAACTGGGGCTGAGGGGGAGAAGGACACCTCACAAGGTGGAAAGGCACCGGCCAACGAAGAAATGAAGCGCTAAAAATTCAAAAGGCACAAAGATGCGATTGCCCACAAACGGGTGTGGGGCAGGGGGGCCGAGTTGTTATAAGGAATGCTGCAATCAAAGCAAGGCTTGCAAAGGTGCAGTCACAAAGTGTACCAGGTCAGAAACCACATGTTGCGTGTTGAGGGCAGGGCGTCTTTTTGAGCAGAGGGGGGGGAGGGGGGGAGGGGGACTTGAAGCGGGGGGGGGGGGGGTTTGGCCAGCCCCCCCTGTTTTTGTGTACCAAAGAGCTGGACAAACATCTTATGCTAAATCAACCAAATGTCGTGGACAAGGTTTTCCTGGAGGTTCATGGATGGACAAATGCCCCACTCTCACCTCCTAAAGGCACTGTAGCAATGTAGCAAGCAATGGGAGACGATTTCCTCCTGAAAACACAAACTAGTGCATACACCCGGAAGCACCAGCCCGCACACTTACTGAGCTCTTATGCTAAACCCCCCAAGCGGACCGGCGGGGTGGGGGGGGGGGGGGGGGCTGGAGTAAAAGTGGAGTAGGTTTGCAAAGGTGAGAGTTGCCTAAAAATGTTGTTGAATCCCACGGAACCCATCTGAACTTGCCAAGAAAGGGATTGCAGCGACAGGCAACAAGGGGGCAATGAACTCCACCCACAACCAAATCCACACCATTCGAAACGCAATGCACATGCCGCCCACGTCATCAACTGTGGGTGGCAGTGACAAAAACGAGGGCGCGGGGGTGGGGGGTGCCGGGGAGGGATGGGGGGGGGGGGGGGGCTGGCACAAGGCCTTGGTGGTTGGCTCTGTTAGCCTGTGGCGGCGCCTATTGGCCTCTCGCCTTTGAACCTTCTGCCATGACAAGCAGGCATCCATACTACTGCGGGCATCCGCACTGCCGCGGGCATCCACCTTCCTGGGTGGGAATCCAGAATGCAACTTCTGCCCATGGCGTCCTCCCCTGACGGCCTGATCAGTGCCCGGTATGCGGTCATCACGAAGACCCCAGGCTGGGAGGTGCTCACCACAACCAGCAACGTGAATGTCACACAGGGGGGGGGGACGTCGAATGGCTAGGTCTGTAAAACCCGGCCATAGGGGACGGGGGGTGCATCTGCGTCCCTTTCCAAGACTTTGTGACCTTTTGTGAACTGAAAAAGAAAGGGCGGTCATTGATGGGAAAAGAACTCTGCTGGGATCCGTTACGCACGAGCCGCAAGAGGCGTCGGTAGCAACTGCCATCGCTTACCCACCAACCCGTCGCTTTGACCGCAGACAGACCCACGTACGCACACGCGCACATGCACCACGGAGGACAATACGCCCCCCCACCCACACACGCACACACGATGCGGACACGCCAACACCCCATGAGCGCCCTGCGGATGGCACGACGAGGCACTGGGCGTGGACGTGATGACTCCTCGTCAGGCCAGAAAGAATGTCATGAAGGACAGTGCCATGTGTCACACACACACACACACACACACATCCACACACAGCTGTCTGTTTGATACAAACATGGTGCGCCATCGTCGTTGTTCGGGTTGTTCCGACCAGACGAGACGATTTCCATGCCTACATGCTCTGCCAATTTGGAATGCGCTTGCCCCCAACGACACCAGGACCAACAGGTTCGGTTTTTGATCTGCTTCAGTGTCCGGTCTTGAGCGCAACAGACAAATATGTATCGGCTGGTCTGGAACCTTCCGCGAAAAATGTTTGTACTGAAGGGTCTCCCCATTGCTGTGCGCATACCGTGCGTAATCCCTGTCAGGTGGTACACCTGTCGCAGACTGTGCCCAGAGAACATGCACGCATCAATGGAACACCTGACCGGTCCTTGCAGTGTCCTTGGGCTGGAAAGGCCCACGTGCAGACCGATACTTTCGGTCACACAATTCTGCAGAATCTGGTTGACGTCCTTCAACACTTCTGCCAGTGGGTTTAGATACCCTGTGGACAACATCGAAGCACAGAGAAAACACAACCATTGCCATCAACCTCCCCTGTTCTTAATGGCACACGAGCTGTAAGCCCCATCACACTTGAGCGGTACTGCCGCACACGGCTGCACGCAATAGGCTTCCAGCTTTCGTTGGCTCCATGTGTTCCCACCAAGGCCCAACAGTCTGCCGAGAAACCTTTCAGCCGCTGCAGCATGCTGCATCTGGCTGCGGCGCGCTGCTTAGCGTTGATGACCACTCTTCTCCCAAACGGTCTTGCCATTGCGTCCCGGCTGCGTGTTCACACTCCCAGCCCGTCTGCCAATTCATCATATGGGAATACTCACCCCTTAACACTGAACACTGGGTCCGGCACCCTGTATCCTGGTGGTCACAATACGGGCTAACCCCCACCCTGCACAAAAATGGAGGCACCGAAACAACGCCTCATGTTGTTCAGACAAGGCTGTATGCACGATATATAGCTGGACTAGGCCAAGTGTTGATATCTATGAGGTTGGGGTAAAGTGTGGGCAAATACAGCAAACAACACATCGGAACCCAAGCAGCAATTCATGCCAAACCATATCAAACATGCTGCTTACGGCGCCGTGAAATTTCATGTTCAAAACGGTACTGAAACAACACCCATCCCGTACCTGCCTTGTGCAAAGAACGGCAAAGGAAACAGCACCCGCTGTTGTTTCGAAGCCGTTGTTTACACACGGCACAATGGCACATGACCGAGACACCTTACCCCAATATGGGCCATTAGGGGAGTGGTGCAGTGCACCATACCCCTTCGGACAGCCCAAATGAACAGCAAAACAAACAAAATCCCAGCCCAGCCACACTAAACCACGCCAAACCACAGCAGATACACCCATCTATATTCCAACCAATAACCACGAAAGCCCTGGTGCCAAAAGGTGCAGGGACATCGGCGCGTGTTGTCTGAACAAGGGGTTGTTTGTGTAACGGGGAAGGGGGGGTGCAGATAGAGTGGTTTGCACAAAGCATTGTTTGCGCAGGGAGGGATGGGAGAGTGGGGGGCTAAGTGCAGGACTGCGGATACGGTACCTTGCAACTCTTGAGAAACTTTCATACGGTCGGCGGTGTTGATGAATTTCTTGACATCAGTGGACAAAAAGCCCTGCACGTCCCGCCGAATGGCCTTGAGCTTGCCCTCAATGCCCTTCATAGCGCGAGCGACGACGTCAGGCTGGAAATTACGCATTTCCTCAACCTGTTTGGTGAGGTCTGAAACCTGCAACAAATGTGTCCCCATTGGATCGAAACCCCAGGCCAGCAAGGCACAAGCTGCGGTCCTGATCGTATCTCGAGATAGAAAGAGGAAAGGTGGTCAAAACGCGTATGGCCGCCCTTTCACCAGAGCACCTCGCCCCCTAGGGAACATGGAGGGCTTTGGGGGGGGGGGGGGTTCCTTTGATCCCAAGGAGCACGTAGGAGCAGTTCTACAGACAAGCACTTGGAATGCTCCCTGTTCCTCAAAGTGATGTTCCCCACTCCTGAGGACATTGTTCTTAGGTCCTAAGTTTGCTTGTCTCCTTTGAGATGCTCCTGCATATTGATTTGCTGCTTTGCCTACCCCTATGATCAGTTGCATCGCAGTAATGCAACACGCCGGTGATGGTAATTCCGGATTCCTTACTCACAAACAATGCAAGTATCTCAGTGGCAGTGCCTTTGGGTGCGGGCTGAAAGTTGGAGGCAATGCTGCATTGCAGGGCACTACCGTGTGGCTTTGGATTGGGGATCCATGGTAAAACTTAGTAAAAAAAATTTTAAAAAAAATTTTTTACTGAGTTTCAAAACTTAGTAAAAAATTTTATTTACTAAGTTTTTCCTCTGGGGGTGGGTTTTTTACTAGTAAATTACTTAGTAGAAAGAAAATTTTTCTTACTAAATAAATTACTTAGTAGAAAAAAATCGTTTTTTTACTAAGTAAATTACTTAGTAGAAATTTTTTTTTACTAAGTAAATGACTTACCCAAAAAATGAGTTCTGACTGCCACTGGGCCCACTTGTGGGCTGATTCTGATATTGCCCCCCCGCTCTGAAATCCACGCTTTGTTGCGTGGCCCCCAAAAAATAAGATTTTCCATTTCTGACTGCTGCCACTTCTGATTCTGCCCCCTGCTCTGAAGCGGTGGGGACCCCCCAGGCGGCAGGGGTTATGTAGCCACCTTGCCCACTTGTGGGCCACCTCTGATTTTGCCCCCCGCTCTGAAGCGGCAGGGGTTATGTAGCCACCTTGCCCGCTTGTGGGCCACTTGTGATTCTGCCCCCCGCTCAGAAGCGGTGGGGACCCCCCAGGCGGCAGGGGCCCCAGTCGGCCTCCACCCCAAGGACCCCAGCGGTACATTGGGAGGTGGCTCAAATGTACCCCGAACCCAAATCTGTGGACCCCGTTGACACATGCTTTTCTTGTGATGGCACACCTCACATGGCGTGCCACGAATGTAAGGTTCTTCATTGTGCCTTGCATGCGTCCATCTTGTGTCAATCGGAGATTTGTGTTGGGTTGCGCCAATTCCGGACAGCCAACCTTGCTGCTGTTGCTGTTGCTTCTGCTGTTGTTGCTGCTGCTGCTATTGACACCCGTCCTGGTGTGTGTACTATTGTTGCTGCTTCTGCTGTTAACACCCGTCGTGGTGTGTGGATTTGTCGTAAGTGGTATGCAGTGCCTCCTCAATATCCCCAAAATGCTGATGGTCAACTGAGAAATGACCAAGCATTTTGCACCGAGCTGCAAGGGGAGTTGAAAACGGCTCTGTTTGGGATGTGCACCAATAATCCCACAGTGCGAGGCAAACCGCGCCATGCAGATACCAAGGCCGACTTGATTTTCAAGCGAGTCTTTTGTAATTACTTGTAAGTAGTTCCCACAAATGTTGGCCATGGCCCTGTCAGGAGTCTTTTCTTGAGCCTGATTTTGTTTCTACTGCCTAACCCCAATTATATTTTGTTATGTTGGCCGAGTGCCAACTAACTGGTGTGCATGATGGTTTGGCTTGGGTGGGGCGCCACTAACACAAGTGGCCGAGAATCGACTCAGGGGCCTTGTGCCCTTAACCTTAAACAAAAGTACCACCTACCATCGAAGTGTTGACTACCTTGTTTAAAACGGCAGCCGGGGGGGGGGGGGGGCTTAGTGGACCGAGGTAAAACTTAGTAAAAAATTTTAAAAAAAAAATTTTAAAAAAAAATTTTACTAGGTTTTACCTTGTTTCTACTAAGTTTTACCAAAATTTACTAAGTGTTACCTCGTCCGGTACTAAGTTTTACCAAATACCCTTGATTGGGCTTTGCCGCAGGTGGGAATTGGACCCTCTAGTGCAACAAAATTGCAGAAATCCCTCATTTCAACTAACCATAACTCAAGCTTCTTCACAGCCTTTGGAACACCCGATTTCTGGCAGCGACACATACATGTTTAACGCAACCGTGGTGCATGAGTGACATCAGCGGTGCTGCAGGTACATTTCTGCCAACAGGCCATGCTTGGAACCGTTTTCTGCAATGAGTGCCAAAATCTCTGCATTTGGAAAGGTGTTCCAACAGGTTGAATCAATTGTGTAAACCTGACAGGAACGATTGCAACCTCGCTGAAGGCTTTCACTTGATGTAATATACAAGGTACCCCAATTTCACGTCTCTCGCCCCGAAATCTGCGCCCCCCTACAACACACTTAGCCTTTTTTTGATTGGTGGTGCCTCGGACAAAGAACCATCATTAGTGATACACTGATGCGCTTGATTTGGATAAGAGTCAAGCATTCCTCATCAGTGGTCCAAACACACGAACTACTTGGATAAAACCAGTGGAACTTGCACGAGAAACTGTTGTGTGTATGCACTGACGTGAGCACTCAACTGTGTTATTGTTGTTGATCGCCATTTCCATCCCCACCACAGAGCTGCGGAACACATGGAAAGATACCGGGGGGGGGGGGGTGCTGGCATATTTTGGTAACGCAAATTCCGTGAGGGGAAAATTTGGTACAAAATCTTAAATACCATGGAAAAATGTGGTACAAAATATCCATGTAATGGGCAATTCAGGAATTTAACTGGGGACTTCCAGTTTGCAGGTGTAGTACTTCTACAGCTCAGCTATCTACTTTCCCTGCTGCTCACCTGTGAAACAGGGTTCAGAGTGAAACATGATGTCCCCAACAATTCAGACCCTCGGAACCTTGTAATGGAGAGAAAATGTGCATAGATCTGGTAAAGACAAGAACGTGGCTTCAGTCCTCAAATACCGCG
This sequence comes from Eutreptiella sp. 'Long Island Sound 2002', assembly GCA_964036045.1. Lineage (NCBI taxonomy): Eukaryota > Euglenozoa > Euglenophyceae > Eutreptiales > Eutreptiaceae > Eutreptiella > Eutreptiella sp. 'Long Island Sound 2002'. Next base: position 23,676,815 of record OZ038388.1, read on the forward strand.
GCAAATTGTGGTACAATTTTGCTGTGCCACATTTCGCCGTTCTGAATTTCGCACCTGCCACAATCCCCCCCCACCCCGGTAGTGGCTTGCCCTGTCTACAAGGTTTTCGAACACACAAACTATTGCATATGGTATGATGCTGCACCATTGGTCACCCAGGTGCCACGGGGAGGGATATCCACCCCAATTCAGGGGAAAAAATTTACCAATTTGGGGCACCAATTCAGGGGAGGGCAAAACCGCCTGCCCACAGACCACCTGGATCTCAGTTCCAGGCGCAAAAAACACATTCTTTATGTTTGCTGTGCGCTTACAGCCATTTGCAAACCCATTGAGAGCGAGCGAGAGAGAGAGAGAGAGAGAGAGAGAGAGAGAGAGAGAGGGGGAGGGAGGGAGGGAGGGAGGGAGGGACCACGTGGTGAAAATGAAGCCTCTGCCGGCCAAACTGTGCGATGAGGGTGCGGGGTTGTTCAGCGCAGAACAAATTGCCACGGATATCGTCAATAAAGGTGTTGATGCTGAGGCGATTGTCACCCCTTAGAAAAGCCAGTGGCATCAGTTGTTGAACGCCGTTCATCCTCCACAGGCATCAAAAAGTATTCTTTCTTCATCCAGTCCGGGTTCGATGGTCTAATGCTGGGCATCGGAAGCATCGGTATGGTTTGCGCTTCCTGGAACATGCCCTGCGAACCTCCCGCTCATACCCCCCCCCTACCCGCTACTCCCCCTCTCCCCCTACATATTAGGGAGAGCAGGTTTCGTAACAAAGGCACCCAGAAGCAGCGCCTAGGGACCCAATTGTGAACAGTTTAAAAAGATACCAAAAGAGGGTTTCGCTTGCACAACCAAAATAGAGGCAGCTGCATGCCTACATGGTCAAAACCCGCTGCTGGAAAATTTTACAAAAGAACAGATCACCTGTTTCATGGCGCTTGAGCCGGAAAAAAAACACGTCAAAATAGTGTGCCGGTGTTGCATTTCATATGTCCCCAACGAGTAGAGTATACGAGACACGCGTGTTCTTTTCATTGATGGAGTGTTGTGCAACGGGTGAGATTGTGCGAAGAAAGGAACGTGGTCATGCATTGCAGCTCAGTGCCGGCGCTACCGCCCGAGACTGAACTCTCCACAGTGCTGCAGAATCTCCTGCGATTTTGCAAAGCCCTCTGGCAGAGGGCGATAGTGGGAGCTGGGGCTGCACCTTGCTATTTGAGACCACCTCGGACCACGTGTACCCTCGCAGAACGGATTTTAGTTTCTTAAGTGTGCAGGAAAAGAGCACATCCCAAGTGGGTGGAGGGTATGATGTTGCAGTCCAATGCTTGGGCAGAGATCCACTTCAAAGGGTGGGGTATGTAGTAGGTGGGTGGATCAAGGGGGTAGGCTGCACCAGCCGTCTCCTGATATTGATCCCAAAACTTGCTGAGCGTCAGAACAAACTTTGGGCCTGAAGCAACGCCGAGGGAGGGGTGGGGTGGAAAGCAGGGTCGAAAAGGTGTGGGTGGGCGGCAGCAGCCCCAACTCCTCCTGGCCCCACACTCAGCTCTGTGCTTGGGTCACAAGTACCTGTCGGTCCAGATCCTTCTTGATGTGCTTCAGACCTGAAAACTCTTCATCTTTGGTTTGGAGTGTCCTCTTGAACTCCTTTTCGCTCTGCGATATCTTTGACTTCAAGCTAAAAGATCAAAGGGACACGTGCAGACATTTTCCAAAACAACCAATGACAATCCGCAATGATTGTGGTCGGAGGTTGGCGGTTGGCAGTTAACCGACGGTGCTTGGCGGTCAACTGGTGGTGTCATGGCACACCAGAGGCCCAGGGTTTCCTTTTTTTCATTTTCATTAAAGAATGCCGAGATGTTACTGCTATGGAGCCGTTCAACTTCACCAGAGGATCCCAACATCCCAGCGACACATGTCGTGCACTCGGAGTACAGGAATCATGAATGCATGCAGATGTCACACAGTGCACTTGCTCTCAAAAGGATTGCCAGGGACCCGAAATTCGCAGATTCGACATGCTGGAACACATTCCACAACCACCTCTCCCACGTCCCAGTCTGGACGCCTCTGCCCCACACGATCTGTTCACACAACCGTGAACCTACGGAGTATTCAAAAACGTTTGCCCTCTGCAGCTGCACTGTAGGTGCTCAGTGGATTGAATTGCGGGGGGGGGGGGGGGCATAAAGGCTGAGTAAGTGTGCCGGTACTTCCGCATGTATGCCCTGGTTTGAGTTTTCAGGAAGTTGTCTACATTGCTTGGCCCAGCCCCGGGGGGCGGGGCTCATCCCGGGGGGGGCGACCCCTCGGTTCTGGACGCCAACTACCCCCCCAACTAATTGTTGGCCGGAGGCCCCTGGGGGGGGGGGGGGGGGGGGGGGGGGGGGGGGGCATGGGAGGGGGGGGGGTCGAGGAGGGGCAAATGGGGGGGGGGGGGCTCCGGGAGGGTCGGTTGGCGGGGGGGGGGGTCCGGTGGGGCGATTTGGGGTGGGGGCGGGATCCAGGTAGGGCGATTTGGGGTGTGGGGGGGGGGGGGGGGGGGCACAGGCTCCCCTTACCTCCCCTTGCCCTCCCTCTAACCATACCATCACCATAAACCTAACCCTCACCTTTGCAACCAGCTAGTATGGCCAGGCCAGCCCTGTTGATTGGGCTCAACAAGATGCCCCAAATTTCGTTCATGGCTCCTTTTGCCACATCATTGCTCTCCATTTTGGACCCCAACACTCACTCTGACCCTAGCCTAGGGTGAGAGCCAGGGCTAGGGTTAGGGCTAGGGTTAGGGTCACCGAGCTGGTGGAACCAGTCTTGGTTTTATAACCCTTTTTAGGGTCTAGGGTGGACCTACCAGGTTTAGCAGCAGCAGCAGCAAGCAGCAAGCAGCAGCAAGCAGCACGCGCGAAATGGGGAAAAATCAGAACTCCGTCGTGGTGCTTCCGATTCGGGTGAAATTTTGGTGGATGATACCTATGGGTGTGAAGTACAATCACACAAAGTTTGAGCCAGAAACTCAACGGTGGCGGCCGGGAACGGGATTCGCAAGTGGCGGACCTCAGTTTCAAAAACTGCAGTTTAGGGCCAAAAACAGCCATTTTTGGGCCAAAAAAGCCCTGGAACACATTCAAAACGGCCAAGCGAAGGGAAACGGTGGGTACACTCCACGTGCGGCTTGACTTCCCCGTGTCAACGAGCTCTTTGCCGCCCTCTAACACCATGATATGTCCCGGAAACGGCCCAAAAAGGCCCCCAGAAGCTCCAAATGCCGACAGCCACAAACCAAGAATAGGCCATATCTTTGGCTATATGGCTCAAAATGCGATTCCGAGGGCACCTTCTCCACCCACAACCCCCCACTTGTTGTGGTTTCCACCCCTCAGAACTGCCCAAACGGACGCCTAGACCCCAATACCTAGGCCCAGTAGGCTGCAAGCTGCAAGCTCAAGCCCAACAAGGTGGGAGCCCAAATGGGTTAACAGGGTCCAGTAGGGGCAAAAAGATGACTTTTCTCAAAAATGATCCTAGACCATGTGCGACGCTAAAACAAGAGTTTTTGGACTATTTTGAGCTTGTGGTGGCCCATTTTGGTCCTCCGAAAATCCCAAAATGCCTTGAAAATGGGCTGTTTTGCGACCAAAGATGGGTCAAAAATGGGTCAAAAACGCATTTTTCCAAACCTCATCCGAGACCATTTGGGGTGCACAAACGGGTGAAATGAGCCCATTTTGAACCCATTTTGGGGCATTTTGGCCCCTTAGAAGTCCAAAAAGCCTTGAAAGTGGGCCTCGTGGTGATGGGGTTCACTTGCAAGCTAATTTCATTTTGTCAAGAGCCATCAATGTGTGAATCATTCTTGATGTCCCTCACCAGTCATAGCTGATGTTCCCTCCCCCACCAGCTCGGTCCCAATATTCAGTCTTGATTAGGTGTAGGGATAGGAGTAGGATGAGGGTTGAGGGTGGGCGTTAGAGTCAAGGTTGGGTTTAAGGATAGCGTTGGGGTGCAAATTGGATAAAATTTGCCTTAGGGCACCTTTGGTGTTCATGGAGCATCAGGCGCCTTTGGCGCCCATGGACTCCTGAGGGCAACACCTTTGGCAACTAACTGTTGGCCGAAGGCCCCTAGGGGGGGGGGGGGGGGGGGCAGGGGTAGTTGGCGTCCTAGGACCCGCGGAGTCGCCCCCCCCGGGGGGCTCATATTTCTGTGTGCGGATCTCTTCCTCTCTTCGGCATCTGAGCTGCGGATGCCTCCCAAAACACCCCACGGGCCGTAGTGCTGTGGTAGGCCCCGCTGTGGAGGCGAAAAAACCGCTGCTCCCGGAAAGGGCAGGGGGGGAGGAGCGGGCATGCACTCAAACGCCCCCCTCCCAGTCAATTCAGTTGGAGGCATGCCAGACTTCTGCGGACACCACTGTGGCCATCATCTTTGTCATACTTCAGCCCAGAAAATCGGGGGCTGGGCGGGGGAGGGGGCGGGGGCGAGGGTTACCTGCCTTCCGTTTCTCGGATCTGCTTCCGCAGCTCCTCCATCTTGGTGTCGAAAGCCACGTTGAGCTCCTTTTCGGAGTTCTCCTTAGCTACCGCAAGCTCCTCGTTGGCGGTTTCCAGAGCCTTCACCTGCATCAGGGCGCATCGAAGGGTTCAGTGGGAGGGCCAAGGGGCAAAATGGGAGGAACGGGGTGGGGGCACAACACCGGACGGCACCGACAGGCGGCAGCCAGTCGGTCCGACGACGCATAAGGGCAGAAGCACAGGTGTACATGAAATCTGCACCCCAAAAGGGTGAAGGGGCTACGTGCCAGGCGAATACAACAGAGACCCGATTGTTCGAAACTTGAACGTGTCATTGAGATGAGTGCACACATTTTGGCCGCAAAGGTGGTTTTGAAATTGGCCCCGTGCCAAATAAATTTGCGCTATTTTTGGGGGTGAATGGTTGGGGTTTTTTTGGAAGACAAAGCAGGTGCTATCCAAACTGTGCGCTGCAGCCTGTTGAATTGAAACTTGATCACATCAACTGGGTTCATCACTCTATTTGGAGATACAGCAGACGGTGGTGGGTGTCTGTGCGTTTCAGCAAACCTCCTTCCACATGGTGGAGCTGGGCTCGAGTGGCCCGCAGGTTGCACGCAAGGTGAGCATTCCCTTCATGGACGATGTCATCATCATCGTCGCCCGATAAATCATCTTTTTTTCCCCTATCGCCGCGCTGCATCCAAGGGTCTCATTTCCAATTTTTTTTGTCGGGTTCTGGATTTACACGAATGTACCGTTCCTGTCACCATGAAGCCTGAAGCATGGGTCCAACCCCAGAAAACCCCGTTTGAACGTTCCCTCGACCCTTAAAAGCGTAGCAGTGAATCAGGCGCCATAGGAACTAGGTGGACAGGGAAAGATCCCAGTGCTCAGCAGCAAGTAGATGCCTGAAATGGCTTGAATCTGTCAAAAATTTGGAAACAGGCCTGTCCAAACACACACATCAAGACAAACAGGCACAACTCAGGTTCCGAGTGTCAGAATCCTTGTCAGTTGGATCGTCAAACAAGACAGAGCATGTCCGACGCCAATAGGCGCCTTTCTGTTGCACAGGTGATGGGCAGAGATGGGTACGCATCGTGGGCAATGCACTGTGACCTCCATGAAGCGAAGGGCGGCCTCTGGCACATACACACATACACACACAGAGGCAGGCAGGCAGGCAGCATAATAAACCCCCCCCTTTATTATCACACACCGAAATAATATCACGTATGCATGTTAATATTTTGGGGCGCTAAAATAACATCACGCATACTTCTTGGCCACCTGAGCACATCCCAAACAACAAGGCAAAACACTCTGGGAAACGTGATTGTCCACCAAAACGTGCAGTTATTATTTGGTGCGAGGAAAGTGGCCATGGATAGCTGGCGTGTTCAGCGGGTTCAGCGGGTTCAGCGGGTTCAGGGGCAACGACATCAAGAACAACATGTTCAGACATGTTCAGCAGCAGAACTTTCAGCAGTAGGGACTTCAGGAGCAGGAACTTCAGGAGTAGGAACTTTTGGCCCGGCAGCGTTTTCAACATCACTGTCAGCGTCATCCCCAGTGGAGTACTCCTTAATGCCCAACACCCCTTTATTAGTCACAGCTCCAAAAACATGTCCAACAACAAACTCATCATGCTGCCATGCCTCAATGATGTCAGCAAGAAACGGAACTTCAGAGTCTCGGACAATCACAAGAAACATCTGGTGGACAGGCAGCGGGTGGTCAAAATAATGTCACACCCAAAATAATATCACGCACCAAAATAGTATCACGCGCGTAATTTTACAGGGGGGGGTGGGGTGCTCCATACACACATACACATGCAACTGGTTGCTGGTTGGCTACTATGGAGAGAGGCGTCTCTAATGCGTGTTGGGCAGCTCCAATGGGGAAAGATTGCTTTCTAGGGGGGTGAAGCATGGGCATCCTCATCGTCAGGTTCAAAGAACACGGCTACAGTAGTGCACCACGTTGCTATGAAACAAATAGCACATGTCAATGTGCGTGCGACCTTCCATTTGATTATGGACTCGAGCTGCGCCAAGCAAATCCGATGATTCCAAAAGCTGGAAGCTACGGTACGTCTCACAGCAGCGTGCAGTGAACTGATCCTTTCCCCCAAAACGTAACTTGGTGCCACCTCTCCAGTTCAGGACTTGCGAAGCAGTAGGCTAGTGCCCACAAGTACCAACCTGTTCCTTGAGCTGCTGGATCTCATCACTTTTCAATTCACACTGCTCACTGGTAGCCTGTTGCTGCTCCTTCAGATCAGCAATCGTGTTGTTCAGCAAGCGAATTTGTTCCTACAGTTACAAAGCGATGGCAGTGACAAGGGCAAATGCAGTGATGGGAGCACAAGGCAGGGGAGTGACAGGGGTAGGGGTGGGGGCAGTGGGCAGTAACAGTGACAGTGACAGTGACGAGGGAATCCGACAATCTGCAGCTCAGACTCCAGTCAATGGTGGACGAAGATGAAAAAAAACAACATAGGCAGGCAGGCAGTGGCGGAAGGGTCGGCAATCAATGGAATCAAATGCACCTTGCTAGGCACAGCCTTAAAGGACCCCCAGAAACCGTAATTCATGATTTCATGTCTCACTTTGGTGCAGAAAGCGTCCATCACCCTGGAACACACCCGTGTGCAACACCTGTTGCATAACAACAAGCCTGCCACTGGCCTGCATGTAGACTGCCATTTGCAGCATGGTCAACTGATCTCCATGGTTTGGCTTGCATGAAAAGCCTTCCACAGCATGTCGAACGCACGCAGCCCTTTCCGGCAAAGAGTCAACATCCCGGGTTGCAGTCTGCACGCAATCATGCCCGCACCACCTTGCGACCCCTGCACACCCAAGCTTTGCCATGCTTTAGGGAATCAAAACAGGAGAATGAAACCGAATAAGTCAAATCCTGATTGAGATGCCGTGACAATGTTGCCAGCTGCGGTAGCAGCACCATCCCTTGGTAGGATCTTCATTACGATTTGCTAGCAGCGGTGATAGCTCTGGCGAAAATACATGTTATTTCAGAGGGATCTGCGCAAAATCGCAACAGTCGATTGGCAGGATGACCCACTTAACCTTCCAGCCTTGGAAATCTGTGGCGTGCCACTCCCTTTTGCTGATGGCTGCAATAAATGCTACGAAATAGCACATACCAATGACTCAGAAGCCTGGTTCTCCAGGGTTGCGATAGTTGATTGCAGCTGCTCCTTCTGCTGCCGAAGGCTTTCAGTGCACTGTTTCTGGATCACACCAGCGGCTTTGAGGTTATCGATCATGGACTGGCCCATCTGAGCGCTGAACAGTGGTAACAAGCTGTGCATACTGGAAACACCACTGTGCTCAGGATGAGGCATCGGTTGCTCTTCCACAATGCAATTCGTACTCACTTGGCATACCTCTCTTCTGCAGCAGCAGCTTGGACATGCAGCCTCTCAATCAGTTCTTTGCCCATTAAAGCACCAACTTCTGCAACCTGCTGTGCGGTTTGGTCGGCTTTCTTGTGCTGCAGATCTTGTTCATTGCATGCAGCTTGCAGCTGTTGCACCTGCACGCATAATGTAGACAGTCTTGCACATCGTTGACCATAGCTTACACAACGACTAGAAAAGGGCCAACAGCAGATTTGGAACCCATGTACTCTAGCCCAAGCAAACCCATAGTATTGTAAACCAAAACACCAGCACCTTGAGGTGGTCCAACTCTGGCTTGTGGTGCATGCAGGCCACTAAGTGACTTGTTCATTACCTTCCAGCTCCGAGTGCAAAACGCTTTCGAACGAACGAAATTCGGGTTTGGAGCCTCCGGCCCCTGTGGCCCTTCCACAGAGCATCCTCCTGATACCCAGCACCCCCTTGGAAATCGTGGGGGAGTAGGCTACAAAGGCAGGGGATACGGCCAAGAACATTCATTACCAACCAATGCACACTCAAATGGCAGAGAGGTGTTCCTGCCAAAACGAACCAAACAAAGTGTGCCTTGGCCCGTATGGACGTACCTGGGTCCTCTGGTGCTTCTGCTCTCACAGGAAGTGGGGAATGAAACACGGCTGCGTTCAGTTGGAGTGTAGTGCTCAAAATCTGCCCTTTGCGTTAGCCCAATTCATCCCTGTCCACTGGCGCGCACTGACATTACCAGCGTTATTGAGGAGCAAGGTGCTGCACTAACGGTCCAGTCACCCAGGAAAAGACGGCAACAGGGGGGGGGGGGGTCTCGGAAAGTTTGCAGGCACTTGAGCCATCTGAAAAATAACGATCCCCAAAAATAACGTGATTGACTTCCAAGGGGTCCCGCTGATGCTTCATAGCTGGGCCCAGACCAAGCCAGGAACGCATTCACGGAGTTTAAAGAAAAATACTCCTGCACTCTGCCACACCTGAGCCACAAGAAAAGGTCCGCCAACCAGTGACTGTTTGTACCCAATAATGCATTCAAATACAAATGCGGGCGGCCTTTCACAGAGTCTTTGGGAAAACGGAAAAAACGACTCCCTAGACCACCCAAGCACATATTCAAACAATAAACGCACACCGCACTCCCGTTCAGCAGCCAACTTCATCCTCTCCTCAAGGCGCCTACCTTCTGGCCCTTGCACCGAGGGGGGCGGCGGGAGGGGGACAATGAATTGATATCCAAGACCCAACCCAAACGTTTTGGGGCTGAACGTATTCAAGGACGGGGTGGGGCGAGACAAGCTGCTTAAACGCCGGCACTGAACGGCTCAGGCACTTGCGACATCAACAATTTTCTGCCGAGGCAGGGGATATCCCACATTTTCAAACCTTCGTCGGGCTGAGCTCTTGTCCCGAGCTTGGGGATCAACACGACGCCCTATGACTGCTGTAAGATACCATCGACGAAATGAATGCGGTCCGTTGCTTGAAAAAAGGCCTCATTGCGGGGAAACTTCACCGAACATGTGCAGCAGCAGCAGCAGCAGGCCACACAAAAGACATGGGTTCTTTGAACATAATGTGCTTGTGCACAGGTGGCGGGGCAAATCAGCACCGCTCCATGTCCTGCACACACGGTCCAACAGACCTGCCCCTTGAGCTGCTGAATCTCATCCACCTGCTTCTCAGACTGCACATCTGCAGCCTCCTGTTGCTCCGTCAGCATCGTATTCATATACTTCAGACCTTCAACACGCTCCTGCCACAATCGCAGCAGAGCAATGGGGTTCAGCAAGCGGTAAGTTTTTCGGGGCCGGTCAGCGAGCATGGGCTGTGTCTGGTTGCATGCTGCGCCGACGGTGTGTGCGCGCAGCGAAGAATGCACGGTGAACAATGCAGCATAGTATTGCTGCAAAAACAGCGCAAAACTGCTCGTGAAATTCTCGGGGCAGGTCCAATTTGACGTGGTCTGGGCACTTTCTGAGGCGAAAGGGTTGAAAGCCCCCTGTCGCGCCCACCCTCCTCCCAAAACATCAACGAGTGTCTATCCGACGTTTGCAGTGACAACTCGTCGTAACAAATCATTTTGCTGCATGACGAAATCAACATGCGGGGCAGCCACAGGGTTGCGTTGAATGTGAGGGGAGGGGGTGGAAATTGTATTGCGTCCAGCAAGGCACCTCGAAGAGAGTGCCACGACACGAGAGTCAGTCAAATAGGCTGACAGTCAGCCAAGCAGTCAGTCAGGCAGGCAGGCAGTCAATGAGGCAGGCAGGGAGGTGATTTTGCAATTGCTGTGCAAGAAGAAGGGGTGCAGAAGGCACCATTCCAAACAAAATGAAACTAAATGCCAACATTGGATGATGTATTGGAGGCCCATGTTGGATCAATTTTTGTTTTCGATGGACGGGTGGGTGGGTGAGTGGTTCAGGACCTTACCATATTACAGCTAAGGCCTGGTGTGCAGTTCGCTGTCACATTGAACCGTCAGTCCGCAGATTGGAGTTTTGTGGTGCCGGCATTTCTGCTGACGTGGCCTACTGGCTGGTTGGGTGGTGGGTTTGCAACCTGGAAGACCCGCCCCCCCCCCACCCCTTTCCCCCCTCCGCGCCTGGGACCTCTAGTCTGCAATGTCTGTGGGCTTGTAGTTGTCGTTTATTTTGACTCCAAGGGGGTACAGCTGGTCTCCACGCAGGGTGTTGACGACTGCCTCACACGTACATCCAAAAAGCGCACAACCAATCTGTATACTCCGCTGTAGTGCGCGGTCCAGTAGCCCAGGGCGTGTGACAACCTGCACCATTTCTCGAAATGCGAACCCCGTTCACACCATCTTAGGCGCACACTTCCACGTGTGAGGCAGTCGTCAACACCCTGCGTGGAGACCAGCTGTACCCCCCGGGAGTCAAAATAAACGACAACGACAAGCCCACAGACATTGCAGACTAGAGGTCCCGGGCGCGGACGGGGGAAGCTGGGGCATGGGGGCAGGTCTTCCAGGTGGCAAACCCACCACCCAACCAGCCAGCCACTTCACCACGTGCCCTGGTGGATTGACCCCACGAAGGACGCAACGCACATTTATTGTGGAGAGAACTCTTGGAACTCCAGTTGTGGGTTGTCTAAGCACTGCCAGGCCCGGCCGGTAGTGGACGCCAGGCCTGGCCCATAGTGGCAGAAGCCGCGAGATTGTTGAACTTGCGGATTGCTCCACTTAACCCCCCGCCCCCCCCCCCCCACACATGCAGACCGTGCCATATTCCACACACACAACGTTTGCTTCGTTGTTCGGTCCAAACCAATTCAAACCACTGTTTGGGTTGATCCCGTATCAATCTGCACGCTTCACGCATCTGGTGTTTTTTAATTTTTTTTTTGAATTGTTCGTACTGTTTGTGTTTCTGCCCCATTTGCGAAATACATCGCATCAACGAAATGGGGGAGCGTTAGCGCGCCGGGCACGACCAATGACCTTTTAGGGGGTGCACTACGCGCAGTGCACGCGTAGTGCAACTATTTGGACGTCTAGCCGTCCTAGAACCCCATACTTTGTGATACTATGGGCAGTATTGTTCATGTCACATGACAAATGTTGGCGGGCCCGATGCCAATGTCGTTGCAAGGGAAAAAAAAAGGCACTACACTTACGCACCACATGAAAATCACGACACACCGCTAATTCTTTTGCTTGACTCTCCCAAGATGCGAGTGTACTCTGCAGCTTCTCGTTTTGCTGCTGAAGATTCTCGTTGGACTGCCTTTGAGCCGCGTCGTTTGCCTCCAGCTTCCCGACAAGGGACCGCAGTCCAGACAAATCCTTTTGCGACTGTTGAATACTGCATAGGACAGATGCAAAAAGGGACGCATGGGATACAGAACGGGCTGCAAAACAGGTGCGCTGGTACAAGGCAACAAAGAAAGTGGATGCAACATCGACATTCAAATCCCATTGGCTTGGCAAATATTGGATCCGAGTGGCTGAGGGTCTCTGAGGGTCCCTGACGGAAAAATATCGAGGAAGTTATACAAAGCACAAAGCAGTCCTCACAGCAATCCCTACGCACTGCAACCCGGTACCTTCCAACGCCTCCCTAGGAGCGGATGCCTTCCACGTCTTATGCACATGTGCACACAAACAGCAATGGGTCAATACGTTTGCTTCGCACTCTGCAGCTCTGCTTGCAACTTTGCAGCCTTCTCTTTGTGGACTTCCGAAACCTGTTCGGCAGCCTGTTTTGCACATTGCTCGTCTTTGATTTGCATTTCCTGTTCGTCAATACTTGCTTCCAGATCTCGGACCTGCCAAATGAAGCATCCCAAAGTAATCAGTGCAGGTGATGATGCTGAATGATGCAGAATTGGTTTGGGTTCAGACAGGGTATCAGAATGCTATCAAGGGTTCATCGGGCTTACGGAGGGTTGTGGAAACTCCTAGATGCTTGTTACGAGTGTACAAGCATTGCCAGCCTTGAAAACTCTCAACAAGCCCCAAGACCCAACAAAAGGCCTTGAGAGCCCTCAACGACCCTCCAGAACTGCCAGAAAGTGTTCAGAGCTCTCGCGTTCGGGACATTTGTTCGGAGTTCTGGAGGCTTGTTGAGAGTTTATTGCTTATTGCGATTCTTGAGGCTTGTTGAGGGTTCTAGAGGCTCGCAGAGGCTTGTTACCCGAAGCTCTCAACATGGTTAGTTGTGGGTGCTGGAGGCTTGTTAGGGGTTTTGCACCCTTTTTGGGGTTCTAAAGCCTCTATATCTCCCAGCCTGTACAATCCCCAACAAGCCTTGAAACCCCTTAACATGCCTCTACAATTCTCAACATGTAGCGGGCTGTTGAGGGCTCTGCTCAGCCGCCAACAACCTTTCCGCCCCAGTGGCAGGAGTAATTGACACCCAAACCACGAATGAGTTCGCTGAATCCTGCCATCCCAATATCTGCGCGCGGAATTTCTGAGGCTATTCGGATCAGATTCCAACCTGGTATCTTCTGAGCTTGGTCTATGGAACATCTACATGGTAAGAATCCACCTCTTTTTGATCCCCTTGGACATGTGCGCAAGCGAGCCACAGGCCCCAAAAAAAGCAGGAGCCCTGGGAAGAACGTCAGCAAATTGACGCCCGCAATTCGAATCAATCTGATATCCTTCTATTCGATGGGAGAATTGATGCATTGCTGCTGCCATGATGTCCATATCCAGTGCAATGAGTATGTCTTTCACATGCATGTCCCTGTGTGTCCGACAACAGCACTCACTGCCTTCCAAGCCTCCTCCACCCTACCCCAACCATTCAGCACCTCTCTTTTGAGCGATTGAATTTCTTCGTCTTTGAATCCAGCCTGCTCCTCTGAAAGTTGCTGTTGTTCTGTCAGAGCAGCAACTGTGTCACTGAGATCTCCAACTTGTTGCTGCATCACAGAGACAGCCGATGAACATATAGGGGAAGTAGGGGGGTAGGGGCAACTTCTGCTGCCTCAATGCCTGCTATCAAGGGTGAGATTCCTCGTACTTCCGGCCGGTATTCGCAGCACAGACCATCGTAGCACAACAGAAGTTATTTCTCCCCGTGGCCTGCACTGCCAACAGAATAAGAACAACAAACTTTGACAATTACTCAACCTGAGCAGACCCAAGCACCAAATAGTCCCACTCCATCCCAAGCAGGTTGTGTGTGTGTGTGTGTGTGTGTGTGTATGTGTGTGTGCTGTGCGTGCGCGTGCGCGTGTGCGTGCGCGTGTGTGCGTGCGTGTGCATGTGTGCGTGCGTGTGCGTGTGTGCGTGCGTGTGTGTGTGTGTGTGTGTGTGTGTGTGTGTGTGTGTGTGTGCGGGTGTGCGGGTGTGCGGGTGTGCCGGTGTGCTTGCGAGCGTGCGTGCGTGCGCGTGCGCGTGTGTGGGTGCGTGCGTGCGTGCGTGTGGGTGCGTGTGTGCGGGTGCGTGCGTGCGTGTGCGTGCGTGCGTGCGTGCGTGCGTGCATGCGTGTGTGTGTGTGTGTGTGTGTGTGTGTGTGTGTGACGCCCAAATCTTTCAAATCATGCTCAAACTGCAAGGTTCAACAATGATGCGACCAAACCATGAGTTCTTTTGTTCTGTTGCCCTGTCACCGGGCTTCAGGAACTAGGTTGAGATGACATGCAACATGCAACGAGAGGGAGTGGGGCTCGTGTTCCTACCGCGTCCCGCATCCCTGGTCCGTGTTCCCGTGCTTCCCTGCGCGGAGGCCCCACTGGGCGAGTCCGTTGTGCTGTTGGCGGACGCGGGGGGCGAAAAACCCACGGGTGCCGCTGGAGCTCATGTGCTGGGACGGGGTGAAAGGGGCTGGGGTGGCGACTAGACCTGCATGAAGAAGGAACCCCGGCAGCGTGCCTACCGGGATTCGAACCCACGATCTATGGCGTGGGAGACAAGTGCGTTTCCGATATGCTATTTCCCGATGTGGTTGTATACCCACAATCATAACCACCAGGTGTGACTTTCACCGGTTGTGTCTTGGTGCCCCCCGTTTTCTCATCGCTCCCACGACTCAGACCGACCGCGTGATGGTCGACCCGTGGCGGCGTGCCTGCCGCCTCCGCAACCAAAAGAAATGTGACGTGGGAGTCACATGCGTTTCAGGTATGCTCCTCCCTGTTTGCTCTCCCGGATCGCTTGCCGCCCATCTCGATGAGGTCCCGCCTACTGAAAAAGTTGGCGGGCCGTTCTTGGTTGTCTTCGAGCTCGTTTTAGCATGCGCTGCACCTCCGCGCTGCTTAGGGGGGTGTACGGGAGGGGGCTGATGTCTGGCGTAACCGGCTCGTCCCCTGCCCCGACGTCTGCCTGCGACCTTCTGAGCATCCTTTCCACCTCCGCACTGCCCAAGGGTGTGTACGGGAGTGGGCTGAACACTGGTGTACCCGGTGTTTCCTGTATGTGCGCCTCCCTCTGCGGAGTGCCCCCCAGTCCCAGTTGCCGGGGGGGGAGTATTCGGACGAGCTGGCTGTGTCCCGTCCCAAGCTGACTGGCGAGCCTACTGCCCTCTCCGATGAGCCCGGTGCACCCTCAGGTGACCCTAGGTGACCCTGTGTGTGTGTGTGTGTCTGTGCGCGCGCGCGCGCGTGTGTGTGTGTGTGTCTGTGTGTGTGTGTGTGGACTTTCAACCGCACTCAGCCTGAAGGTCACAGGAACCCCAACCGAAGCAAACTGCCGTTGTGCTGCTCACTTTCGAAATTAAATCATTGACTGGTCTGCAACTGTTGGAGAAATAGATGGCGCATAACTGCACCATGCGAAAACTCACAACTGCACCATGCGAAAACTCACGCTGTGCGATGCACTGTACCCCCTCTGGAACATGTTGAATGCCCCTGGATAAATGCATCCTCAAAGCACATACAAGACTGTGGAGCTCGGGATGCTGTGTGCCTTACGCAACGCGTCTCCCCCGGTGCGCAATATCCTTCACTTTGGCTTTCGTCCCTTCATCAGCCCTTCCCTCACAGCCAGACGTACCACTGAAGCGGCGGCCTGCTTCTGCAAACTGGCATTCACTGAGAGCAGATTTTCCTTCTGGTCCTGAAGGTCTTCGGTGCATTGCTTCAGAGCCCCACCATAAGCTTTCAAATCTTCAATGATTGATTGCAGCATCACCACTCGCTTCTGATCCCGTTGAATGCTGCAGACATTACCGTGTTGTGCCCGAGCACTGCAGCGCAATACGACGGCACGGTCACGCTGCATTTCGAAAGCTACAGCCCCCACACTCAAGGTTGCTCACATCCCGTCCTCTGGTGCCCATTCTGGGCACATCCCGGCCTTTCTCACCAACCAGACGGCAGTTCGCGTTCATACGGTAAAAAGTGGTAGCACAGGGTGAGCATCTAACAAAGAAAATTCTTACCCGGTACCAAAATATTATCCCTGCTGAAACACACTCAAACACGCTGGAATTGTATTACCCTGAGATGAGAAACCACCAAGCAAGGAATGCATTTGCACATTTCAAGAACAGCTTGCTAGCGGGGCTGCGGTCCATGGCCTAGGGTGGTCTGGGTCGACATCCTCGGCGTGCGTTGCGCCGCCATTTGCTTTGGATAATTCGATTCTGTCGGCCCAGCATACAATCAAATCCAAAAAATGGTTTCTCTTTTGCTATACATGGAGACGTTTGGAAGCTGTGGCTCCCAGGAAGCGCCGCCAGCATCACAAGTGCACTCATTGCGTCAGCCTACCCAAACCCAAAAGCAACAATTGACCGGACGAGACGGAGGGAGGATCTCCTGGTCAGCATGTATGTACTCACTAAAAAGACGGACCACAATGTTGAAAGGGCAGGGCCTGACCTCTCCTCGGCGGCGTCTGCCTCGATTTGCATCCTCTGAATTGCTTCATTGTTTTCCAGGGCAAACTGTTCAGCAGCGTATCTCGCACATTGTACTTCTTCCTTGTGCTGTAACTCTTTTTCGTTGCCTGTCTTCTCCAATTCTCGAATCTGTGAATCAGACGGGAGCTCATCAGTTGAAAAGGCACCGCAACCATATGCGGCCATTCAAAGGACACCCCCTAAAGCAGCACATGGAAGCATTCACAGCAATGCACAGATGGTGCTGTAACTCTCCCCAACAACATAATTTTTGCGCAGTCAACTTATCGTAGGTTCATGCAATCTTCATGGAACTCTGGCAGGTTTGTGTTGGTATACATACAGCCGCTGTGAAAAAAACACTGCTTTTTGAAGCCAGTCAACAGGCTGCAAACGCTGGACGAGGAGACACGAAATATTTGCCAGCATACAAATACCAACAGTACTCATCCCAAAATGTCATTCCATACTGGGCCACAAGCCAAGGAATCTCTCCAGGACGCGAGGAGCATGCCAATCGTCTCTGAAACGCATGCAAACGGGCGCCTTCGGCAAGTGGGTTCCCGCCCCCATGCCTGAAGTTGGCAAAGGCAAGTCCAAACTGTCTCCGTCGGGGGGGGGGGGGGGATGCGAGTTGCCTCCCCTGCACTCACACGCTGTAATGTCAAAAATGCACTGCACTGAGGGGCTGGCAAAAATGGATCCCGGGTGGCGGAACCCTCCCCCTGGCACTTGGTTCTAGGTGCGGTGGTGCCGAGACCTGGGAAACACCCGCTGCGGCCCACACTCTGCTCGAGGCATCCGGAGCGGGCCCTCAATGCACCATGGCCTGGACACTCCAGAGTCCAAGCTTGAGCAGAGGCCAACCGTGGGGCTGGGATCTCCGGGTGTCACACTGAACACACATGTCAGTCACAACTCTTGTGCCGTGTCTCTCTCCTTCGACGCTACCGTGACTTCTTCTTGCAAGCATTTGCCTTGCTTCGGGCGGTTTCCCCCGAAGACACAGGACTGTGCATGGGAAAAGGGGCTGTGGGTCACACACAGAACACACACGAATGGAAGAAACCAAAGCAAAAACGCAGAGGTCCCACCCTGAAGTGGCACTCCATCCATCCAGTACCTTTCCTGCCAGCTGCTGAATTTCGTCTGCCTTCAACTGAGCCTGCTCCTTTGCGATTTGCTGCTGCTCCATCAGAGAAGTGATCACCCCCTGGAGACTTTCAATTTCTTCCTGCATTAAGCATACGGTAACATGGAACACACATAATGCAGAACAGCCATGGGTATAAAGTCTGAAGTCTGAAGTCTGATTTGGCATGTCGTGTTGCGGACCCACCATTAGAGCACATCCAAGTAAAAGTCTGATACAAGTGCGCCCCCCCCCCCCCCACACACACAGGAACTTGAGTTCAAGAAAATGGTTACAGCAGTGCAGACCCCCCCCCCCCAAGACACATAGCAACTTCAGAGGAAAATGGGGATAAAAGCGCAATACCCCACCCCCCATAGACACACAGGCACTTCACCTCGGGAAAATGGTGCCTTAGGGAAAATAGGTTGGAATGGAAAATGTGGACAAGGGAACACTAGGAAAAGTCTGATACAACCCCCCCCAAAAAAAAAACACACAACCACGCAGTTCAAGAAAATGATGGGTTGGGTTGGGGAAAAAAGGGGGTTTGAAAATGCGGAAAACGCAATTCTGGGAACAATGTGGCACAAGTACCCCCCCCCCCCCCGCCCAAAAAAAAACACATACCTCTTGAGTAATGGGGTGTTGGGGAAAATGTGGGAAAAGGGAAACCCAAGGGAAATGGGAAAACCGTACTGATGGTTGCTAATGTATGAATGGACCTGCAGAGAAGGAGAACATGGGGATTGGCACAGCAGGCATGCAAAAGCACAATACCACTGCAACCCCAACAGTGTCATTCATCAATGAGTCCGTCCATGTCATCCACCGGCACTTGGGAACATGGTTGTGAGCTGCTGGGAGGTGCAGCAGAACGGGTAACATGATCCGTTGGGGGGACCCAGTCAGAGTCCAGCTGGGCTAGCAAAGGCAACACCTCCTGCATAGCAAGTTCTCGGGCTTGTCCCCGGGTCTTGCTATTTGGCACCTTCACACCCATGCTTGCCAAGCAATCACAGATGCGAGCGCGTGTCCAGTCACGCAATGTGCCTGACTTTGCAGCACATACCAACTTGGCCTGTGCGCGGGCCAAGGCACGCTTTGGGTCGGACTTCCGTGGTGCCACTGCCTCCTCTTCACTGTTATTTTCAGCAGCCTCAGCTGCATCATCCACAACCTGCACCACTGCCTCACCACACGGTCTTGGATCCTTGACGAAGCACGTATGGCAAACCAGACATGTGTTGCACCAGATGCGCACAGATTGCCTGCACACTGCACAGTCCGTGCCCCTTCGGAAAGTGAAGAAGTCATGGTTGCCGCCATGCTGAGCAGGACTACCATCTGGTTCGACCAAAGTGCCCTCAGTGTGCTCAGACGGGGCTTGTCGGTCAGCGCGTCTGCGTGTTGCGCCTTGACAAGCCAGTGGCACTTCCGACCCCCCAAAAGATGGCAAAATGTCACCATCGTCTGCCACTGCAGCCTCCCCTTCCAGGCACTGCAACATGGCCGCTTCCACTGATGTACGTGGATCAATGCGATGCGAAACCCTATGCCGGGGACGCACATCGAAGCGTGCATTGGCTGCCAGCTTGCTGGCTACCTCGACACCCTGCCCCTTCACCCACTGCCGCAAAGGTGGCAGATTACAATGCAAAGCCATGCACATGCTAAGGACATGTGTGTCCTCCATATCATGCATACTGTTGGTGAACCTCCCACGCAACGAAATGGCACGCTCAACAGCAGCCTCAGCAGGGCAATATGTGCGTAGCAATGCCAAAACACGCCAAACATTCACCCATTGGACATGCTCCCGCTCCGGCGTCAAGGCCTCCCACATCCGGGACATGGGGGTCTTGGCGAACGTCCGAACGACATGCTCCTTGAAGGATTCCCACTCTTCCAATGCACGAGCAGCATTAACATGCGCAGCTGCCAGTTCAGCATGGTGTGTGCCCATGAACTGCTTCAGCAAATCCACTCCAAATGTGGCTCGATCAGCCGCTGGTAGAGCGAGCCAACGGTCGTGGTCAAGCAACACAGCACACTCAAGAACACCCCGGGGGTCAATGGTCCCCTGTCCCTCCCTGATGCCAGCAAGCAGTGTGTCTGTGACTGCCCGTGCCTCTGTGGCTGGAAAAGGGGGGCTGGTTGTGCACCTCTGGCCATCGGTATCAAACCGGACCAATTCAACACCATGCCATGCACCTGTCACAGTTTGCTCTTTGAATTGAGTCCACCCTGGCCCCTCCTCCCTCGCCACCTTTTCCACCCGTGCCTGTAACATTTCGGTTGCCTTGGTCAAGTGGGCACCTGTTGGTGCATGCAACTGTGCAACGTTGTTGAAGCTGCGCGTACCGTGTAGTATGTCCCCATATACCACTGCCCATGACAGCAAACCTGCATCATGGCAATCCTCCCACACATCCTCCTCCTTGGTGGTGAGGTGCGTTTTGGAATCCAAATGCCTCGCCACCCATGGCACATTGGCCAAGAACACCTTGTTGCGACGGGCATTTGCCTCGGACCACCGGATACGGTGACTAGCAGGGATCAAACGCAACCCGCTGCGTGTATCTGGTCTGGTGTTCTCTTGGACACACCTCTCGAGGTCCTTCCACTGGCGCGCACCGTTGTACAATGCACGTTGGCGACCCACAGCTGCCAGGTAGTCAGCATGCACTTGGCCGGCAGCCTCCAAGGCAAGGCCTAGCTTGCGCTGGACCACATGGCATGGCTCACCCAAGGGGGTTAGCAAGGACAGCCACTTCACAAGCATGGCAAACACATTGTGCTCCATTGCCGACACATCAACAGCTTGCCTTGCAGTGGCACCACGCACACCAAGGTTAGAGGCACCATCCACCGCAAAAGCCACAACCTTCTGAGCCCACCAGGCACGATCAGGCATCCAGGACAGCAGCACTGCCTCCACCTGTGCCGTCACCTCTTGTGCCTCCCCTGAAGCCACATCCACCACACCAAGGAACACCTCACACATTCCCCCCGGCCCAGTGCCTGGAAAGAGGAGCAGGATGGCATACTCATTGATGCGATGCCGTTGCCGGTCAGATCCATCCAACAACAAGGCAATGAACAATGCCC
The DNA here is from genome assembly GCA_964036045.1 of Eutreptiella sp. 'Long Island Sound 2002'. NCBI lineage: Eukaryota > Euglenozoa > Euglenophyceae > Eutreptiales > Eutreptiaceae > Eutreptiella > Eutreptiella sp. 'Long Island Sound 2002'. Next base: position 23,697,311 of record OZ038388.1, read on the forward strand.
TTTGCAAGGTCTCTGACACACCATCTTGCATGGCGCCATGCATTGCGACCATGGCCCTCTCAACTATCCATCGCCGAGAGGCATGATGGCCCGGTTCGGAGGTCAACGCACAATGCAGAAGAATGCGTTCACTGATTGCACGGATGGATGTGCACATGCGGAGGCCAATGTACACCTCCACCAAGTGCGACAAAATGGCTGCCACCGCATCGCTCATAGGTACACCGAGGTCCATGCCCTCACCCCTAATGAACACACTGCTCCTCTCTGCCACATTGACTGCACATGCAGATGCACTGGGGCACAGTGCCCGAAAACGTTCTGCACAATGCACCCGGAAACTCTCCTCGGCGGCCAAGTGGTGGCGGCCAGGATTATCAATTTTCTTGCGGCTGCTGGTCGTGCCACGTGACACACCAAGGTGACCCTCCAGGACATCTTTACGCCATCCCTTTGGTGTAGCGATCATCATACGCATGCCCATGCCATATGTTCCATTCACCAAGGCTGTAGCAGCCTTCGGTGGCCGCTTCACCCCAGGACAATCCGTTTCAGCAGCCCATGAACAACATATGCACATTACACCCCCTTGAACAGTGAACTGCAACTGCCAATGCTCATCCACAAACGCTTGCAGTGTCTTTGGCCCTGCTGTCTGTTGCCTGGGGGCTGCCCCCATCATCACAGAAAAAGCATTGCTCCCCGTTGCTGCCAATGCAGCAGATCGGGCTCTATCCTGTTCTATGGACTCGGAAACAGACCGGTGCGACATGCCCTGACCTGCATGCCTCTCATCCCACTCCTTCTCATGACGTGCCCGGAGATGAGCCTGGTGGGCTTGCACACGGACCTGCAGATGCTGTTTCACCCGTACCCTCTGCTTTTGTACAAGCTTTGCCACAGCTTCAATAAACTCGGGGGTGGGCTGCACATCCCCCACATGTGTGGCATATCCGGGGTCACCCGTTGGCAGCGCCATGGCTGGCAACTGGGTGTTACTTGGCACGCTCGGGGCATGCCTGTTGACAGTTGGTGTTGCAAACTGTGAGGGGGAGGGTTGTGCGTCCCCAATGTGGTTGGTAGACTCTGGGTCACCTGTTGCCAGCGCCATGGCTCGCAACGGGGTGATACTTGGCATGCTCCGGGCATGCCTGTCGACGGTTGTTGCTGCAGACTGAGAGGGGCCATCACGTACACCACGATTGCTTTGTGAACCGCCCTGTGACAGACCCACCATCTCCGTGGGAGTACGCTCATACAATAGGAATGTCACCTTTCGTGAAGTGGCTGGGGGCCGTCCCCTGCTCACGGACGAATCATCACACAACCACCACACATCGCGAACTAAAATGTGAGCAATAAAGTGCCCTTGCTCCCTAGTTGGTCCAACATGTAGCACCATGGCCCGCAGGGACCAATGGTACCCATTGATATCCACAAACTCATGATCCGCCGTCAAGCTATGAAGCTGTTGATTGTGGACATGGAGTGGAGCCCACTTGTGGAACACTAGTGACGATAGTACAATGGCCTCCTGGAGATCCCCCCCACAGCCACATGGGGGGGCGTTTGAAGGGCGGCCCAACGAACGGCCCCTCATTCCCTCCCTCATTCGCACCCGCACGCTCTGGCCCTGGTTAGTAACATGCAACACTTGGGCAGGCATTCCCAACTCACCTCCAGCCTGGTGGACTTTCACGTCACACACTGGGCACCGCTGCCACCATTGCTCATGAGACAAGCAGTCAGACAGAGAACGAACACCAGCACGAACCAGTTTCGGTACCATGTGCTTCCAACACTCAGCCATCTCGGACTGTTGCATCCACTCAAACTTGGGAGCCCTCCTGACACATTGACACCGACCACTACACTGGCACGCAGTAACAGTTGGCTGTCCCTCATCCGCCGGCAGGCGTGCAACGGCATGTGGACGGTACACAGCACCTGTCATACCTGCCACAATGTCACCCCAACATGTAGCCCACACCGCCACATCATCTGGGCACTCATCATGGAAGGCCTCCTGTCCCCCAGAGGCTAGCAGGAGGCATTGCAACGTTGTACCAAGCCAACACCAATTGTGACTTGGGGGGTTCGCCATGCCACATGACTGTTGCCGTGCTCCACCTTGCGGACCGCCACTAACCTGCAGGCAGGCGGAAGGCATGTTGCTGCAAGAACTTGCGGTGCGAAGCAGGCAAACTCTGCCACTCTCCACGGCCGTAAAGCACCACCAATCGCCTATCCCCCTTCCATGGGCAAGTAGCATGCCATGCCCCAGTGCGGACCACTACAGGTTGCCTATCGACACGGTACCTATGCCCCGGACGGCTAATGCCATCTGGGCACTGCCTTCTCCCTGGTCTGCCACGCGGACCACTGCCAACGCCTCCCTCTTCCACCCAGATCTCACCACCCACGTGCCGCCCCGTGGAGAACACTGCTGACCACGGGGTACTATCAAAACGATGTTGATGGGGAGCTGTTGTCTCATTGCATGACAGCTGTATTGTAGTCCATGTGAACCACTTTGGTACCAACTTCCTTGCAATGCGGTTCACCATCATCACAAGGGGGCCATGCTCCTGTGTCCCTTGCACAAGCCGCGACCGGCGACAATCCCCTTTCGCTGTATGTCCTTTGCTCCCACCGACACCCAACTGCAACCTTCGCAAGGAGAACTGCCCTAACGTCTCTCTAGTGTACAGCAGTGCCCCCATTATGCCATGCAAGACACACAAAGGTGCTACCTGCAACGAGCGGTCGTAGCTGGCGCCCCGGTAATGTCCTCCCGGCCGCAGCCCATCACGTTCGGCCTCACCAACGACGATCACGCATGCTTGTTCACAGGCTTCCTCCATCTCCTGGATTGTATGGTACACTTTGGCTTCTCCCATACCCGGACTCCAAACTGCAGCAGACGTCACAGCAGTGTCCGGGCCAAACCTTGAATCCATTATTTTGTGTGTGTTTGTACGCAACAACACAACCTTCCCATCGACGTGGTGGGCGAGATGTCGAAAATGGTTGGGCCTTCCCCCCCAGGGCTTCCCTTCCCAATTATTCGCTTCCAGGGCCCTACAAACACTTAGAGCACTCTCCTTAACCTCTATCCCACACCGTTCCCTGTACATTGTGGTTGCCTGGACTCGGAGGTCCACTCCAGTTAAGGGGGTCTCACTGCGGAGCGCATGGAGGCTGAGGGCAGTTGCATAAAAAAAACATGCACCCGCGACATACTCATCACGTGCCAACTGTAACTTCAGTTGCCGGATGGTAGGCAGCTCCCTACTGGCAGGAGCCTTGATTTTATCCACCTCAACCTTCTGGTTAGGATTGTCACAGTCAATTGCTGCGGCCCCATCCGCTCCTAGCCGCACACGCTTTGCAGCAGGCATGGGGTCGGGATCCCTAGGCATTGCTTTCTTGCCTGAGGGGGGGCTGTTACATGGCTCTGAGCCATCCGTGCTGGACTGACTAGGTGCCACGACAGTGCATGCCGTCCCCATACTGCTATCCATATTTGGGGATGACATTTCACTATCTTGCCCACTCAATGAAACCTGTGGTGGGCGCTGTGCTAGGGGCACAGGGGATCCCTGATCAGAGAGTGACTCAGCACCGCAACCGGGGTGTGGCGTGAGGCATTCTTCTGCAGCACCTGGCCCTACGTTCTCCATTACCTCTCGGCCCTGGTTCTCATCGTCAGCATGCACACCACCTGCAACTTCGGGTGCACCTGGGGGTCCACATCGCGGCGCACAGGCTGGGACGTTGGACGCACTTGGATCACCTCTGCGGGGATCCTGGTCAGCAGTCATAGGAGTTGAGGCAGGGGAGGGGTGGGGGGGGGGGGGGTTGCTGTGCTTCACCAAGGGTGCCAGCTGTGCCTATGGCCTCCTTTGTGCCCCCTTCCAGGTGCATAGCACATGCACCGTTGTCATTAGGGACACCGACAGATGCATCTTGGGATCTGAGTCGCAGCGCACAGGCTGGGACGTCGGACTGGCTTGGATCACCTCTGGGGGGATCCTGGTCAGGTGTCGGGGGTCCTGGGGGGGGGGGGTTGCACCCCAGCGTCTGCCATGGCTTCCAATAGAAGCTCCATGGCCTCCTCCCCTGCATCATCTGTCCATGCATTATTCACCACACGGACACCAGCATGGAGGTATCCCAAGTGGTTGCGGGGTACCTCGGGGCTGAAACGGGTGCACCTCAGTATCAGATCGCTACTCTCTTGCATGGGAATCCGCATGGACTCTGCAAAGTGGCGTCCCACCGTATAGGCAGCCACCAGGCTCTCCTCTGACAGGGGCTCCCGCCGTTGCTCCCCCAAGCCTTGCATCGCAATGCGGACACACCGGGCAATGCCATGGCACGTTGTCATCAGTGCTTGGTCGAACTGTTGCTTTCTTGTCAGCCGCACCGTCATAGGTGCTGGATTGGGTGGGACGCTGGGTTGAGGTCCGGGACTGCAAGTGGACGTTGAGCTTTCGGGCAATAGGGAGCTCCGTCGACTACCCCCAGATCCAGGGGTCCCCTGGCCAGTGGGACCTGTGCCACCGGCTGGCACTGACACTCTCCGTCGACCACCCCCGGATCCTGGGGTCCCCTGTGCTTTCGATCCCTCCCCGTTGGCCGGCAACAGTGAGTTCCGGCGGCCAGATGCCACCAAATCACTTGTGAATGGCCGTGCTGCACTTGCTGCCTGTGGCCAAAAGTACTGCATTGTGCCCAAGGGTACTCTCCGTACTTTCTCCACATACATCCTCTCCACAGTGGGTGTGGGGTACTTGGTCTCCCCTCTCCAGAAAGGCCAGGAGTCCACAAGTGGCAAGGCATACACAATATCATTCCATGCCTCTAGCCAAGCAACTTCAGATTCAAAATTCACGGAGACCTTGCTGTTCCGTGCACTGCCAAAATGTCCCACACAGTTTGTCATACGTTCTAGGGGTGCAAGTCGTTGCGCCAAGGCAAGGACATCACACCAACTTGGGTCACCTCATGGGGACCCTGGGTACGTCAGGAATCGGGGGAGGGGGGGGGTTTCAGTAGAGCCCCTGACTTGGTTCATGACACCCTGAAGCACGGAAGCAAACACTGCACATAGATGAGAGGCGGACAATAGAGACTTGTGGCCGGCAACCCATGACGTTCCATGTACCATCCATTCTCAACGTCCGATGTCCCACGCACACCTCCACATGCGCCACACTTGGTTAGGGTTAGGGTCACCGAGCTGGTGGAACCAGTCTTGGTTTTATAACCCTTTTTAGGGTCTAGGGTGGACCTACCAGGTTTAGCAGCAGCAGCAGCAGCAGGAGCAGCAGCAGCAGCAGCAAGCAGCAAGCAGCAAGCAGCAAGCAGCACGCGCGAAATGGGTAAAAATCAGACCTCCGTCGTGGTGCTTCGGATTCGGCTGAAATTTTGGTGGATGATACCTATGGGTGTGAGGGACAACCACACAAAGTATGAGCCAGAAACTCAACGGTGGCGGCCGGGAACGGGATTCGCAAGTGGCGGACCTCAGTTTCAAAAACTGCAGTTTAGGGCCAAAAGCAGCCATTTTTGGGCCAAAAAAGCCCTAAACCCCATTCAAAACGGACAAACCAAGGGAAACGGTGGGTACACTCTATGTGCGGCTTGACTTCCCCGTGTCAACGAGCTCTTTGCGGCCCTCTAACTCCATGATACATCCCGGAAACGGTCCAAAAAGGCCCCCAGAAGCTCCAAATGCCGACAGCCACAAACCAAGAATAGGCCATATCTTTGGCTACATGGCTCAAAATGCGATTCCGAGGGCACCTACTCCACCCGCAACCCCCCACTTTTTGTGGTTTCCACCCCTCAAAATTGCCCAAAGGGACGCCTAGACCCCAATGCCTAGGCCCACTAGGCTGCGGCAAGCTGCAAGCTCAAGCCCAAACAGGTGGGTGCCCAAATGGGTCAACAGGGTCCAGTAGGGGCAAAAAGATGACTTTTCTCAAAAATGATCCTATACCATGTGCGAAGGTAAAACGAGTGTTTTTGGACCGTTTTGAGCTTGTGGTGGGCCATTTTGGTCCTCCGAAAATCCCAAAATGCCTTGAAAATGGGCTGTTTTGGGACCTAAAATGGGTCAAACATGGGTCAAAAACGCATTTTTCCAAAAGTCATCCTAGACCATTTGGGGTGCCCAAACGGGTGAAATGAGCCCATTTTGAGCCCATTTTGAGGTATTTTGGCCCCTCGGAAGTCCAAAAAGCCTTGAAAGTGGGCCTTGTGGTGAAGGGGTTCACTTGCAAGCTGATTTCACTTCGTCAAGAGCCATCAATGTGTGAATCATTCTTGATGTCCCTCACCAGTCATAGGTGATGTTTCCTGCCCCACCAGCTCGGTCCCAATATTCAGTCTTGATTAGGGTTAGGGTCACCGAGCTGGTGGAACCAGTCTTGGTTTTATAACCCTTTTTAGTGTCTAGGGTGGACCTACCAGGTTTAGCAGCAGCAGCAGCAAGCAGCAACAAGTAGCAAGCAGCAAGCAAGCAGCAGCACGCGCGAAATGGGGAAAAATCAGAATTCCGTCGTGGTGCTTCGGATTCGGCCGAAATTTTGGTGGATGATACCTATGGGTGTGAGGGACAACCCTACGAAGTATGAGCCAGAAACTCAACGGTGGCGGCCGGGAACGGGTGTCGCAAGTGGCGGACCTCCGTTTCAAAAACTACAGTTTAGGGCCAAAACAGCCATTTTTGGGCCAAAAAAGCCCTAGAACCCATTCAAAACGGCCAAACAAAGGGAAACGGTGGGTACACTCCACGTGCGGCTTGACTTTCTTGTGTCAACGAGCCATTTGCGGCCCTCTAACTCCACCATATGTCCTTGAAACGGCCCAAAAAGACCCCAGAAGCCCCAAATTTTGTGCAGATTGGCCGGCAACAGCCACAAACCAAGAACAGGCCATATCTTTGGCTACATGGTCCAAAACGCGATTCCGAGGGCACCTATTCCACCCGCAACCCCCCACTTTTTGTGGTTTCCACCCCTCAGAATTGCCCAAAGGGACGCCTAGACCCCAATGCCTAGGCCCACTAGGCTGCGGCAAGCTGCAAGCTCAAGCCCAAACAGGTGGGTGCCCAAATGGGTCAACAGGGTCCAGTAGGGGCAAAAAGATGACTTTTCTCAAAAATGATCCTACACCATGTGTGATGCTAAAACAAGTGTTTTTGGACTGTTTTGAGCTTGTGGTGGCCCATTTTGGTCCTCCGAAAATCCCAAAATGCCTTGAAAATGGGCTGTTTTGGGACCAAAAATGGGTGAAAAATGGGTCAAAAACACATTTTTCCAAACCTCATCCTTGACCATTTGGGGTGCACCAACGGGTGAAATGAACCCATTTTGAGCCCATTTTGGGGGAATTTGGCCCCTCAGAAGTCCGAAAAAGCCTTGAAAGTGGGCCTTGTGGTGATGGGGATCACTTGCAAGCTGATTCCACTCTATCAACGGCCTTCAATGTGTGACTCATTGGTGTAAGCTCAAGCCCAAACAGGTGGGTGCCCAAATGGGTCAACAGGGTCCAGTAGGGGCAAAAAATGACTTTTTTCAAAAATGATCCTACACCATGTGTGATGCTAAAACAAGTGTTTTTGGACTGTTTTGAGCTGGTTGTGGCCCTTTTTGGTCCTCTAAAAATCCCAAAATGCCTTGAAAATGGGCTGTTTTGCGACCAAAGATGGGTCAAAAAAGGGTCAAAAACGCATTTTTCCAAACCTCATCCTAGACCATTTGGGGTGCACAAACAGGTGAAATGAGTCCATTTTGAGCCCATTTTGGGGCATTTTGGCCCCTCACAAGTCCAAAAAGCCTTGAAAGTGGGCCTCGTGGTGATGGGGTTCACTTGCAACCTAATTTCACTTCGTCAAGAGCCATCAATGTGTGAATCATTCTTGATGTCCCTCACCAGTCATATCTAATGTTCCCTCCCCCACCAGCTCGGTCCCAATATTCAGTCTTGATTAGGGTTAGGGTCACCGAGCTGGTGGAACCAGTCTTGGTTTTATAACCCTTTTTAGTGTCTAGGGTGGACCTACCAGATTTAGTGGCAGCAACAGCAAGCAGCAGCAAGCAGCAGCAAGCAGCAAGCAACAGTACGCGCGAAATGGGTAAAAATCAGACCTCCGTCGTGGTGCTTTGGATTTGGTTGAAATTTTGGTGCATGATACCTATGGGTGTGAAGTACAATCACACAAAGTTTGAGCAAAGAACTCAACGGTGGCGGCCGGGAACGGGATTCGCAAGTGGCGGACCTCAGTTTCAAAAACTGCAGTTTAGGGCCAAAAGCAGCCATTTTTGGGCCAAAAAAGCCCTGGAACACATTCAAAACGGACAAACCAAGGGAAACGGTGGGTACACTCTATGTGCGGCTTGACTTCCCTGTGTCAACGAGCTCTTTGCGGCCCTCTAACTCCATGATACATCCCGGAAACAGCCCAAAAAGGCCCCCAGAAGCTCCAAATGCCGACAGCCACAAACCAAGAATAGGCCATATCTTTGCCTACATGGCTCAAAATGTGATTCTGAGGGCACCTACTCCACCCGCAACCCCCCACGTTTTGTGGTTTCCACCCCTCAGAATTGCCTAAACGGACGCCTAGACCCCCATACCTAGGCCCACTAGGCTGCGGCAAGCTGCAAGCTCAAGCCCACACAGGTGGGTGCCCAAATGGGTCAACAGGGTCCGAAAGGGGTAAAAATATGACTTTTCTCAAAAATGATCCTAGACCATGTGCGACGCTACAAGAAGTGTTTTTGGACCGTTTTGAGCTTGTGGTGGCCCGTTTTGGTCCTCCGAAAATCCCAAAATGCCTTGAAAATGGGCTGTTTTGGGACCTAAAATGGGTCAAAACTGGGTCAAAAACGCATTTTTCCAAAAGTCATCCTAGACCATTCGGGGTGCACAAACAGGTGAAATGAGCCCATTTTGAGCCCATTTTGGGGCATTTCGGCCCCTTAGAAGTCCAAAAAGCCTTGAAAGTGGGCCTCGTGGTGATGGGGTTCACTTGCAAGCTGATTTCACTTTGTCAAGAGCCATCAATGTGTGAATTTCTTGATGTCCCTCACCAATCATAGTTGATGTCCCCTCCCCCACCAGCTCGGTCCCAATATTCAATCTTGATTAGGGTTAGGGTCACCGAGCTGGTGGAACCAGTCTTGGTTTTATAACCATTTTTAGTGTCTAGGGTGGACCTACCAGGTTTAGCAAGCAAGCAGCAAGCAAGCAGCAAGCAAGCAGCAAGCAGCAAGCAAGCAGCACGCGCGAAATGGGCCAAAATCAGAACTCCGTCGTGGTGCTTTGGATTTGAGTGAAATTTTGGTGGATGATACCTATGGGTGTGAAGTACAATCACACAAAGTTTGAGCAAGAAACTCAACGGTGGTGGCCGGGAACGGGATTCGCAAGTGGCGGACCTCAGTTTCAAAAACTGCAGTTTAGGGCCAAAAGCAGCCATTTTTCGGCCAAAAAAGCCCTAAACCCCATTCAAAACGGCCAAACCAAGGGAAACGGTGGGTACACTCCATGTGCGGCTTGACTTCCCCGTGTCAACGAGCTCTTTGCCGCCCTCTGGCTCCATAATATGTCCAGGAAACGGCCCAAAAAGGCCCCCAGAAGCTCCAAATGCCGACAGCCACAAACCAAGAATAGGCCATATCTTTGGCTACATCGCTCAAAATGCGATTCCGAGGGCACCTATTCCACCCGCAACCCCCCACTTTTTGTGGTTTCCACCCCTCAGAATTGCCCAAAGGGACGCCTAGACCCCAATGCCTAGGCCCACTAGGCTGCGGCAAGCTGCAAGCTCAAGCCCAAACAGGTGGGTGCCCAAATGGGTCAACAGGGTCCAGTAGGGGCAAAAAGATGACTTTTCTCAAAAATGATCCTACACCATGTGTGATGCTAAAACAAGTGTTTTTGGACTGTTTTGAGCTTGTGGTGGCCCATTTTGGTCCTCCGAAAATCCCAAAATGCCTTGAAAATGGGCTGTTTTGGGACCAAAAATGGGTGAAAAATGGGTCAAAAACACATTTTTCCAAACCTCATCCTTGACCATTTGGGGTGCACCAACGGGTGAAATGAACCCATTTTGAGCCCATTTTGGGGGAATTTGGCCCCTCAGAAGTCCGAAAAAGCCTTGAAAGTGGGCCTTGTGGTGATGGGGATCACTTGCAAGCTGATTCCACTCTATCAACGGCCTTCAATGTGTGACTCATTGGTGTAAGCTCAAGCCCAAACAGGTGGGTGCCCAAATGGGTCAACAGGGTCCAGTAGGGGCAAAAAATGACTTTTTTCAAAAATGATCCTACACCATGTGTGATGCTAAAACAAGTGTTTTTGGACTGTTTTGAGCTGGTTGTGGCCCTTTTTGGTCCTCTAAAAATCCCAAAATGCCTTGAAAATGGGCTGTTTTGCGACCAAAGATGGGTCAAAAAAGGGTCAAAAACGCATTTTTCCAAACCTCATCCTAGACCATTTGGGGTGCACAAACAGGTGAAATGAGTCCATTTTGAGCCCATTTTGGGGCATTTTGGCCCCTCACAAGTCCAAAAAGCCTTGAAAGTGGGCCTCGTGGTGATGGGGTTCACTTGCAACCTAATTTCACTTCGTCAAGAGCCATCAATGTGTGAATCATTCTTGATGTCCCTCACCAGTCATATCTAATGTTCCCTCCCCCACCAGCTCGGTCCCAATATTCAGTCTTGATTAGGGTTAGGGTCACCGAGCTGGTGGAACCAGTCTTGGTTTTATAACCCTTTTTAGTGTCTAGGGTGGACCTACCAGATTTAGTGGCAGCAACAGCAAGCAGCAGCAAGCAGCAGCAAGCAGCAAGCAACAGTACGCGCGAAATGGGTAAAAATCAGACCTCCGTCGTGGTGCTTTGGATTTGGTTGAAATTTTGGTGCATGATACCTATGGGTGTGAAGTACAATCACACAAAGTTTGAGCAAAGAACTCAACGGTGGCGGCCGGGAACGGGATTCGCAAGTGGCGGACCTCAGTTTCAAAAACTGCAGTTTAGGGCCAAAAGCAGCCATTTTTGGGCCAAAAAAGCCCTGGAACACATTCAAAACGGACAAACCAAGGGAAACGGTGGGTACACTCTATGTGCGGCTTGACTTCCCTGTGTCAACGAGCTCTTTGCGGCCCTCTAACTCCATGATATGTCCCGGAAACAGCCCAAAAAGGCCCCCAGAAGCTCCAAATGCCGACAGCCACAAACCAAGAATAGGCCATATCTTTGCCTACATGGCTCAAAATGTGATTCTGAGGGCACCTACTCCACCCGCAACCCCCCACGTTTTGTGGTTTCCACCCCTCAGAATTGCCTAAACGGACGCCTAGACCCCAATGCCTAGGCCCACTAGGCTGCGGCAAGCTGCAAGCTCAAGCCCAAACAGGTGGGTGCCCAAATGGGTCAACAGGGTCCGAAAGGGGTAAAAATATGACTTTTCTCAAAAATGATCCTAGACCATGTGCGACGCTACAAGAAGTGTTTTTGGACCGTTTTGAGCTTGTGGTGGCCCGTTTTGGTCCTCCGAAAATCCCAAAATGCCTTGAAAATGGGCTGTTTTGGGACCTAAAATGGGTCAAAACTGGGTCAAAAACGCATTTTTCCAAAAGTCATCCTAGACCATTCGGGGTGCACAAACAGGTGAAATGAGCCCATTTTGAGCCCATTTTGGGGCATTTCGGCCCCTTAGAAGTCCAAAAAGCCTTGAAAGTGGGCCTCGTGGTGATGGGGTTCACTTGCAAGCTGATTTCACTTTGTCAAGAGCCTTCAATGTGTGAATTTCTTGATGTCCCTCACCAATCATAGTTGATGTCCCCTCCCCCACCAGCTCGGTCCCAATATTCAATCTTGATTAGGGTTAGGGTCACCGAGCTGGTGGAACCAGTCTTGGTTTTATAACCATTTTTAGTGTCTAGGGTGGACCTACCAGGTTTAGCAAGCAAGCAGCAAGCAAGCAGCAAGCAAGCAGCAAGCAGCAAGCAAGCAGCACGCGCGAAATGGGCCAAAATCAGAACTCCGTCGTGGTGCTTTGGATTTGAGTGAAATTTTGGTGGATGATACCTATGGGTGTGAAGTACAATCACACAAAGTTTGAGCAAGAAACTCAACGGTGGTGGCCGGGAACGGGATTCGCAAGTGGCGGACCTCAGTTTCAAAAACTGCAGTTTAGGGCCAAAAGCAGCCATTTTTCGGCCAAAAAAGCCCTAAACCCCATTCAAAACGGCCAAACCAAGGGAAACGGTGGGTACACTCCATGTGCGGCTTGACTTCCCCGTGTCAACGAGCTCTTTGCCGCCCTCTAACTCCATGATACATCCCGGAAACGGTCCAAAAAGGCCCCCAGAAGCTCCAAATGCCGACAGCCACAAACCAAGAATAGGCCATATCTTTGGCTACATCGCTCAAAATGCGATTCCGAGGGCACCTATTCCACCCGCAACCCCCCACTTTTTGTGGTTTCCACCCCTCAGAATTGCCCAAAGGGACGCCTAGACCCCAATGCCTAGGCCCACTAGGCTGCGGCAAGCTGCAAGCTCAAGCCCAAACAGGTGGGTGCCCAAATGGGTCAACAGGGTCCAGTAGGGGCAAAAAGATGACTTTTCTCAAAAATGATCCTAGACCATGTGCGACGCTAAAACGAGTGTTTTTGGACCGTTTTGAGCTTGTGGTGGCCCATTTTGGTACTCCGAAAATCCCAAAATGCCTTGAAACTGGGCTGTTTTGGGACCAAAAATGGGTCAAAAATGGGTCAAAAACGCATTTTTCCAGACCTCATCCTAGACCATTTGGGGTGCACAAACGGGTGAAATGGGCCCATTTTGAGCCCATTTTGGGGGCATTTTGGCCCCTCAGAAGTCCAAAAAGCCTTGAAAGTGGGCCTCGTGGCACCCCGTAATGCGTGAAACAAGGAACATGCAACACTTGACAGGCACACAATAGCCGGATAGAGACATCAATTTTTTGGTACAGGTATGTGGCAAGAGGGACGGGAGAGGAAGGAGGGAGGGGAAGACAAAACATTCAGTGACATTCATGCAATAATGGGATCGCGGTGAAGCAAAATCCAATTGCCAAGGCAAAAAGAGGGGAGGGATTACGGAACACACAACCACATGCATGCAACCCTCAATCGCCATCATTAACCTACAGTCAATCAATGACATACATGCAACATCATTAACCTACCTGACGCACGGGAGCAGATATCTAGTGGTTAGGGGAACACTGAACACACAATGACACAAGGCGGACTTTTTAACTTCTCTATCTACCTATCACGCACAAGAGCAAATGTTGGAACTCATGCAGTCGAAAATGAATGGGATCGCGGTGAAGCAAAAGCCATTTGCAAACACATAAAAGGGGAGGGGAATACAAAACAGACAGTGCAATTCGTGCAATAATGGGATCGCGGTGAAGCGAAAGCCATTTGCAAACTCAAAAGGAGGGAGGGGAAAACAAAACATGCAGTGACATTCATGCAATAATGGCATCACGATGAAGCGAAAACCAGTTGCCAATGCAAAATGAGGGGAGAGAAATACGAAACACACAACAACATGCATGCAACCCTCAATCGCCATCCCCCAACCAATTGACTTTCCTCCACCCTAGTACGCACAGAAGCATAGGCACTACCCCACCAGCTCGGTCCCAATATTCAGTCTTGATTAGGGCTAGGGTCACCGAGCTAGTGGAACCAGTCTTGGTTTTATAACCCTTTTTAGTGTCTAGGGTGGACCTACCAGGTTTAGCAAGCAAGCAGCAAGCAAGCAGCAAGCAAGCAGCAAGCAGCAAGCAAGCAGCACGCGCGAAATGGGCCAAAATCAGAACTCCGTCGTGGTGCTTCGGATTCAGGTGAAATTTTGGTGGATGATACCTATGGGTGTGAAGTACAATCACACAAAGTTTGAGCAAGAAACTCAACGGTGGCGGCCGGGAACGGGATTCGCAAGTGGCGGACCTCAGTTTCAAAAACTGCAGTTTAGGGCCAAAAACAGCCATTTTTGGGCCAAAAAAGCCCTGGAACACATTCAAAACGGCCAAACCAAGGGAAACGGTGGGTACACTCCATGTGCGGCTTGACTTCCCCATGTCAACGAGCTCTTTGCGGCCCTCTAACTCCATGATATGTCGTGGAAACGGCCCAAAAAGGCCCCCAGAAGCTCCAAATGCCGACAGCCACAAACCAAGAATAGGCCATATCTTTGGCTACATGGCTCAAAATGCGATTCCGAGGGCACCTACTCCACCCGCAACCCCCCACTTTTTGTGGTTTCCACCCCTCAGAATTGCCCAAAAGGGCGTCTAGACTCCAATAACTAGGCCCACTAGGCTGTGGCAAGCTGCAAGCTCAAGCCCAAACAGGTGGGTACCCAAATGGGTCAACAGGGTCCAGTAGAGGCAAAAAGATGACTTTCCGCAAAAATGATCCTAGACCATGTGCGACGCTACAAGAAGTGTTTTTGGACCGTTTTGAGCTTGTGGTGGCCCATTTGGGTCCTCCAAAAATCCCAAAATGCCTTGAAAATGGGCTGTTTTGGGACCAAAAATGGGTCAAAAATGGGTCAAAAACACATTTTTCCAAAACTCATCCTAGACCATTTGGGGTGCACACAAGGGTGAAATGAGCCCATTTTGAGCCCATTTTGGGGCATTTTGGCCCCTGAGAAGTCCAAAAAGCCTTGAAAGTGGGCCTCGTGGTGATGGGGTTGAGGTGCATTTCACTTTGTCAAGAGCCATCAATGTGTGAATCATTCTTGATGTCCCTCACCATTCGTATCTAATGTTCCCTCCCCCACCAGCTCGGTCCCAATATTGAGTCTTGATTAGGGTTAGGCTGTCCAATGTTCCACAGAGCCAGGGTCATGTCATGATTTCCGAACCGAAAGAGGGATGCCAGGTGAAAATGTAGGCTTCTCTGCCGGTGCGACCATGCCAAGGACATACCGTTTCACACGATCCGGCAATGGCTTCCAACCACAGTGCTGGGCATGTCCACGGTGAACAGCATGTGGGGCACACACATCACGCCCCCCCCTCACACTCTCTCACCCCATGGAGCAAAGACGCCACATACACCCCCAAGGGTGTGCAGAAGTCATCGCCCAGGAAGCCTACCGTGTCCACGTGCTTGTAGGCATCCTGCCACACAGGCAGAGACACAGTGCGGTAGCCAGATGACCGGGGGGGGTTGGAATAGGTTTGCGCGTCGAGGAAGGGCTTGGTCAGCAGAAACTGCACCGGCCTTTGCTCGTGGTCCGCCAAATCCTGTGTGTGGAACACTCTCTCCAACCCGTCAATGTCATGCCACCCTGCCCAGTCTGTGTCCTCATCCCTGATGAGGATGTAGGGCAATGCCCACTCCGTGAAATCGGGGAGGGTCAGCCCGAGGTGCTTTGGTTGTACGTCCCCCGCTTCCAGGCGCACCCGCATCTCCAGTGTCCCAACCCTCTTGTTGGCCATGATCCGCTCCCAGTCCAACAATTGGTCACTCTGGGGGGGGGAGAATCCCCAGGGGTCAAGGGCTTTGGCATGCTTCCTCCACGGTTTCCAAAGCCACTGCCCCACCACCCCCAACCCCCCCCCCCTTGAACTTGTAGATGACGCCCACCTCTTTTTGGGCAAGGGTGGGCTGTTGGTACATAACCCCCGGGAGCCGCACCTTCTGTACGTCGTCTGGGGAAGGGAAATTCTGCAGTTCGGCAGCCATCACCCTCAGGCCACTCAACCAACCCGCAGTGAGGGGGGACACCTCCCAACCGAGAAAGGCCCCGAAAAGATGCAGCTCGGATTGGGCCCTGCTGGTTAGTGTGTTTGCCCGCACCACGTCCCTCATGATCCCCGGCTCCGAGGAGACCAGGGAGGCAAGGACAACTGGAGCCTGCAGACCCTGGTACCGGTCCAGGGTGGCGATCGTCTGCACACACTCATATGCCTGGTCCCCATGCAGCCGGCGCCCTGCCACCCACACACAGTGCTGCAGCCATAGCATCTGCGCATAGTGTGTGGTGACGATTGCCACTGACTTGGGGGGGTACACATTTGCATTCTGTGCATGCTCCAGAAAGTGCAGCACCAGCCAGGCCTCCTCCTTGCTCGTGTTCCCCTGATTGCGCATGGCCTCGTCCATGACAAGGCTCTCCCATGCTCTGCTAACCTCCCTTCTCAGTAACCCCACCCGGGCGTCCGACATCCCGTACCGTGTCAGCTCCGATTTCCACTCAGGATCGTCTGTGCTGACTATGCGGATGTGTTGCCCTGCCAACACCGGGGGGGGTAATGCTGGGGCCGAGGCGGGGTACCAGCCCAAGGACCCCCCCGTGAACAGCCCACGCACCACCGTTGCCAAAGGCACGTCCATGCGGAATTGCTGGGTTGGGACACACGCTAGCCACCTTGTACGGTACAGGACAAACTGCAACACACTACTTGTGGCGAAGCGCTGCGAGTCACCATACTGCATCCCTGGTCCCTGGTCAAGGTGCACATTGAGGTTAGCAAAATGCTCGGACTGCGGCCATGCAATATGCTGAGCCGTCACCTTGGCCCCTTTCCCCTTTTTATCCCCTTCCGCTTTCGCTGCAGTCGCAAGAAGAGTGATGGCACTGTATGGGCGCAGTTGACCGGCATCCCCACAAAACATGCACTGTGCCCCAAAAGCTGCCAAGTCCAGACCCACTGGGATGCTATGCCTCGAGGACTCATCCACGAAGCTGAATGCGAACCGAGTTTGTGGGTCACCCTGTAGCAACAACTTCCGCCGTGTGGCGACCATACCAGTTGTTGCAAAGAGCACCCGGCAGCTGTTGACGGCACACTGCAATGTGCCATTGCAGTCCGGATGATCGGCCAACGTCTCTTGGACTGTTGCTTGGTTGTACGGCTCCAAACCTGGGGGGGTCCGGCCCCTTGCAGCTCGGAACCGCATCCAGGGCACGGGGTGGTCCTTCAAGACCGCCTTTGAGAAGACAAGATCCTGTTCTGCCGATTGGATCACCCGCAGCATCAGGTTGTCAACCTGTGCGTTTGTTGGGGCGGTGACCAAGATGCATGCCCGAGGGGGGTTGTCGGTTGGTGCCCCCCCCCCTTTCCTGCCAGTGTGTATCGAATCTGGCGCCTTGGGATTCGGGATGCATGGGTCGAAGTGCCCCTGCTGCCACATCACTACCTTGATGCAGGCCACCAGGGTCTCCGCCTTCCCCGTGCCGGCCCCCCCAGTCATGGAGGAGACAACAGCACCCTCATCCAGACATTGCCGGACAGCCAAGGCTTGGGAGGGGTTCAGGTTATGATGCTCCACAAGGTGACGCAGGATCTGCTGGTCCTCGGCAGGGAGGCTGTTAGACAGCCGTGGTTCTTGCCGGGTGGCATTGAGCAACGCGTTCCAGGCCTCCCCCGTCCGTATCTCCTCACGCAACGACCGGAACGCTACCTCGTCAGGCAGGACACAGCACCACCACCTGCGGATGTGCAAGATGGGCGGTTTGTTCGCACAAACAATGGTCACCATGTCACCGGAGGTGCCATCACCTTGCACCTTGCCAATCCAGTCCGGGTTTGGTGCCACGTCAAGGGTGGCGACATCTGACCGCTTCATGTCCCATCCATGGATGAGATCCCCATCGGTCAGCTCGTAGTTGCCCCAGACTTCGAGCTCAGCAGCCCATTCTATCACCTTGACCATGTTGCCATGCTTGTCCTCCTTCAGCGTCTCAACCCTCTCAAACCACAGCTCCCTCTGGGCACCTTGCTCCCATGCCCACCTCCGGGCAGCGGCGATCTCATGCACGGTGTGCACCAAGGATGCCTTGTGGACATACGCATCGCGATCAGCCCAACGGGTGGTGAATCCATCGGTTGGGTTCGTGTCGATGTCATAGTCCACGTGGGCAAGGGTTTCCGCAAAGGTCCAAGCCTTGTCTTTGGCTTGCGGCGGGCCTTGGCCTGTGCCTTGTGGTGGGGCCTGACCTTTGCCTTGCGGCGGGCCTTGGCCTGTGCCTTGTGGGGGGGCCTGACCTTTGCCTCGTGGGGGGCCATGGCCTTTGCCTTGTGGATGGGCTTGGCCTTTGCCTGTGCCTTGCTGGGGGCCTTTGCCTTGCGCAGGGCCATGCCCTTTGCCTTGCTGTGTGCCTTTGCCTTGTGCAGGGCCATGCCCTTTGCCTTGCTGAGGGCCATCGCCTTTGCCTTGCTGAGGGCCTTTGCCTTGGGCAAGGCCATACCCTTTGCCATGCTGTGGGCCTTTGCCTTGCTGTGGGCCTTTGCCTTTGCCGTGCTGAGGGCCTTTGCCTTGCCAATGGCCATGGGGCTGTGTTTGCCCTCCGTTTGGCATGTTGTCTGGGTCGGGGCGCTGTGGCCGGGGACCGAGAGCGAACTCCTGCGGCTCAGAGGCCTGCAGTAGGTGAGTTGGGGGTTGAAAGACGACCCTGGTCGGGGCGCTGTGGCCGGGGACCGAGGGCGAACTCCTGCGGCTCGGCGGCCCGCAGTGGGTGGGTACGGAGAGGAACGACGACCCTGGTCGGGGCGCCGTGGCCGGGGACCGAGGGCGAACTCCTGCGGCTCAGCGGCCCGCAGTGGGTGGGTACGGAGGGGAACGACGACCCTGGTCGGGGCGCTGTGGCCGGGGACCGAGGGCGAACTCCCGCAGTGGGTGAGAGATGGGGTGGGGCACGGCCGCTTCGGGGCGGGCAGGCCCAACTGAGATGTCTAGGTCAGAGACGCGACGGTCTAGACCCAAGACGCACTTCCTCGCCTCAAGGGGGAGGTTGGAAATAAAAGAGTGCCCTATGTGTAACAGACGCCCGGTGCACACTTGCCGAAGAGCTGGAAATTGGAATGTTTCGCCGAAGTCTGTGGACGTTGCCAGGGGGGGCTGTGCAGGCAGCAATGACCCAAACTGCGGCCTCTCCGGCGGGGGGGCGGACTGAGACGCACGGCGCTGGAGCAATGAACCGTACTGCGGGGTGGGGCACGGCCGCTTCGGGGCGGGAGCCAATGGGAGGAGTGAGGAGCGGCGGTGCCTGCTATACTGGGTCAGTGTCACCTGATCACTTGCTGGAGGGGGCAGTGGCCGACGAGGCACAGGTTGTGGGGCCGGCTTGGGGATACGGGGGGGTTTTGGGGTAGCACACAGGATTTCAAGCACCACTGCTGCATGCTCCTCGTCCCTCGAAAGGAAATGCGAACGGCTAATTCGCATGCCCTCCTGCCACACCCGCAAGGGGTTTTTCTTGGGCTACTGAACCGCAAACCGGTACATCGCACGGCGGTTCAGCATCCCGTCCACGAAATACTGAACCCCACCCCCGTGATTCTCCCGGATGAGCTGCAATGTTTTGGCACTGTAGGGCCCGTGAACGGTGGGTTTGGGGGGGGTGGGGGGGTCCTTGGGTACGTACTTGGGGGGTTGTGGGGGGGATGGCGGTGGAACGGCAGTGCACATCAGGGCCTCCTCCACGGCTTCCAGGGCTACCAGGTATGGGGTTGAGGTAACGTGGGCTCTCGGTGGAGGACTTACTGGCGTTGGAGAGGTTGCTGGTGAAGGGGGAGAGGGGGGCGGTGTTGGCAATGGAGGCTGGGGCGAGGCCAGTTCGCTGAGACACTTCTCAGCGTCAGAGTCCCACGGTGGCGAGGGGGGTTGGTCTCCAAACCGCAATAGCTCCGGCAGATCCCCCCAACCACATTCCGGAAACGAAGGGCTGGAGGTGACGGAAGAGGCCACGCTAAGGGGGCTAGACGACATGGCAAACTGCGGCGCGCAGCGGGCGGTGGGGCACGCCCAACTCCAATGTCTGGGTCAGAGACGCAGTGGTCTAGACCCAAGACAGACTTCCTCGCCTCAAGGGGGAGGTAGGTAACAAAAGAGTGCCCTATGTGTAGAAGAGGCTCAGTGCACACGCGTCTCCAATGCAATACACGCATTTCCCTTTGTCTCAGTAACAGGCACAACATGCAACAATTACATATACCAGGAGATCAGGACCAAGTGAAATCAAAACGAATTACCTCCAAGTTGTCAACCACCAATACACACATAGCAGAGCCCCTTCTCAGGTTTTTTTTTGGATGACAGTGGGACTTCTGCATGTTGTCAGCACATTCTTCATCGAAGGGGTCTGTGGTCGTAGGCGCCAGGGCCTAGACCACACACAGCTAAAACACCTCAAGGATGTTCTGCATAATGAGCACATTCTGATCGGATGCAGCAACAAACATGTCAAAACCCCTTCTCAGCTGTTGGCAGCATCATCACTGAAGGAGTACATGGTCGTAGGCGCCAAGGCCTAGACCACACACAACCTGAACACCTCTAGGGTGTTCTACACAATCACATTGAAAGAACAGCAAAATGTCTGTGTGAGTGTGCTAGCCTGAGGTCCTGGAGCAAGCTGCAGAAATGGTGTCCTAATTATACCCACTTCTGCACCCTTGCTAAACCCGGCGATTGTCTTTACACGGTGCGATGGAGTACGCCCCACGTCTCTCCGCCCCTAGGTGCCCAATTTCTGTGCTGGCACCAGAAAACCTTGGGGAATACCCAGCGCTAACGCCAAGGTATTGGTTTTGTCTAACTACCTACCTACTGCAGGGGAGGGGTGGCCAAAAGCTATGAGGCATGAAAACGCCTGTTTGCTATGTGGCCAAAACCTAGGCTACCACTGCCACTGCCCACCGAAAACCCTGTTAAAATTCCAGGAAACTGGCAGGACAGTGACACACACACTGTAGGTCCTACACACCCTACTGTGGACCCAGCCTTCGAAGGATGACGTCATCCAGAGCTTCCACTCCTACACGCACACGCTACTTGGTGCTGCTGTCAACGAGGTCGTAGGCCCTACTGGCCTTCCTGTGAGAGAAGCAAGCAACACACAGCGCTGCTAAGCTGCTGTGGCCTGACAGGGACGCCATTACGCGTACCCCTGCCAGGGCTTGGAGGGAAGGAGTGCACTGCGGCGCAGCGTGAGTACGTGTCGTTCATGGCGGAGTCGTTCAGCATCTTCTTCGGTGGTTCCCCATTTCTTTGGTGTGATCCGCGCCCTTTTTGCTGGGCAAAAAATTGTGCTGTCGAAGACAGCAAAGTGCACCAATCACCCTGACCTACACCACCTAAGAGGTTCACATGCAGGCACTGTTTTGGGCTGAGGAACCTAACCACCCTCGCCGTATTATACGGGTCCTCGAGTGGAAAATGATACGCTGTCCCAAAACAGGTCCTTCCAAGAAAGCAAGCTTAAGGAACTCCGCCCGTTCTCTTATAGAACGTAGGGCGGAGCCCCTGGGTAACCTAAACAAGGGTTTACCGAGCGCACCACGCGTGGTCTACCCTTTAATGCGTCATGTGCATGCACAGGAGACACAGCCGTAATGACTCTACCAGGGGGTGGCCCCTCCTGGGCTTACTCACCTTACCTACCACAATGTCAATCTCAAACATGATGACTCTACCAGGGGGTGACCCCTCCTGGGCTTACTCACCTTACCTACCGCTGCAAGCGAAAGGAGAGCAAACAACATGACATGCACACATGCAGGCATATTTTCCCCAACCCACCATTTTCCTGAAGTGAAGTTCCCGTGTCTCTGTGGGGGTGGGGGGGGGGGGTACTGCCCTTTTATCCCCATTTTCCTGAAGTGAAGTTCCTATGTGTCTGGTGGGGGGGGGGGGTGCACTATTTATGATTGGAAACAGGGGGGGGGGGTACTATGCTTTCCCCCATGTTGAACGTTTTCCGAGGTTCCATATTTTCCCATTTTCCATTTGTCCACTAGTCTGATATTGGGGGGGGGGGGTCTATCATGGGGGGCTTGGGTGTTGGGGGTTGGGGGGGGGGTGGTCCATAAAAGTCTGAAGTCTGAAGTCTGATAGCCCATTGGGTTACTATACCCATAGCTGATGCAGAAGCGACCCAAAGAAGGGCCCAAGCAGCTTTGGCAGATATAAAACATGCCTGAACACTATGTACAGCAAGCAAGCGCGTGTATATGCAGCATAGGTGCTGTGCATCAGCACATCCCGCGTGGTTCCCTTGCATGCAGTGCAGGGGATGAACTTAAATAAACCAGCTCTCTAATACGTGAATAAATCGCACACCATGGCATGGGTGAATTGCTGTCAAATCGTTCATCATCACATAAACTGCCGTGAGTGGTGATAAGCAGCCGACATCATGCAAATCATGCCATCATGTAAAACAATCAAAATCAGCAACACAAAAGTGGGTGAGCAACAAGGAAAAAAAGGCACATAGAATGTGAACCAGCATGGACCTAGTGCATGTTGAACACATTGTCAACAACAAAAATATTGTCTTCTTTTGATAGCACAATGTGATTTGAAGTTTGCAAGCGAAGAGCATCTCATCCACACATAGCAATGTGAGACGCCTGTGTATGAGATTCAAAATGTTTGCAAAACTCAAAATTCAAAAACAAAAAGCTTACACAAACAAACTGACACAAATCAGCATACAGCAGGGGGGGGTATTTGGTGCCAAGTCAAATTGGCGGGGGCAAATTTGGCATTGGAAATGTGGCAGTGGGTTCCAGAAATACTGTTCAAAGAGCCATGAGTTAGCGCGAGAAAAGCGTAGCTCAATTGCGGTAATAAGCGCAAATCGCATTTTTCTTATGGTGTAGGTCGTGTAACTTTTTTTTGCGTAGGTCGCTTTTTTTCCCCAACCAAAACATTTCTTTTCGTCATAAATTGCGTATGGTGTGGAGCCAACTACAAGCAGTCGGCGAACACACGCTTGTAAATCAAATCAGAGTTCGTGTCTGATGACTTTGGCTCACGGGGGGGGCGACCCCTCGGTTTTGGACGCCAAGTACCCCCTAAACTAACTGTTGGCCGGAGGCCCCTTGGGGGGGGTGGGGGGGGGGCTAGGAGGGGGGGTGCTGGGCGGGGCGCCAGGGGGGGCGTCGAGGGGGCCGCCGGGGAGTGCGGGTCCGACAGTATTGTGGGCCACTGGCCCGTTTCACCCCACACCGACCGCTACCGCATGCCTGGGCTGAGCTTCAAGGGCGGGATCTTCAAAGAGCAACAAACGACATTTGTATGGCACCTCGTCATGCACGATCTGGCGCTCAAAGCATGGACGGTTTGATGGAACAACTTAGTGTAGTAGTTCAACTCATGAGTATCACGGACTAGGCTCAAACCCCTAGACAATGGGCCCCAAGGGCAGAAGCTAACTGCTTGGTCAGGCTAGACCGCTAAATCTCCGTGAGGTGCTCCCCCCAAGTCAAGCGCTCAAGGTAGTGCTTTTGGTGCTTGTGTACAATTGGGCGCCTTTGGCGCCCATCAGCTCCTTGGGCTCATACCTTTGACAACTAACTGTTGGCCGCAGGCCCCTTTGGGGGGGGGGGGTAGTTGGCATCCTAGGACCCGCAGAGTCCCCCCCCCCCCCGTGCTTTGGCTTTGCATGTAGGTAGATTGCTGTTTTGCACACAAGCGTCACAAATATCCTTTCCAAGGTACTCGATGAGGTCATCAATAAATTGTTGGTTGTTCACCAACCAACCCTTTGCGCCCTTTGGATACACCTCGGACGGGCGTCATCACCTGTGGGTTAGAAGAGGCAAAGGACCGCGGGGTTGGCGGGGAGCGTCAACATGGCCCTTCACTGACTGCCCTTCTGGGGACACATCCGCGTTGGAGGCTAGGGAGGCAGGAGATTCTCCAGTTTTCGGCTCCGAGGAGGAGGGAGCAATATTGCCCTCGGATTGCGCAACACGATCCTCTTCGTCAAAAAGGAGGGGGGAAGTAGATGGGGGCGGGGACTTGGAGTTGGAGGCTGGGGCAGGAGAAGATTCTCTGGGCTTCCAGCAACTCACTTCCTCCTCCCATCCATTCTCCGGGATGGTGCCGGGGACTCGGACGGAGCGATCCGCATGGATGATGCGCAATGCTTCCTCGATGAATCCTTTCAGCAAAGGTGTTAGGATAACATCAATGTCCTCAAGGCTTCCTTGATGGCCAACCACCTCGTCACAAATATGCAACGATTCCTAGCCACATGACTAACCATCCTTTTGAAAACCCAAAGCTCGAGCATATGTGGAAACACCCTTCTGCCGAAGGCGTTTCAACATTGGCTAGACCAAGGAAGTACCAAGCAATGGAACCCAAATCCGAACTTTGAAGGCTCATACTAGCACTGTACAGTCCATGGCACAAACAAACCAATGGAGCCCTTCGCGATTGTCACTATTAACAATAAATATGTGGCGGCGCCTCCAAGCCAAACCAACGATTGTGTAATTGATGTCTTTACTACCTTCATACTTCTTCATGATATTTAGGCGGGACACAATGTATGCCACCGCTATAGTCCATGCCCACCACCGATTTCACGCAATTATGTCCTTGTCGCTCAACCAATCTCCCACAACAAGAGGCTTGGTTGCATCGACAGGCGCATGACGGGTAACCTTCCGTGCTACAATGATAGGGATAGTAGTATCCTCCTCCTGGGAAATGCCGGCATCCGACGGCTCGGCTACTTTGGAAAGAGTAACAAGCACAACAGTATCTTGCTCCGAAGTGCCGGCATCCGACGGCTTGGGTACTCTGCGTCCTCGTCAAACAAGGAGGGCGCCTTAGTTGAAAGCTCATTCACCCTACCACCTAGTAACAAAGCCTCATATGTATCCACCTCGTCCTCAACATGACCATGGGGCAAGGTGGCTTGCAGCAGGGAATTCCACGTCAACCTCTCTTTTCCTCTTGTTGAACAACCACGCATCCTCATCATCAGGGATGTGGCCTCGACCAGGGCACTCGACTGTGGTCAAGCAAAAACCACGGCCTTTGTAGTGCATGCACCACAAGAAAACTTTCCACTCGCACTGCCCACAAGTCCAAGGGGGCCAGAAAAGGTTCAATTGGTGCCACATCTTCCTATGCGGGGCAGAGTTGCCTTGCGGGGGGGGGGGGGGGCTCCACAGCATCCTCGGACGCATCAAATGCCGCACCATCACCAAGACTATTTTTGTGGTTCCGCTTGTGCATGCAGTGACCAAGCGTTCCACACGTCCCAACTTGAAGGGCTTTTGCGCAATCAATTCCCAAGTGTATTTGGGTGGGCACCTTGAAGCTTGGAACCTTCACAATATGCCACAAACGGATGCCTTCACACATGGCATACACACTACTAGTTTTGTCCCGTTCTGAAGCGTTGGTGATCCCCCATGCGGCAAGGGTTATGTAGCCAATCAGCCCACTTGTGCCCCCGCTCTGAAGCATTGGGGATCCCCAGACGGGAGGGGTTATGTAGCCAATGCGCCCACCCGTGGGCCACTGCTGGTTTTGTCTCCCGCTCTGAAACTAAGCAACGCATGTCCACTGGATTCCTAACCTCGGCAAGTGTTGCAGTGAGCACTCTTATGCTTTCACTCGCCGTGCCTCCCTTCCAAAACCGTGGATGTGGCTGTAAAGTCAGGCCATTCAGGAAGCTGCCACTTTTTTTGAAACAGTAGATGCCCTTTTTTTCATTGGGGGGGGGGGGATGGTAAACTCCTGTCTAGGGGTCCCCAATGCTTTAGAGCAGGGGAAAAAACCATCAGTGCCCCCCAAGTGGCTAGATTGGCTACACAATCCCTATCGTCTAGGGGGTCCTCAATGCTTCAGAGCGGAGGACAAATCCAGCAATGGCCCACAAGTGGGTAGATTGGCGACACAACCCCTGCGGTTTGGGGGGGTGGGGGGGCAATGCTTCAGAGCGGGAGACAAAATTAGCGGTGGCCCACAAGTGGGTACATTGATTACATAACCCGTGCTGTCTGAGGGGCGGGGGGGATCTCCAACGCTGCAAAGCGGGGAACGAAATCGGCAATCGCCCGAAAGTGGGTTCATTGGCTACATAACCCGGGGCGTTTGGGGGGTCCCCAACGCTGCAAAGCACTGGACAACACCAGCATTTGCCCGCAATGGATTGGCTATATAACCCCTTCCGTCTGGGGGATCCCCAAAGCTGCAGAGCGGGGAACGAAAACAGCAATGGCCCACAAGTGGGCAGATTGACTACATAACCCATGCAGTTTTTTTTGGGGGGGGGGGTCCCAAATGCTTCGGAGTGGGGGGAAAACTAGCAATGGCCCACAAGTGGGCACATTGGCTACATGACGCGTGCCTTTTGGAGCTAATGAGCAAGGGACAAAATCAGTGGTGGCCCACAAGTGGGCAGGTTGGCTACACGACCCGTGCTACCCAGGCGCCCCCAACACTGCAAAGCAAGGGACAAAATCGGCAATGGCCCGTAAGTGGGCAGATTGGCAACCTAACCCATGCCGTCCCGGGGGTTCCCATTGCTTCAGGGCGGGAGACAAAACAAGCAATGGCCCACATGTGGGTAGATTAGCTACATAACCCCTGCCATCTAGGGGGAGCTTAATTATGCAGAGCGGGAGATAAAATCAACAATGGTCCACAAGTGGGTAGATGGGCTACATAACCCCCTTTGTCTGGGGTACCCAACGCTTCGAAATGGGGGACAAAACCATCACTGGCCCAGAAGTGCGCACATTGGCTACATAACGCTTGCCGTTGGGGGGGTCCCCGATGCTTCAGAGCGGGGGACAAAACCACCAGTGGCCCACAAGTGGGTAGATTGGCTACATAGCCCCTGCCGTCTAGGGGGACCCCGATGCTTCATGGTGGGGGACAAAATCACCAATGGCCCACAAGTGGGGAGATTGGCTACATAACCCCTCCTAACTAGGGGTCCCCAATGCTTCAAAGTGGGGGACAAATTCAGTAGTGGCCCACAAGTGTGCAGGTTGGCTACACAATCCCTGCCATCTGGGGGGTCACCAACATTGCAGAGCGGGGGACAAAACTAGCAGTGGCCCAGAAGTGGGTAGATTGGCTACATAACCCCCTTTGTCTGGGGGGTCGACAATTCTTTAAAGCAGGGGAGAAAACCAGCAGTGCCCCACAAGTGGGCGAAGTTGCTATATAACCCCTGCCGTTTGGGGGGGGTCCCCAATGCTTCAGTGCGGGGGACAAAACCAGCATTGGCCCACAAATGGGTAGATTGGCAACATCATCCTTGCCGATTGGGGGGGGGGGGCAATGCTGCAGAGCAGGAGACAACACCAGTAGTTGCGCAGAAGTGGGTACATTGGCTACATGGGCCCTACCGTCTAGGGGGTCCCCAATGCTTAAGAGCGGGAGACAAAACTAGCAGTGGCCCACAAGTGGGTAGATTGGCGACATAACCCCTGCGGTTTGGGGGGGTGGGGGGGGGCAATGCTTTAGAGCCAGAGTCAAAACCATCAGTGGCCCACAAGTGGGTACATTGGCTACATAACCCCTGGCGTCTTGGGGGGGTTCCCCATTGCTGCAGAGCAGGGAACAAAATTAGCAATCGCCCACAGGTGGGTAGATTGGCTACATAACCCAAGGCGCTTGGGGGGTCCCCAACGCTGCAGAGCGTTGGACAAAACCAGCACTGGCCCGCAAGTGGGTAGATTGGCTACATAACCCCTACTGTTTGGGGGATACCCAACGCTGCGGAGCGGGGAACAAAAGCAGCAATGGCCCACAAATGGCTAGATTGACCTCATAACCCATGCAGTTTGGGGGGGGGGGGTCCCCAATGATACAAAGTGGGGGACAAAACGAGCAATGGCCCACAATTGGGTAGATTGGCTACATAACCCCTTTTGTCTAGAGTTCCCGAATGCCTGAGAGTGGGGGACAAAACTAGCAGCGGCCCAGAAGTGGGCAGATTGGCTACATGACCCCTCCTATCTGGGTGTATGCAATGCTTTAGAGTGGGGGACAAAATCACCAATGGCCCACAATAGGGTAGATTGGCTACATAACCCCTCCTGTCTAGGGGTACCCAATGCTTCACAGTGGGTGACAAATTCAGTAGTGGCCCAGAACTGTGCAAGTTGGCTACAGAACCCCTTCCATGTGGGGAGTCACCAACGTTGAAGAGCGGGGGACAAAACTAGCAATGGCCCACAAATGGGCAGATCAGCGACATCACCCTTGCAGATTGGAGGGGGGGTACCCCATGCTTCAAAGCGGGGGACAAAACTAGCAATGGCCCACAAGTGGGCACATTGGCTACATGACTCGTGCCTTTTGGAGGGTCCCCAAGGCTAATGAGCAAGGGACAAAATCAGTAGTGGCCCACAAGTGGGCAGGTTGGCTACACAACCACTGCCGTTTGGGCGCCCCCAACGCTACAAAGCGGGGGACAAGACGAGCAGTGGCCCTCAAGTGGGGAGATTGGCTACATAACCCCTCCTGTCTAAGGGTACCCAATGCTTTAGAGTGGGGGACAAATTCAGTAGTGACCCACAAGTGTGCAAGTGGGGTACACAACCCCTGCCGTCTCGGGGGTCACCAACATTCCGGAGCGGGGTACAAAACCAACAGTGGCCCACAAGTGGGCAAATTGGCTACATCACCCCTGCCAACTGGGAGGCGTTCCCCATTGCTGTAGAGCAGGGGACAAAATCAGCAATGGCCCAAAAGTGGGTAGATTGGCTACATAACCCCTTTTGTCTGGGGGTCGCCGATGCTTCAAAGGGGGGGACAAACCCAGCAGCGCCCCACAAGTGGGCGAAGTGGCTACATAACCCCTGCCGTCTGGGGGGATCCCCAATGCTTCAGAGTGGGGGGGGGGTCACCAATGGCCCACAAGTGGGTACATTGGCTACATAACCCCTCCTGTCCAGGGGTCCCCAATGCTTCAGAGTGGGGGACAAAACTAGCAGTGGCCCACAAGTGGGTAGATTGGCAACATCATCCTTGCCGATGGGGGGGGGGGGGGCAGGGGGGCAATGCTTCAGAGCGGGAGACCAAACCAGTACCGCCCCACAAGTGGGTAGAGTGGCTACATAACCCTTGGCGTCCCGGGGCCCAGATGCTTTAGAGCGGGGGACAAAACCAGCATTGGCCCACAAGCGGGTGGATTGGCAACATAACCCCCGCAGTTTGGAGGGATGGGGGGGGGGGGCAATGCTGCAGAGCAGGAGACAAAACCAACAATGCCCCAGAGGTAGGTAGATGCGCTACATAATCCCTTGCCGTCTAGGGGGTCCCCAATGCTTAAGAGCGGGAGACAAAACTAGCAGTGGCCCACAAGTGGGTAGATTGGCGACATAACCCCTGCGGTTTGGGGGGTCCGGGGGGGGGGGAGGGCAATCCTTGAGAGCGAGAGAAAAAACCATCAGTGGCCCACAAGTGGGTACATTGGCTACATAACCCCTGGCGTCTTGGGGGGGATCCCCAATGCTACAAAGCGGTGGACGAAATCGGCAATGGCCCACAAGTCGGTAGATTGGCTACATAGCCCAGGGCGTTTGGGGGATCCCCAACGCTGCAAAGCGCGGGACAAAACAAGCACTGGCCCGCAATTGGGTAGATTGGCCCCTTCCGTCTGGGAATCCCCAACGCTGCAGAGCGGGGAACAAAAACAGCAATGGCCCACAAATGGGCAGATTGGCGACATCACCCATGCAGATGGGGGGGGGGTCCCCAATGCTTCAAAGCGGGGGACAAAACTAGCAATGGCCCACAAGTGGGCACATTGGCTACATGACTCGTGCCGTTTGGGGGGTCCCCAAGGCTGATGAGCAAGGGACAAAATCAGTAGTGGCCCACAAGTGGGCAAGTTGGCTACACAACCAGTGCTGTCTAGGCGCCCCCAACGCTGCAAAGCGGGGGACAAAACCAGGAGTACTCCACAAAAGGGTAGATTGCCTACATAACCCCTGCCAACATAAGCGCATGCCGTCTAGGGGGTTCACAATGCTTCAGAGTGGGAGACAAAACCAGCAGTGGCCCACAAGTGGGTAGATTGGCTACATAACCCCCGCCGCCTACGGGGACCCCAATGCCGCTGCCAATTAGGGGGGCCCGAATGATGCAAAGCAAGGGGACAATGTCATCAATGGCCCACAAGTGGGTAGACTGGCTACATAACCCCCTTTGTCTAGGGGTCCCCAATGCTTCAAAACCATCAATGGCCCAGAAGTGGGCAGATTGGCTACATAACCCTTGCCGTTCGGGGGGTCCCCGATGCTTCAAAGCAGGGGACAAAACCAGCAGTGGCCCGAACGTGGGCATATTGGCTACAGAACCCTTGTCGTCCGGGAGCTCCCCAATGCTTTAGAGTGGGAGACAAAATCACCAATGGCCCACAAGTGGATAGATTGGCTACATAACCCCTCCTGTCTAGGGGTACCCAATGCTTCACAGTGGGGAACAAAACCGGCAGTGGCCCACAAGGGTGCAAGTTGGCTACATAACCCCTGCCATCCAGGTCACCAACGTGACAGAGTGGGGGACAAAACCAGTGGTGGCCCAGAAGTGGGGAGAGTGGCTACATCAACCCCGCTGTCGCGCGGGGGGGGGGGGGGAGGGGCAATGCTTCAGAGTTCAGAGCAGAGGGCCAAATCCTCGATGGCCCACAAGTGGGTAGATTGGCTGCATAACCCCTCCTCTCTAGGGGTGCCCAATGCTCCAAAGTGGCGAACAAATTCAGTAGTGGCGCACAAGTGTGAAAGATGGTTATACAAGCCCGGCCATCTGGGGGTCACCAACGCTGCAGAGCGGGGGACAAAACCAGTAGTAGCCCACAAGTGGGTAGATTGGCTACATAACCCCTGCTGTCCCGGGGGTCCCCAATGCTTCAGCGCGGGACAAAACCAGCAATGGCCCACAAGTGGGAAGATTGGAAACACCACCCTTGCCGATGAGGGGGGGGGGGGGGGCAATCCCTAGAGACCAAATTAAATCCAATATATTCAATTTTTGGCCAAAAATTAATTGATTAAACCAAAATATGCACTTCTTGCTGGGGGTTAGGAGCGTGGCTTGGGAAAATGTTCACCACTACGGGGTGCCTTGTGTGTTTGTGAACCATTTTACGCCTTGGTTTGGGGAGGGGGTTCACCCGTCTTGATGTGTAAAGATATTAAAATGGCTCTCGGCTTTAAAATTTGAGATTAATTTTTGGTTTAAATTTTTTAAATTTTAAATATTATGTGTCGCCGGGATTAAAATTTAAACCAACACAATTTAAACAAACTTTCCAAAAATGAAACCTCCCTACACAAGCACAAAAACACATAGAACATACCCTTTAGCCTTCGCGGCTCATGTGCTTGGCCATTCCGGCCATTGTTGCCGTGTTAAACCTCCCGGGAGCCTGTTTCCGGGTCCCATAGTGCCGGGGTAGCTTGGGGTTTGCTTGTGGGGGTTCGGTGGGTTAGTGGGGGTATTTGGGTTGGGTTGAGGGTTTTCTTGGGGGTTAGTCGGGGGGCTAGCCGGCTTTGTTGGGGGGGGGGGGGGGTTGGGGGGGGCGTCTTGCCCTTGCGCACCTTTTGGAGGTGCGCCTCCGCGGCTTCGGCCGTGCCGAAGATGAGGTGGCGCTCCACCTCATAGAGCTTGGGGTTGCTTGGGTATCTCACCCAAACAACCCCGCTCTTGCGGGTGTGGACACCGGTGACGGTGCCCACCTCTACCCCGCCCCCGTATGGGACGTGGGCGGGGGTTCCCACGAGGGGATCGGGGGTCCCCCCCCCCCTCCTCCTTCTTCGCCGCCCCCGCTTCTTTCCCACCCCCCTCCGCCTTCTTCTCCCGCACCTTCTCTTTTGGGGTGGGGACGGCCTTTGACATTGGGGGGCGTTTCTAGTTCGAGGGGGGGGGGGGGGGGGTTGTCTTCGTGGGAGGAGGACGAAGAGGAAGAGGCGGGGTTGTCAGACTCGTCGTCCGAGTCCGACTCGAACCGCTTCTGCTTCTTTGTGGGGGGGGCTTTGCCCTTGCTTTTTTTTGGGGGGGGGCTTAGGCTTGGAGGGGGGGGGGGTTGGGTGTGTTGGTGGTGCTTGCCCCCTCCCTTTCTTCCTTCACCTCCCTTGCCTCCCCACCTCGCATCCCCCGCCAAAGCCCCGCATCCTCACACCCCAACCACCCTACCTCCCCCAAGTGTGTCCACGAAGTGGGCTTGTAGGGCCTCGAGGGGCCCCACAGCTCCGAACACTGGCGGCCGTGCTCCCACTCCTTCAAGCCGCAGAGCACTGCCAGCCCAAGCGCGGGGTCTTGGTCGAGGAGCTTGTGGAGCCCCCCCAACCCCACGCTTCGCTCCCCGTCCTTGTCGCTCCAAACGACACGGACGGGGCGCACATCGTCCCCGCAGACCGCCACATCCTTGACCTGCAACAAAACAGGCGGTGGCCGTGGTCCGTGGGAAAAACTAAATTTTTTCGGACGACTTTTTAAAAATTTTTTCGTTTCATTTTTAACGTTAAATTTTTGTTCTTTAAAGCGCCGATCGAAATTGTAAATATTAAACCAAAACTTTTACACGAAGCGTCCGAAAAATTAAACACACGCAAACACACGCATACACACACATACCTTCTGAAATTCTGGGCACCCCAGAGCATGCAGCACCCCCATCGCCTGCCTCAAGCTGAAGGCAGGGCTGGGGGCCTCTACGGGATCGGCGGCCCCGTTTGCCGTGGTTGAGGAGCCCAATAAGGGTTGGACACCCAACCCTTAGGCAATCCAACATCTCTACAAACCTATTGGGCAACATTCTACCTCATCAAACCCCCTCAAGACCCTAGCATACGCATGCAATTAACGGCACAAATAGTTTAAAATCTAGAAAATACTAGGTATTCTCGTTTAACACGCTAAAATTTATCGGATTAACATTTAACACCTTTCAAAAATTAAAATTGAAATTTTAACATATTGGATTTAACGTGGGTCTCTAGGGATGGTTCAAAGCGGGAGACAAAACCAACAGTGCCCCACAAGTGGGTAGATTGGCTACATAACGCCTGCCGTCTAGGGGCCCCCAAACACTTCAGAGCGGGACACAAATCCAGCAGTGCCCCACAAGTGGATAGAGTGGCGACGTCACCCCTGCGGTTTGGGGTCTGAGGGGGCAATGCTTTGAGCGGGAGTCAAAACTAGCGGTGGCCCACAAGTTGGTACATTGGCTACATATGTGGTGTCCCCAGGAAGGGGGTAGCGGGAACCCCCCTCCCTTCCCGGGCCCAACTTCCGTTTGAGCACGCGGACCAAGGGCGGGGCCATGAACCAAAAACTAAGTGTTTTTGTGTGCAGGGGATCATGATTTGTTGGGAAAACATGCGTTTCACCCCAAGTGGCGCATTTGAGACCTTTGCCATCTTGGTTCCCAAGAGGTATGGGATACTTCTAGGCAGTACATGCAGGCCAGAAAGGGGTTGCTGAATTGAGATGTAGACCATACATACTGACCAAGAACCCCTTGCTGATTGCACTTCCCAGTGGGGTTCTTGATTTTCCCATGGCATAGGTTGATCGGCACCAGATCCCACGGCCCCGGGAGGCCTGCTCTGCTACCGGGGAGAACGACCATCATTCGCATCCAAGTCATAGTTCTCCGCATAGAAGACGATCAACGCACGGAGGCCACCAGGGATCTTGTGCATGTCACTATGCACACTCTGCCTCTCGTGCCCTTGGGCTGCAACATGGGAAGAGTTGTAGAGGATGTGCTTGCAATCCAATGCCTTGTTAACAGATGGAAAGGTCCGTGGTGGCAGGAAGGTCCTGGTACGTGATCTCCGAGTATTGAATGTCGCCCCGCATCCCAGGCAGTCGGGCACTCAAAATGCGGTGATCACCGGCATCAGGACCTCGATGTACACCCGGGTACTGCTGGAGAATGGGATCCCATTGGTCCATCGGGAAGGTGTCCACCTCTGCCACCACCCGGTCCAACATCTCCAAGGGGGTGGGCTTGTCGAAGAAGCAGTACCCATACTCGTCCAACTTGGAGGGATCCGTGTTGCGCACAAACGTGCTACAGGCTGCCCAATAAGCACCGGGTCCCGCCAAGCCAAGGAAGGGGGCATTGCAAAAGGATTCTCACAACTGTCCCGGAAGCATGCGTTGGCGTGGTGACCGCTTCAACGGAATCCTCGAAGGCAATAGGACTCCATGTTGGCAGTGACTGCACAGGGTACAATTTCTTGTGCTTGGCAGGCAATACGCGTTCTTGAAAAAACAGCTGTGCCTTGGTGAATCCGCGAGCTTGCATCTCCGAGGGCGACGGCTTTCCACTTGCGAACAGCAACGTCCCACCATCCCCTTGGCCAACATAGTACCCAGTATCTGATTTGTCGTGCTTCCCCTTTAGTACGTACGGATCAACCCAGCACGGACCTTCTCAATGTCGGCATTGTTCAACCTGAGGACTACTGTCTTTGAAATGGGATTGGTATGGAACACGGAGAGCAAGAAGTCAGATACTATTCCAGGCTTTAAATCCATCAACACCGAACGCTTGACGAAGATGCGACCCGCGGTGGTGCTGGGTTGAAACGTGACACACGTGGGAAGCATGACAATTTCAGCGGTGTCCTCTTTGTCCCCCTGCCCCGGGGAGATGGTGCAGGTACCAGCGCGCTCCGTGGCGGACGTCAGCCAATGACTGATGGTGGGCGGAATGGACATACGATGGAGAGCTTTGAGAGTTCAATTGTACCAATTGCAGTGTTGTTTGCATGTATTTGCGTGCAAATGGGAGCAATGTTTGGATAGGGTGCAATGTGTGCAGGTGCTTGTTTGACGGCGCACAGCGAAGCAAAAACCCAATGAGGAAGTACATCACGAAGTGCAATCCAGAAGTGGTTTCTGATCAGGAAGTATGGTCAGCATCCCCAGCAACACCTTTATGATATGCAAAGTAGTTAGGTCGTGGTCAGCAAGTAGTCAGTATGTGGTCATGACCCCGAGACCAACTTTTGTTACATGGTGATTTGGAGGAAACCCAAACGCGGTCGTCCACTGTTTTTGTTGTCCAGGTGGCCTGCGATGCTTGTTTTGCTATTTCAAGGGGGGAGGTACACTCAACCTTTTTTGGGGGGGTTCCTGCTACCCCCTTCCCGGGGACACCACGTAACCCGTGCCGTCTGGGGCGGGACCCCCAATGCTGCAGAGCGGGGGACAAATCGGCAATGGCCCACAAGTGGGTAGATTGGCTACGTAACCCATGGCGCTTGGGGGGTTCCCAACGCTGGCGAGCGCAGGAGAAAACCAGCAGTGGCCCGCAAGTGGGTGGATTTGCTACATAACCCCTACCGTCTGAGGGATCCCCAACGATGCAGAGCGGGGGGGGGGGGGGGCTAGCAATTGCCCACAAGTAGGCAGATGGATTGTATAACCCATGCAGTTTTTTTTGGGGGGGAGGACAAAATTAGTAGTGGCCCACAAGTGGGCAAGATGGCTACACAACTAGTGCCGTCTGGGCGTCCCCAACGTTGCAAAGTGGGTGACAAAACCAGCAGTGGCCCACAAGTGGGTTTTATTGCCTAAATAACCCCTGCCAACATAACCCATGCCGTCCCAGGGGTTCCCAATGCTTCAGAGTGGGGGACAAAACCATCAGTGGCCCAGAAGTTCGCACATTGGCTACATAACGCTTGCCGTCCGGGGGGTCCCCGATGCTTCAGAGCGGGGGACAAAACCAGCAGTGGCCCACAAGTGGGTGGTAGATTGGCTACATAACCCCTGGCACGCAGGGGGTCCCCAATTTTTCAGAGCAGGGGACAAAACCAGCAGTGGCCCACAAGTGGGCAGATTGGCTATATAACCCCTGCCGTCCGGGGGATCCCCAATGTTTTAGAGTGGGGGACAAACCAGTAGTGGCCCACAAGTGGGCCACTACTTGATTGGCTACATTGGCTACAGACAGGACGGGTGGTCCCCAATGCTTCAGAGCGGGGGACAAAATTAGCAGTGGCGCGCAATGGGGTACATTGGCTACAGAACCCCTACCGTCAGGGGGGGGGGGGGGCATCAATGCTTCAGAGCGGTGGAGAGTTTTTTTTGGCTTTTCTGGCCCAAATCGCGTATTTTCTTTTTAAAAAATAAAAGCGCAAATCGCATAATTTTTTTTCCGTGTAGGTCGCGTCCAAAAAAAAAACCATAAATGTTCTTTTTTTAACAGCATAAGTCGTGGGTTTTCTTCTTGGCGCCGTCGCGTAAAAAAAAAGCGTAAAATTTTTTTCTAAAAAGATCAGGTCACTTTTTTTTAAAAGGGTAAGTCATGTATTTTTTTTTTAGCGTACGTCAGGTCACACAAAAAGCGTAAATCGCGCGCCAAACATTTTCAGGTTTTTCCACAATCAACTTACGCCAAAAAAAAAACGCAACTTACGCAAAAAAAAAAAATAGGCGACATACGCCTGAGACAGTTGGCCCGGTCAACCTGGCGGCCAATCTGAGAAACCAAAATTTTCCACGCCACTTGACCCTCCTCTAAAGTCCTCCCTTCCCCCAGGAGCAGAAACGCTTGCTTGTGTAATTGAGTTCATGTGTGTCGAAAGCACAGTTTTCCATGTGCCTGTCTTTGTGATCGCTCTCAAGGGGGGTATCTGGATGCATCGCACACAGACCGAAACATGCAACAAACAGACCGCCGATTTGCTCCCCTTGCTCTCCAAACTGGCGACTTCTGTCAGCAGCTGTTGGTTGTGCTGCCACAAATCGTCATTGCACCGCTGTTGATTCTCAAACGACACCTTGGAATCTTGAACAGCCATCTGCAGCATCCCCAGTCTCTCCTGGTCTCGTTGAAAACTGCAGTTAAATTACCATGGTACAACGTTCAGAACCCCGCAACACCATGTTCAAACACATGCCCCGATGATTCGCAAACATACGATCCTTCACACATCGTCAAACGTGCAACAAGGGCTTACCTCTCTGCAGCAGCATCCATTTTGATTTGCATCCTCTCAATCATTTCTTTGTGCACTAGAGCAACACACGCTGCAGCATATTTGGTGCTTTGCAGCTCTGTCTTGTGCTGCCGCTCTTGTTCACGGTTTCCCCTCTCCAAATCCTGAATCTACAAACAAATGACAGCAACTCAGCAGCACAGACAGCCTCATTTGATCACGTGCGACACAGCGCATGTGAGTGTTCACTGCTCGTTTGCAAAAGAACAAAACCCGAATTAAAAGACTTGCACCCCATATGTCACCTACCACACCTGCTGATTCCGCTGTTCAAGCTTAATGCACTGTGCAGCCGCTTCCTTTTCAAATTGAGCAAATTTTGCACTCAGCGTATCGCGGTGGAATTCTAGTTCCTTCACCCTAGTACAGAGCCAACAATGCTGCATGCCACACCGCTCAACAATCAAGCACCGCAAAACGATCGCATTGTGCAAACGCAACAACGACGGCCTTTTCATTACCACGGCAGCTCTACGAATGATGAATGGGCGCAGACCTAAATTGTTCATCTGAATGCTTCCGTGTCAAAGTGTAATTCTCTGACTCCAGCTCTTGCCGCATCTTCTCTTCCTTGGCCTTGCTCTCCCTACACAACACAATCAAGGGAGCCTCCTCTCAAATCTCGTAAATCTGCAACCACTGTATGCGTACATCAGCAGCAAGCGGTGGGCTGCCATGCGAGCGCAATACCTGAGCTCACTTTGCGCTTTGTCAGCAATTTTGTGATTCTCAACTATAATTGCCCCCTGGGCGGCGATGGCTGACTCGTGCTGCGTGATGAGAGCGTCCCGTTCTTTTTTCAATCCATTGATCATTTCCTGCATTCAAATATTTCGCACATGGGATTCTCTGCTCTTGCACACACAATTGCAGTCTTGTTGGCCATTATCGTGATTGCCTTCTTATCTGATATCATAATTGCAATCGTCGTAATCAAACATCTCACTTGACGAGACGGTCCCGAGCGCCCGAGCAATTGCAATGCCTACATTCTTCTCCGCGTAGAGTTGAGGTCATGCACAGATAGTTGCTTTGGTCCTTTGTTGCATAAATCAGCAAGAGCCTTTGGTTTGCGGCAAGACCCTTCTTACCCTTGATGGGAATCTTGTTCAAGTTTCTCTACATTGATATGCCACACACCCAACAGAAACCCGTCTTCTTGAATCCCAGTGGACCCTATCAACAAGTCTTCAGGCGCGACATAACACAATCCATAGCGCAAACAACACCGCGGGCAGTGCAAGTGTGCTTTGTGTGCTGTAAGGTGGGCACATTGTACAGGTCAAGCAACAGTCTGGAACTCAGAGATCCCTAAACCATCGGGTAGTGTGCACAAGCTGCATCACTCCTGGGAGAACATCAGTAAAGTGACACTGACAACGAAAATCATCAAAAGCTCACTTCCAAACTTGCCACTGTGGACATTAGGCGTGTTAACACGGCCAACACAGAGGTAGAAAGTACCCCCCCACCCCCTCCTGTGTTGTGTTAACACAGGCCCAACACAGACCTGAAAAGGTACCCCCCCCCCCTTTGTCCACCCCATGGCAACACAAGGAGCCAAAGATTTTGTGTTGTGTTGTGTTGTGTTGTGTTGTGTTGTGCCGAAGGCGCTGTTACCAAAGGGCAAAGGCCGGGATGTCTACCCACGGGTACAGGTAAACGGGCTGGGCTGTGTGTGTTGTGTGCGCGCTGTGTGTAAGTGTGTTGTGGCATAGCCGGACCAGTGCACTCTCGCACTTGGCCGACACTGCCTTGCCGACGCCTGCGCGCAGTCACACAGGGTCTCATTTGCCCACTGCACCCTGCGTGCCGCGCTGCACCACCAGTGCCTTCTGTGTGGTGCACTCTGCTTGGTGCTCTGCACCACACTGCACTGTGTGTGCCCTGCTGCACTGTTGTCGTGGGCAGGGGGCAGTGGGCAGTGGAACTCCTGCAATGCACTGCCGCACTGCCTGGGG
This sequence comes from Eutreptiella sp. 'Long Island Sound 2002', assembly GCA_964036045.1. Lineage (NCBI taxonomy): Eukaryota > Euglenozoa > Euglenophyceae > Eutreptiales > Eutreptiaceae > Eutreptiella > Eutreptiella sp. 'Long Island Sound 2002'. The sequence continues at coordinate 23,736,089 of OZ038388.1, forward strand.
GCAGTGGGCAGTGGACCTCCTGCAATGCACTGCCCCACTGCCTGGGGGCGGTGGACAGTGGAACTCCTGCAATGCACTGCCTCACTGCCTGGGGGCAGTGGGCAGTGGAACTCCTGCAATGCACTGCCCCACTGCTTGGGGGCAGCGGGCAGTGCAACTCCTGCAATACACTGCCTGACTGCCCTGGGGCAGTGGGCAGTGGACCTCCTGCAATGCACTGCCTCACTGCCTGGCGGCAGTGGGCAGTGGAACTCCTGCAATAACCGGGCGCACCGGCCTGGGGGGGACGGGGAGCCCAGCCCAGGGGGTGGTCGGAACCTCCTGCAAGGCCCATGGGGAGCCATCATCTTCCAATAACCGGGCGCACCGGCCTGGGGGGGACGGGGAGCCCAGCCCAGGGGGTGGTCGGAGCCTCCTGCCAGGGCCAATGGGGGGCCATCTCCTTCAGAGAACCGGGCGCACCGGCCCGGGGGGGACGGGGAGTCCTGCCCAGGGGGTGTTCGGAGTCTCCTGCCAGGCCAATGGGGGGCCATCTTCTTCAGAGAACCGGGCGCACCGGCCTGGGGGGGACGGGGAGTCCTGCCCAGGGGGTGTTCGGAGTCTCCTGCAAGGCCAGTGGGGGGCCATCTTCTTCAGAGAACCGGGCGCACCGGCCTGGGGGGGACGGGGAGTCCTGCCCAGGGGGTGTTCGGAGTCTCCTGCCAGGCCAATGGGGGGCCATCTTCTTCAGAGAACCGGGCGCACCGGCCCGGGGGGGACGGGGAGTCCTGCCCAGGGGGTGTTCGGAGTCTCCTGCAAGGCCAGTGGGGGGCCATCTTCTTCAGTGGGCAGTGGAACTCCTGCAATGCACTGCCCCACTGCTTGGGGGCAGTGGACAGTGCAACTCCTGCAATGCACTGCCTCACTGTCCCAGAGCAGTGGGCAGTGGAACTCCTGCAATGCACTACCTCACTGCCCTGGGGCAGTGGGCAGTGGAACTCTTGCAATGCACTGCCTCACTGCCTGGGGGCAGCGGACAGTGCAACCTCTGCAATGCACTGCCTCACTGCCCTGGGTCAGTGGGCAGTGCAACTCCTGCAATACACTGCCGCACTGCCTGGGGGCAGTGGGCAGTGCAACTCCTGCAATGCAATGCCTCACTGCCTGGGGGCAGTGGGCAGTGCAACTCCAAACTCCTGCCACGCACTGCCTCACTGCCTGGGGGCAGTGGGCGGTGCAACTTCTACAATGCACAGGCCTCACTGCCTGGGGGCAGTGGGCAGTGCAACTCCTGCAATGCACTGCCTCACTGTCTGGGGGCAGTGGGAAGTGGAACTCCTGCAATGCACTGCCTCACTGCCTGGGGGCAGTGGGCAGTGCAACTCCTGCAATGCACTGCCTCACTGCCTGGGGGCAGTGGGCAGTGGAACTCCTGCAATGCACCGCCTCAACGCCTGGGGGCAGTGGACAGTGCAACTCCTGCAATGCACCGCCTCACTGCCCTGGGGCAGTGGGCAGTGAAACTCCCGCAATGCACTACCTCACTGCCTGGGGGCAGCGGGCAGTGGAACTCCTGCAATGCACTGCCCCACTGCCTGGGGGCAGCGGGCAGTGGAACTCCTGCAATGCACCGCCTCACTGCCCTGGGGGCAGTGGGCAGTGCAACTCCTGCAACGCACTGCCTCACTGCCTGGGGGCAGTGGGCAGTGCAACTCCCGCAATACACTGCCGCACTGCTTGGGGGCAGTGGGCAGCGCAACTCCTGCAACGCACTGCCGCACTGGCTTGGGGGCAGTGGGCAGTGGACCTCCAGCAATACACTGCCGCACTGCCTGGGGGCAGTGAGCAGTGCAGCTCCTGCATTACTCTGCCCCACTGCCTGGGGGCAGTGGACAGTGCAACTCCTGCAACGCACTGCCTCACTGTCTGGGGGCAGTGGGCAGCGGAACTCCTGCAATGCACTGCCTCACTGCCTGGGGGCAGTGGGCAGTGGAACTCCTGCAATGCACTGCCCCACTGCCTGGGGGTATTGGGCAGTGCAACTTCTGCAATACACTGCCTCACTGCCTGGGGACAGTGGGCAGCGCAACTCCTGCAATGCACTGCCTCACTGCCCTGGGGCAGTGGGCAGCGGATCTCCTGCAACGCACTGCCTCACTGCCTGGGAGCAGTGGGCAGTGGAACTCCTGCAATGCACTGCCTCACTGCCTGGGGGCAGTGGGCAGTGCAACTCCTGCAATGGGTGGTCGGAGTGTAGTGCCGGGCCTGTGGGGATGTACTACTGGGCGCACCGGCCTAGGGGGATGGGGAGTCCAACCCAGGGGGCGGTCGGGGCATCCTTCAGGGCCTATGGGGGGCCATCATTATCGGAGAACCGGGCGCACCGGCCTGGGGGGGACGGGGAGTCCAGGCCAGGGGGTGGTCGGAGCCTCCTGCAGGGCCCATGGGGAGGCGTCATCTGCTAATAACCGGGCGCACCGGCCTGGGGGGGACGGGGAGCCCAGCCCAGGGGGTGGTCGGAGCCTCCTGCAAGGCCCATGGGGAGCCATCATCTTCCAATAACCGGGCGCACCGGCCTGGGGGGGACGGGGAGTCCAGCCCAGGGGGTGGTCGGAGCCTCCTGCCAGGGCCAATGGGGGGCCATCTTCTTCAGAGAACCGGGCGCACCGGCCCGGGGGGGACGGGGAGTCCTGCCCAGGGGGTGTTCGGAGTCTCCTGCCAGGCCAATGGGGGGCCATCTTCTTCAGAGAACCGGGCGCACCGGCCTGGGGGGGACGGGGAGTCCTGCCCAGGGGGTGTTCGGAGTCTCCTGCAAGGCCCGTGGGGGGCCATCTTCTTCAGAGAACCGGGCGCACCGGCCCGGGGGGGACGGGGAGTCCTGCCCAGGGGGTGTTCGGAGTCTCCTGCCAGGCCAATGGGGGGCCATCTTCTTCAGAGAACCGGGCGCACCGGCCCGGGGGGGACGGGGAGTCCTGCCCAGGGGGTGTTCGGAGTCTCCTGCAAGGCCAGTGGGGGGCCATCTTCTTCAGAGGGCAGTGGAACTCCTGCAATGCACTGCCCCACTGCTTGGGGGCAGTGGACAGTGCAACTCCTGCAATGCGCTGCCTCACTGTCCCAGAGCAGTGGGCAGTGGAACTCCTGCAATGCACTACCTCACTGCCCTGGGGCAGTGGGCAATGGAACTCTTGCAATGCACTGCCTCACTGCCTGGGGGCAGCGGACAGTGCAACCTCTGCAATGCACTGCCTCACTGCCCTGGGTCAGTGGGCAGTGCAACTCCTGCAATACACTGCCTCACTGCCTGGGGGCAGTGGGCAGTGCAACTCCAAAACTCCTGCCACGCACTGCCTCACTGCCTGGGGGCAGTGGGCGGTGCAACTTCTACAATGCACGGCCTCACTGCCCTGGGGGCAGTGGGCAGTGCAACTCCTGCAATGCACTGCCTCACTGCCTGGGGGCAGTGGGCAGTGCAACTCCTGCAATGCACTGCCTCACTGTCTGGGGGCAGTGGGCAGTGGAACTCCTGCAATGCACCGCCTCAACGCCTGGGGGCAGTGGGCAGTGCAACTCCTGCAATGCACTGCCTCACTGCCCTGGGGCAGTGGGCAGTGAAACTCCCGCAATGCACTACCCCACTGCCTGGCGGGCAGTGGAACTCCTGCAATGAACTGCCCCACTGCCTGGGGGCAGCGGGCAGCGGAACTCCTGCAATGCACCGCCTCACTGCCCTGGGGGCAGTGGGCAGTGCAACTCCTGCAACGCACTGCCTCACTGCCTGGGGGCAGTGGGCAGTGCAACTCCTGCAATACACTGCCGCACTGCTTGGGGGCAGTGGGCAGCGCAACTCCTGCAACGCACTGCCGCACTGGCTTGGGGGCAGTGGGCAGTGGACCTCCGGCAATACACTGCCGCACTGCCTGGGGGCAGTGAGCAGTGCAGCTCCTGCATTACTCTGCCCCACTGCCTGGGGGCAGTGGACAGTGCAACTCCTGCAACGCACTGCCTCACTGTCTGGGGGCAGTGGGCAGCGGAACTCCTGCAATGCACTGCCTCACTGCCTGGGGGCAGTGGGCAGCGCAACTCCTGCAATGCACTGCCTCACTGCCCTGGGGCAGTGGGCAGCGGAACTCCTGCAACGCACTGCCTCACTGCCTGGGATCAGTGGGCAGTGCAACTCCTGCAATGCACTGCCTCACTGCCTGGGGGCAGTGGGCAGTGCAACTCCTGCAATGGGTGGTCGGAGTGTAGTGCCGGGCCTGCGGGGATGTACTACTGGGCGCACCGGCCTGGGGGGATGGGGAGTCCAACCCAGGGGGCGGTCGGGGCATCCTTCAGGGCCTATGGGGGGCCATCATCTTCGGAGAACCGGGCGCACCGGCCTGGGGGGGACGGAGAGCCCAGGCCAGGGGGTGGTCGGAGCCTCCTGCAGGGCCCATGGGGAGGCGTCATCTGCTAATAACCGGGCGCACCGGCCTGGGGGGGACGGGGAGCCCAGCCCAGGGGGTGGTCGGAACCTCCTGCAAGGCCCATGGGGAGCCATCATCTTCCAATAACCGGGCGCACCGGCCTGGGGGGGACGGGGAGTCCAGCCCAGGGGGTGGTCGGAACCTCCTGCAAGGCCCATGGGGGGCCATCTTCTTCAGAGAACCGGGCGCACCGGCCCGGGGGGGACGGGGAGTCCTGCCCAGGGGGTGTTCGGAGTCTCCTGCCAGGCCAATGGGGGGCCATCTTCTTCAGAGAACCGGGCGCACCGGCCCGGGGGGGACGGGGAGTCCTGCCCAGGGGGTGTTCGGAGTCTCCTGCCAGGCCAATGGGGGGCCATCTTCTTCAGAGAACCGGGCGCACCGGCCCGGGGGGGACGGGGAGTCCTGCCCAGGGGGTGTTCGGATCCTCCTGCCAGGGCAATGGGGGGCCATCTTCTTCAGAGAACCGGGCGCACCGGCCTGGGGGGGACGGGGAGTCCTGCCCAGGGGGTGTTCGGAGTCTCCTGCAAGGCCAGTGGGGGGCCATCTTCTTCAGAGAACCGGGCGCACCGGCCCGGGGGGGACGGGGAGTCCTGCCCAGGGGGTGTTCGGAGTCTCCTGCCAGGCCAATGGGGGGCCATCTTCTTCAGAGAACCGGGCGCACCGGCCCGGGGGGGACGGGGAGTCCTGCCCAGGGGGTGTTCGGAGTCTCCTGCAAGGCCAGTGGGGGGCCATCTTCTTCAGTGGGCAGTGGAACTCCTGCAATGCACTGCCCCACTGCTTGGGGGCAGTGGACAGTGCAACTCCTGCAATGCACTGCCTCACTGTCCCAGAGCAGTGGGCAGTGGAACTCCTGCAATGCACTACCTCACTGCCCTGGGGCAGTGGGCAGTGGAACTCTTGCAATGCACTGCCTCACTGCCTGGGGGCAGCGGACAGTGCAACCTCTGCAATGCACTGCCTCACTGCCCTGGGTCAGTGGGCAGTGCAACTCCTGCAATGCAATGCCTCACTGCCTGGGGGCAGTGGGCAGTGCAACTCCAAACTCCTGCCACGCAATGCCTCACTGCCTGGGGGCAGTGGGCGGTGCAACTTCTACAATGCACTGCCTCACTGCCTGGGGGCAGTGGGCAGTGCAACTCCTGCAATGCACTGCCTCACTGCCTGGGGGCAGTGGGCAGTGGAACTCCTGCAATGCACTGCCTCACTGCCCTGGGGGCAGTGGACAGTGCAACTCCTGCAATGCACTGCCTCACTGCCTGGGGGCAGTGAGCAGTGGAACTCCTGCAATGCACTGCCTCACTGCCCTGGGGGCAGTGGACAGCGGAACTCCTGCAATGCACTGCCTCACTGCCTGGGGGCAGTGGGCAGTGGAACTCCTGCAATGCACCGCCTCAACGCCTGGGGGCAGTGGGCAGTGCAACTCCTGCAATGCACTGCCTCACTGCCCTGGGGGCAGTGAGCAGTGGAACTCCTGCAATGCACTGCCTCACTGCCTGGGGGCAGTGGGCAGTGGAACTCCTGCAATGCACTGCCTCACTGCCTGGGGGCAGTGGACAGTGCAACTCCTGCAATGCACCGCCTCACTGCCCTGGGGCACTGGGCAGTGAAACTCCCGCAATGCACTACCTCACTGCCTGGGGGCAGCGGGCAGTGGAACTCCTGCAATGAACTGCCCCACTGCCTGGGGGCAGCGGGCAGCGGAACTCCTGCAATGCACCGCCTCACTGCCCTGGGGGCAGTGGGCAGTGCAACTCCTGCAACGCACTGCCTCACTGCCTGGGGGCAGTGGGCAGTGCAACTCCTGCAATACACTGCCGCACTGCTTGGGGGCAGTGGGCAGCGCAACTCCTGCAACGCACTGCCGCACTGGCTTGGGGGCAGTGGGCAGTGGACCTCCGGCAATACACTGCCGCACTGCCTGGGGGCAGTGAGCAGTGCAGCTCCTGCATTACTCTGCCCCACTGCCTGGGGGCAGTGGACAGTGCAACTCCTGCAACGCACTGCCTCACTGTCTGGGGGCAGTGGGCAGCGGAACTCCTGCAATGCACTGCCTCACTGCCTGGGGGCAGTGGGCAGCGCAACTCCTGCAATGCACTGCCTCACTGCCCTGGGGCAGTGGGCAGCGGAACTCCTGCAACGCACTGCCTCACTGCCTGGGATCAGTGGGCAGTGCAACTCCTGCAATGCACTGCCTCACTGCCTGGGGGCAGTGGGCAGTGCAACTCCTGCAATGGGTGGTCGGAGTGTAGTGCCGGGCCTGCGGGGATGTACTACTGGGCGCACCGGCCTGGGGGGATGGGGAGTCCAACCCAGGGGGCGGTCGGGGCATCCTTCAGGGCCTATGGGGGGCCATCATCTTCGGAGAACCGGGCGCACCGGCCTGGGGGGGACGGAGAGCCCAGGCCAGGGGGTGGTCGGAGCCTCCTGCAGGGCCCATGGGGAGGCGTCATCTGCTAATAACCGGGCGCACCGGCCTGGGGGGGACGGGGAGCCCAGCCCAGGGGGTGGTCGGAACCTCCTGCAAGGCCCATGGGGAGCCATCATCTTCCAATAACCGGGCGCACCGGCCTGGGGGGGACGGGGAGTCCAGCCCAGGGGGTGGTCGGAGCCTCCTGCCAGGGCCAATGGGGGGCCATCTTCTTCAGAGAACCGGGCGCACCGGCCTGGGGGGGACGGAACGTCCTGCCCAGGGGGTGTTCGGAGTCTCCTGCCAGGCCAATGGGGGGCCATCTTCTTCAGAGAACCGGGCGCACCGGCCCGGGGGGGACGGGGAGTCCTGCCCAAGGGGTGTTCGGAGTCTCCTGCCAGGCCAATGGGGGGCCATCTTCTTCAGAGAACCGGGCGCACCGGCCCGGGGGGGACGGGGAGTCCTGCCCAGGGGGTGTTCGGATCCTCCTGCCAGGGCAATGGGGGGCCATCTTCTTCAGAGAACCGGGCGCACCGGCCCGGGGGGGACGGGGAGTCCTGCCCAGGGGGTGTTCGGAGTCTCCTGCAAGGCCAGTGGGGGGCCATCTTCTTCAGAGAACCGGGCGCACCGGCCCGGGGGGGACGGGGAGTCCTGCCCAGGGGGTGTTCGGAGTCTCCTGCCAGGCCAATGGGGGGCCATCTTCTTCAGAGAACCGGGCGCACCGGCCCGGGGGGGACGGGGAGTCCTGCCCACGGGGTGTTCGGAGTCTCCTGCAAGGCCAGTGGGGGGCCATCTTCTTCAGTGGGCAGTGGAACTCCTGCAATGCACTGCCCCACTGCTTGGGGGCAGTGGACAGTGCAACTCCTGCAATGCACCGCCTCACTGTCCCAGAGCAGTGGGCAGTGGAACTCCTGCAATGCACTACCTCACTGCCCTGGGGCAGTGGGCAGTGGAACTCTTGCAATGCACTGCCTCACTGCCTGGGAGCAGCGGACAGTGCAACCTCTGCAATGCACTGCCTCACTGCCCTGGGTCAGTGGGCAGTGCAACTCCTGCAATACACTGCCGCACTGCCTGGGGGCAGTGGGCAGTGCAACTCCTGCAATGCAATGCCTCACTGCCTGGGGGCAGTGGGCAGTGCAACTCCAAACTCCTGCCACGCACTGCCTCACTGCCTGGGGGCAGTGGGCGGTGCAACTTCTACAATGCACGGCCTCACTGCCTGGGGGCAGTGGGCAGTGCAACTCCTGCAATGCACTGCCTCAGTGCCCTGGGGGCAGTGGGAAGTGGAAGTCCTGCAATGCACTGCCTCACTGCCCTGGGGGCAGTGGACAGCGGAACTCCTGCAATGCACTGCCTCACTGCCTGGGGGCAGTGAGCAGTGGAACTCCTGCAATGCACTGCCTCACTGCCCTGGGGGCAGTGGACAGCGGAACTCCTGCAATGCACTGCCTCACTGCCTGGGGGCAGTGGGCAGTGGAACTCCTGCAATGCACCGCCTCAACGCCTGGGGGCAGTGGGCAGTGCAACTCCTGCAATGCACCGCCTCACTGCCTGGGGGCAGTGAGCGGTGCAGCTCCTGCATTACTCTGCCCCACTGCCTGGGGGCAGTGGACAGTGCAACTCCTGCAATGCACTGCCTCACTGTTTGGGGGCAGTGGGCAGCGGAACTCCTGCAATGCACTGCCTCACTGCCTGGGGGCAGTGGGCAGTGGAACTCCTGCAATGCACTGCCCCACTGCCTGGGGGCAGTGGGCAGTGCAGTTTATGCAATACAATGCTGTACTGCCTGGGGGCAGTGGGCAGTGCAACTCCTGCAATGCACTGCCTCACTGCCCTGGGGCAGTGGGCAGCGGAACTCCTGCAACGCACTGCCTCACTGCCTGGGAGCAGTGGGCAGTGCAACTCCTGCAATGCACTGCCTCACTGCCTGGGGGCAGTGGGCAGTGCAACTCCTGCAATGGGTGGTCGGAGTGTAGTGCCGGGCCTGCGGGGATGTACTACTGGGCGCACCGGCCTGGGGGGATGGGGAGTCCAACCCAGGGGGTGGCCGGGGCATCCTTCAGGGCCTATGGGGGGCCATCATCTTCGGAGAACCGGCCGCACCGGCCTGGGGGGGACGGGGAGTCCAGGCCAGGGGGTGGTCGGAGCCTCCTGCAGGGCCCATGGGGAGGCGTCATCTGCTAATAACCGGGCGCACCGGCCTGGGGGGGACGGGGAGCCCAGCCCAGGGGGTGGTCGGAACCTCCTGCAAGGCCCATGGGGAGCCACCATCTTCCAATAACCGGGCGCACCGGCCTGGGGGGGACGGGGAGTCCTGCCCAGGGGGTGGTCGGAGCCTCCTGCCAGGGCCAATGGGGGGCCATCTTCTTCAGAGAACCGGGCGCACCGGCCCGGGGGGGACGGGGAGTCCTGCCCAGGGGGTGTTCGGAGTCTCCTGCCAGGGCCAATGGGGGGCCGTCTTCTTCAGAGAACCGGGCGCACCGGCCCGGGGGGGACGGGGAGTCCTGCCCAGGGGGTGTTCGGAGTCTCCTGCGAGGCCAAGGGGGGGCCATCTTCGTCAGAGAACCGGGCGCACCGGCCCGGGGGGGACGGGGAGTCCTGCCCAGGGGGTGTTCGGAGTCTCCTGCCAGGCCAATGGGGGGCCATCTTCTTCAGAGAACCGGGCGCACCGGCCCGGGGGGGACGGGGAGTCCTGCCCAGGGGGTGTTCGGAGTCTCCTGCCAGGCCAATGGGGGGCCATCTTCTTCAGAGAACCGGGCGCACCGGCCCGGGGGGGACGGGCAGTCCTGCCCAGGGGGTGTTCGGAGTCTCCTGCCAGGCCAAAGGGGGGGGCCATCTTCTTCAGAGAACCGGGCGCACCGGCCCGGGGGGGACAGGGAGTCCTGCCCAGGGGGTGTTCGGAGTCTCCTGCCAGGCCAAGGGGGGGCCATCTTCTTCAGAGAACCGGGCGCACCGGCCTGGGGGGGACGGGGAGTCCTGCCCAGGGGGTGTTCGGAGTCTCCTGCAAGGCCAGTGGGGGGCCATCTTCTTCAGAGAACCGGGCGCACCGGCCTGGGGGGGACGGGGAGCCCAGCCCAGGGGGTGTTCGGAGTCTCCTGCCAGGCCTGTGGGTACTCCCTCCTACCTCTTAGCAGCAGCAGGCAAGTAAGCAGGCAGTACCGGGGGTCATAACCCCGGGGTAACAGTATCTGGGACTCAACGTGAGTCCTCTTAACCAGTAACAACCCCAAACACCGCCGGGGCTTAACTCCCGAACGTAACGGTGTTTGGGGCCCCCGTGGGCCTTATGAGCCCACGGAGTGTACTGAGGCGTGGCTACCAGCTGGACTGTGGCCTGCCATACCCATTTCTGGGCTCGCCTCAGTACGGCCGGTCGAGTCCGGCTCTGGGGGTTGCGCACTAAACTGGCCCCGGGGGGGGGCCATTTACCCTGTTAAGCATTAGTTACGGCAGTAGGCACTATTCATTACGTTAGGGTATTACTCAGCGCATTTGTTTACCCCGCAGACATGCCCCTTCCAGTGGTGCGCTCACCTTTGGGGCTGCCTTTGGGGGGTCGGGGGCTGTTACCCCTCCCGGACGCCCTCCCTGGTGTTGGCGCCGGGGTGGTGGCCGGGGGGCCTTATACCGTACCTAAAGGATGTTGGATACCGATACCGGGGTGTCCAACCGGACGGGGACAGGGACTGCGTCTCCGGGCATTGCCATCCGGCTTACAATCGACTGACTCATTCAACGGCTGTTGGTACGGAAGCCTGCTCCACTCCAGTCCTCAACCACTCAGGCCAGCTTCATATCCCTCCTCTTACCCTCGCACATGTTGCAGGGCGGGGGGTCGTTGTTGGGGCCCCCCGCGCATGTCCGCGCCACTGGCCATCCTCTCCTCCCAGGCACCGCGCCTCTGCTAGGGCGGGGGCCCCTCACATGCACCCTCCAGGGCCCTTTCCACCTGCACACCTGGACGCTTGCCATGAAGACCCCGCATTGGAGCCTCCTCGTCGGCGCGTCCGGGCCCAGTTGTTCACGCGGCCGGCCGCCGATGCGGGGCCCTGGAGGCGCGCCGCACGGGCGCTGCCAGCCTGTGAGAGGGGCAAGGGCAGGAGAAGGGGGTGGGGGGGGGGGCAGTGGGCAGGGGAGGCGGCACGGAGTTGCTGCGGGAGGTAGTGCATGGGGGGCACCGAGAGCTGCATGGGGGTGTGTGGGATGGAGTTGGGGCAGAGGGCCCTGTGGGTGGGGCAAAGGCGCGGGGGGGGCGCATGTCCGGGCTCCTGCGTGGGCTGGTGCGTGGGCGGGCGCGTAGGGGAAGAGAGGAGGGGGAGGCTTGGTCAGCCGTCCTCTACGGAGGGTCGCTGACCGTTCCCAGGGCCAAGGCGGCCGGTACTAGGGGCCGCGGGGTCCCTGGGGATGGTGCTTGGCACTGGGACGTGCGCGCACCCGACACTGTTAGTACACCGCCTATTGGCAGTGCCCGGGCCCTGTCGTCGGGGGCTTCGCACCCGGCACCCAGCCCGTGAGTAGAGCTGAGGAGTACTCAGGTGTTGTGTTGTGTTGTGTTGTGTTGTGTTGTGTTGTGTTGTGTTGTGTTGTGTTGTGTTGTGTTGTGTTGTGTTGTGTTGTGTTGTGTTGTGTTGTGTTGTGTTGTGTTGTGTTGCCCAACCCAACCAACCCAACACAACCCAACCCAACCCAACCCAACCCAACCCAACCCAACCCAACACAACACAACACAACACAACACAACACAACACAACACAACACAACAAAATTAAAAAGAAAAACACTGCACAAAATGACACAAGAAAAAAACCCAAAACAAAACAAGGAATGACACAACACAACACAACGTAACACAACATAACACAACATAACACAACATAACACAAAAGGAAAACAACACAACACGACACAACACAACACAACAACACGTACCACAACACACCACCTATTGGACGTGTTAACACGGCCCCAACACAAGCGGTGAAAAGTACCCCCCCACCCCCTCATGTGTTGTGTTAACACAGGCCCAACACAGACGTGAAAAGTACCCCCCCTCCCCCCCCTGCCTATTGCCCTGTGGCTGGTCGTCTTCCTGGCAAGCATGGGCATATGACTTGAGCGACTAGAAGCCCCCATCCTCTTGCATCCCAACCAATGTAAGAAAACGTAAAGCAATAACAAGATGGAAATGTTTTGGGGCGACACTCCCATCTGGATTGCTCATAAGAGGCAATAGCATTGCATCGTTGTGAGGGCCCCCGAGAGACGCCCACACACGCAACATCCAAACCGCCGATTCACCGGCTTCAACCCTCAAACTTTCAATTCTCTCTTGCAACTCTTCCTTCTGGTCTTCCTTCTCCTTCCGGACGTCTTCAGTGCATTTCTTTTGGGCTTCGCAAACTGCCTCTAGCTTCTCAACCATTGACTGCAACCCTAATACTCTCTCTTTTCCTTGCTGGACTCTAAAAAGCGCAATACGACATTGAGCACACTCACACATTGCAACATGTGTAGCCACCCGAGAAAGCTTCCATATCCTTGCGATGCTATCATAGATAACACTTGTAGACGGACGCAATGCACAATAATTCACTCATGGATGGTTCTTGGCTTACCCTTCCCATCGCCCCTCAATCCGTATTGCCTACTCACGGCGTAGAACGTTTGTGAATGTCCACGGGTCTCACCTCTCTTCGGTTGCCTCGGCCCGCAATTGCAGCTTCTTGTTTTGCATTTGTTGCTCATCATTCATAGCTTCCAATTCGCGCACCTATGCAACAAACAGCACTTGGCTCAAAGCAAGTACACCCTCTTTTTGATAACACTAAAATTCGTTCACACCCCGTTGGTTTTTAATGAAACATAAAGGTTCAACAAACTTGTGAGAACCTTGAGCGTCGTTAACAACGGTTTCTAGTAATAACATTGGCACGTGCGGACACTCAGGGAGCGTGATCGCATTCTTCATCGACAACCCCAAGACGCAACGACCCAAGCAAAATGTATGTGGCATTGCCCGCGACATCCTAACAAAACACTGAAGCTTGCAAGGAAGCAAACAACGACATGCCAGAACAACAAGGATGATAAATTCAAACGGACCTTTCCGTTCAACCGCTGGATCACATTGCCATGCCCCTCCGCTTGCCCTTGAAGATCAGCGATTTGTCCATTCAAGGCCTCGGCCTCATGTTGCAATTGTTGCACCCTGTTAGAAAGGAAGGGGAATCTTTCATTCTAAGCAAATTGGACAAGAGAAAGGCGGAAGGAAAGAGCAATGCAAATCCGGGATTAACCTTGCTTCGGCGGCCTCCGCACGGTTCAGCAACATGTTGTACTCTTGCACCTTCAAAAGACGTGCAAACGGTGCAAACAAAAAGGTAATGTGCCACAACATCGAGAAGGTCCAAGAACAAGTGCGCAGGTACAGCTAGGGATTGCGGCGTCAACCAATCCCCATGGCGTTCGACAAAGAAGGGTCTGAGCATGAGCAAGGTAGCACCTTGTGCTTGAGTTGTTCGATTTCACCGGCACGCTCTTGGGCAACCCGTTGTCGCAATTCCGCCTCAACCTCGAGATCGATAATTTTTTGCCTCGCTACTTCGCTGGCCTCTTCTAGTTGTTGTACCCTATGGCCACACATCTCAATGAGCATGCGAACGCGGGCGCATTCCTTTTTCCCGGAGTTCACCTACTCCCTCCAAATGGCCCACGCTTGCGGTGGCATTTAAAAGAGGCGGTTGCATTGCGGATCGTTGCCGCCGAGGGCGACAATCCCCACCATTGCGCGTGATTCTGCACGCCCACGATTGCGGGGGAGTGCATCGTGCATTTGTGATTGCTTCGTTCGTGCGCACGTGCCTCCTTTTGACAAGTCGACACCCGCTACGTGCACGCCATGCACCCAAGGTGCGCACGTTTGGTTCTTGACAAGCAATACCAAATGCACAATCTGCTTTCGAAATGCTTACAACGGGCTTGAACACCTCTCTTGGGCGGCAGAGGCTTGCCGTTGCCATCTCGCCAAATTCTCTTGGTCGGTTGTTATGTCCATTTCTTGTACCTAACGAATGGAACGCCAAAGTGCAGGGTGGTTGCCCTTGACGAGCGAAAACAACAAGACATATCTACACTAAATATCACCTGCAATTGGCCGACCATATTGAGCACCAGAGACGCGGCTAACTCTTCATCCCAAACAGCCATTTGCGTTAGTTCTTTGTTGACGACATCCTTCAAGTTAGTCCCAAAGGACTTGACGTTTCGATCTGATCGCAACAGAGCCCGTTGGCCGTTTTCAACATGCCAAGACACCAAGTAATGACATACCGCCATTATAGACCTGAAGGGCAGCAAGATTGGTTGTGTATGCATGAATGAGGCGGCTGCGAGTTTTGTGTCGACCCTTTTGTTTCGGTGGCGTTCGCCACAGGCGGCGTGCATATTCCATATGACGTGGAATGTATCGGAAGCCTTTTCTCGCGTTGACAAAAGTGATCCACTTCCCACCATTGATGGAAGCAAAGCCAAACCTACATTCTCGGGGATGCAAGCACTGCACAAGCCGGGACCCAAGAAATTATTTTTCTAGACGAACAAATTGTCTCTCGGAGTCATGCCATCCTCAAGCATTCTTAAGTTGATACCTTTTACTATTCTGAAACGTACGACTCGGACGAGTAGTACAGTGCACAGTGGGGAGTGAGGGGAGTAACTTCACTGTATGGAGAAAAAACTATACAGGGACAAAAATGGGCAAAAATGGGCTGCAAGAAGGCTATAAGAGGAGGAATTGGTTGCGTTGGAGACTATAAAACGATGATTTGCGGGATGTAAATTGGGCATAAAACGAGGATTTGACGGGTTGCAAAGGATTTTAGGGGATTTAGATTTCGAGCAGGATTTAGGATCTATTTCTAGTAGGAAAAAAGAAGGTTTGAATGTGATTTGGGGAGGATTTTTCGATTACATCCCCCTTAAGTGAAGTCACCCAACAATTCTTTGTCCTTTTTTTGTGCCGCAAAAGCTGTTGGCAACAAGAGCAGTAAAAAGCACACTCACCGGGAGCCTGACTTGCAGGTAACCAGGGGAGGAAGTGGTACAAAGCGAGAGCACCAAGACACAAGTGAGCCGCATCATTTTCTGCACGACTTGACTTTTGAGTTTGAGACTATGAAGGGAATATGCGCACAAAATCTCCCAAATTGTAATTTTTTTTAATTATTGCAACCGGGCCGCATTATTACTGTAGTACTGTAATATTGGGGTTAAAGACGCTAATAATAATGGTCCGATTTTGTGTTAGTAGGGGTGGACAAGGCTTGTTAGGAAAGTTGAAACACCTACTTGGGGGGAGGGGCGAGGGGTTGCACATATGGGTCACCAAGGTAGCACCATTGTGGTGTCCTACCACACTTCAAATGAGGAGGGGGTGGCTGCAATGGTAGCTCGGCCGGCGGCGAACGCCATTGCGTCGACACTACCAAGTCGCCATGGACCCAACACCACTTTCTTGGCATTAGCAGTGCGGCATCAGGATCCAAAGATCTAAAACATAGAATCGTCGTAGAATTAATATTTCTAACATCCTATTAAAAAAAATCTTGGATCCTGTTGCCGCACTATGATTTTCCATTCGATTTTGCACTAAAACTGCCCCTTCCGCAGCAGCCGGCGGCCATCGCCAGCTGTCCTGTACCCGTCCATGGCTATTTGGTAGGAATCCACCGCTAATCCCCATTCCTACCTTTTTTACCCTCCAAAAAGGGGGTCTCACCAAGGTGGGAGGGCCGCAGCGCACCGCCGCAATCTGCCGCAAGGTCCTCACAGCCCTTGTCCTAGTGTTAGCGTCTAGCGTTCGGATCTTTTAATAATAATGCCTCGGAAAAGGGTTCGCGTCTTGCGTCTTCTTTTAATTCAAAGTTTGGGCCTCACGTCTTTTGACCTATTCCTACGGGCCCATGTTTGTACTGTATCCCCCCCCTCCCCCCAAATTCTTCTTTCGCGCCCTTCGGATCCATTTTTTCCTTCCATGACAAATAGCCACACTCAAACATAGCAACAGCAAAGCACAACTCATCATTGACACATTGGTGCATGATGTGCATTGACTCAAAGGTTCATCTTCACTTGACTTTTCCGGACTCGGCCCCTACTGCTCACTTGTCCCTGTCCTCTGGGCCAAACCCGTCGCGTCTCGGATGTTCGCAACTTTTTTAATGATTGATCACAGCCCTCGTGACTCGCAACTCGCAACTCAGTAAATAATGGACAGGCCTAGGACAAGCCTCGCGTCCGCGTCTTTAACCCCAATCTACTTAGCATTTCCCAGAAGCGTGTACCCCAGTGGTGCTAAGTGACTCAATTGACCCTTCGCTCCGTTGGTAGAGCACGGGTGCGCGTAGCCTCGGGGTCGAGGGTTGCCGAGCCCCCCCGAATGAAGGGGTCGAGGGTTGCCGAGCCCCCCCGAATGAAGGTGGACGTGGCCTGGAGGCCCCAATGATTGCCAGGCAGGTATGCAGGCAGTCTGTCGAGCACCTTTCGTGGAACAAAAAAGCGGGCTCTTGTTGAACCATGCCACCTCAAGTGTTTGGTATTGGTGCCGCTGTGGCTCTTTGAGCGGGAAACGCTCCATTATTGGGGTGAGTGCTTGTGCTTGCTCAAGCGACATGAAGCCCCCTACACTTTGGCACATCCTATTGGTACGTGCCTACGTGTTGGGCCTCCAAATGTTGTGATTTTGCACCACATAGAAACCCGAGTATTCGTGCTTTCGTCAATTCATTCCCATCTCAGCATATGTACGTAGCGGCGACCAGCGTGGCCTTACTTGGATCCTTCATAGGCTTATCTCATTACTTGGCCTATCGCCCCACACATGTACCAATTCGACGAGCTCATGTGCTAATCACGGGTGGATCGAGCGGCATAGGATTGGCAGTCGCGAAAATATGTCTACAAGAGGTTTGGATGCCGAGGTGGGAGACCATGTGTGTTCTTGTACCGCATGATCAACGAGTACACGAGCCCTCTTTTTTTCCGTTGGCGCGTGTAGCACTGTAAATGTAGCACGTCGTTCAAGTCGTCGATTTCGCATGCCCTCAAGCCCTTGAACTCGAAAAGATTTAGAAAGCTTCATGTCCGCAAGGCTCATGGTTAGGGCGCTGGATGCTGCGCATCTTGTGTCCTACGATACAAGATGTAGCACATCTTGTATCGTGCAGGGCGATTACCCGTATCCTTCGACACATGCAAAGAGCGTTGCCCCTTGTTAGTGTTTTTGGAGGTACAATAGTCCAAATCCCGCATACAAGGTGGGAGACCAAGAGCTTACACCGGCGTTGAAATCGTCGAATTACGCCTTGATTACTACATAATATTTTTTGGAACCCGTGGGTATTGAATGCAGAACCATGTTTCAGCGAACGGATGTGATCGTTCACATAGAGATATTCAAACACATCACCTGAGGTGTGTGGGTAGCGCGGGACGAAATGCAACGACCACAAGGGTACGTACGATATAGTATCTAAGTGTGCAACCAAGAGTGGTGTTAGCCCCCTTTGTTGTGTGTTGTACTATGGCTCCGACATACTCTTTCTTCTATTTGGAATGCTGCATTTGTGAGTGCCCGTGCCTTGACTTGAGTTCGACAACTTGTAAATGCTCTTCCTATGATCCTTGGCGTTTGCTTTTGCCTTGCGGTGAACACGGCAAGGCCTCGATGTAGTTCAAATGGCCCATCATCTTTGACAGTTGTGTTTTGGTTATCGTTGTTATGCTCAGTGTGGTTGTTGTGGGTGGAATCCGCCTCTCACACTCTGTTAGGGGGCATCGCACGTGGCCATTTTGGGAAGCAATAGGGACAAGCTTGATGCCTCCGTAGAAATGTTGAAGCCGTTTGTGAATGACGCGCAACGTTTAACTCCGATACAACAAGATATGAGCGATCCTTCTAGTATCCAGGTTTGCGTGCACGATTTGCTTGCGCTACAATAACCATCCCGCACATGCAAGAAACGACGAACGGATCTCTAAAACTGGTACATGTCAATATGGTAGTGGAAGTAGGAGTGACTAAAGGGGGGACTCTCGGCCACTTCTTCTTGCGGAGCACGAGTGTAGATGCGCACGCTCCGTCATAGCGGGTCCCGGTCATTTTTTCCCACCTTTTAAGAGTTTAAAGGAACACGTGGGGCACTTTGGCGCGGTGGATATTTTGGTCGCAAGTGCAGGAGTCACTCAAATACAAATGTTCCATGAAATACCACCACAAGAGTTCGACAGGCATGTTGAGCGACGTGCTTGTGTTGATCGCACGTATCGACTCATGGCACCACCCATGGCCTTAATTACGCATTCTACGAACTTGTCACCACAACGTGAATCGCATCTCAAATGGGACGTGGTTGTGGTGGTTGGGAACATTGGAATTTGCCTCTTGCTCAGAATCCAATGAGGGTATGCCTCTCGTCCAACTTTCGGCACATGGAACGTTTACATTGCCCCTCATATTTTCGGACATGGTCTCGAATTGATTTTGGTTACATGCAGCGGGTCGAAAGGAGTGTTGTCACGTTCGGCGCGCCCGTGGATCATTCGTGGGCGTCCCGCCTTGAGCTCCCACGGTTTAGGATGAAAATTGGTTTGCTTGAATGGCGTTAACGGAGCAAAACCCAATTCTAGAGGGACAAAGGAAAACTTCGAAATCGGCTTGAGATCGCATAATTGCAGTTGCACGAACAAGCACGCTTGTGGTAAACAAACGTTGGTGTAGACGCACCATTTCCTTTGTCGCAGGTTGATGCGTGTCAACTATCTGGGGGTAGTGTACTCCATTCAAGGAGTGCTTGACGGGATGATACGAGCGAAAAGGTGTGTCGTGGGATGCCTTTCTAATCGACAGTTGTTCGTGGTTTGGGTTTGCCGCACAAATGGTGGGGTTGCTGGCCTTTTGGCAATGAGGGTCGTTTGGCTAGGCATGGGGACTACTTGGGACCATCCCCCGCACAACCATGCCATCAGCAAAGAATAGCACACCTACGGGGACCCCCGCCAAAACAAACGTGGACAAATGTGGATTGCCCGCCGACTTTGGCGCTTTGCGACACTTTGCGTTTTTTTGGGAGTGCCATTGGAAATCCGAAATATTAACACGATTCGGAACCAAGGGCCCGGGCGGTGGCCACGAATCGTTACCACATAGCATCGCTCAAGTAATCGCGTGAGGGCGCGTTCACCACTCATAGCCGGCTGAATTGCGTGTGCGATTTGATGCAATGTGTTGTTTGGGGGTCAAGCATTTGCTAAGTTTGTGGCAATGGACACGGATTTGTACGATGGATGGTTCAAGCACCGTGGTAGACATCATCGGGGTGCGCCATCCCCCCCCCAATGTCCCCCAATTTGCACGAACATCTCGTCCCATCTTTCAGTTCATTTGCTCCGTGGCGCACTGTTGTTGAACAAACGCATCGGTAGCGATTGTGACGGCGACAAACAAGAAAAGAAACTATTGGATTCCTCGACGTCCAAACATCAAGAGTGACAGCAATTGCAAGCGTTTTGTGTGCATCCTGCATGCGTGCGTGCGTGTTTGTGTTTCCATCGTTTCTGTGCGTATGTGTGTAAGGAGTTGTCGCATATGATTTTCAGGGGAAGAATAGTTCTAGTCTCAAGTATGGCCGGCCAAACAGGTATCGGAGCTTCATCGTTCTGCTGTTGACACTGCCATTTGTCGCCACGCACGTGTTGATGGTGCATTGTGGTGTCGTTCAGGAATGGTAGGCTATGGAGCCTACAGCCCAACCAAATTCGCCGTGCGCGGCTTGGCTGAGTCGTTGGCGATGGAACTCTGCCCGCATGGCATCGGCGTGTCAGTATGCAATCCACCAAATGTTGACACCCCGATGTATGAGCAGGAAATGAAGATGAAGCCTCTGCCGGCCAAACTGTGCGATGAGGGTGCGGGGTTGTTCAGCGCGGAACAAATTGCCACGGATATCGTCAATAAAGGTGTTGATGCTGAGGCGATTGTCACCCCTTAGAAAGGCCAGTGGCATCAGTTGTTGAACGCCGCTCATCCTCCACAGGCATCAAAAAGTATTCTTTCTTCATCCAGTCCGGGTTCGATGGTCTAATGCTAGGCATTGGAAGCATCGGTATGGTTTGCGCTTCTTGGAACATGCCCTGCGAACCTCCCGCTCATACCCCCCCCCCCCCCCCGCTACTCCCCCTCTCCCCCTACATATTAGGGAGAGCAGGTTTCGTAACAAAGGCACCCAGAAGCAGCGCCTAGGGACCCAATTGTGAACAGCTTAAAAAGATACCAAAAGAGGGTTTCGCTTGCACGACCAAAATAGAGGCAGATGCATGCCTACATGGTCAAAACCCGTTGCTTTTACAAACGGAAAAAAACACGTCAAAATAGTGTGGCGCTGAAAGGTAGAGGTGTTGCATTTCATATGTCCCCAACGAGTAGAGTATACGAGACACGCGTGTTCTTTTTCATTGATGGAGTGTTGTGCAACGGGTGACATTGTGCGAAGAAAGGAACGTGGTCATGCATTGCAGCTCAGTGCCGGCGCTACCGCCCGAGACCACAGCGCTGCAGAATCTCCTGCGATTTTGCAAAGCCCTCTGGCAGAGGGCGATGGTGGGAGGTGGGGCTGCACGATTTTTGGTTTTTTAAGTGTGCCAAACAAAGGACAGAAGGGGCAGCAGGTGGTGAGTGCTGACTGCCAGTGGGCCCGCATGTGGAGGCGGGGGCCTGTGGCTGGTATGCATGAGGGTCGTGGAGGGCTTTAGGGGTTGTGGAGGGCTTGTTACCACGGTCGTGCAAAGTTGCGGACAGCACATCCCTCCTCAGCCCCCAGCAACTCTCAACGACCCTAAGAACCCACCACCTGCGACAGCCTCCAAATACTTCTACGCTCCCCCACCATTCTCCACAACTGTCACCGACCTTCGACAGCCTTGGGCGATCATCAGCAACCTACCCCACCCTCACCCCTCCCAGACCTTCCACGCCCTGTACCTCCAATGACCAACGTGGATTGCCTCCCCAGCTGGACTCAGCCCCGCGCTCATAGTGGGTGTTGCAGGGTGTCCCCACCTGCTCCCGTCGCAAGCCCTCGACTTGCTTTCAGGGATGGCCCCAGCTTCTTCAGCCCTGCAAGTCATCACTGAGGTATGCTCTTGATATTGGGTTTCCTATTGGGACGAAGGAATGCAATCTGTGCGCTGCACGCCCAAATTTGCATCTGCCACTTTTCTACCTTCTGCTGCACATGAGGAGTCCATTTTTCACGAGGTTTTCTGTGTAGATATCGCATGGCTGTCTTTCAGCTCGCCCCTTGATATGGGCACCCAGAGGCACATTCATTCGCGATCACCTGACATTGGCGCTGGAGGTGCCGGAATGGCACACCTGATGCACCCGGTTACCGGTATCGCATGGGCACCCCCTCGGTGCGCCGCGTTTTCGATATCGACCTTTCTCACGGAAGCCCTTTCAGGGTGGAAGCTGGAGCCAACACCTCCTCGCAGTTGGCTGTTGCATTGAATACATCATTTGGCCGCTGTCCCGCTTCAAAATCCCATGGACGCAGAGCGGGATTTGGTACATTCTTCTCGCAACGTCACCTGAATAGACACGTACATGCGCCCCGGAACAGGTAGGAACAGCAGCAATGCCCCATCTATCCGGCCCGGAGATTCCGCGTATCAGCAAGCCCCCCTTTTGGTGCCAATGGGCCAATGGGCCAATGTTGCCAATCAAAACCGTGGTGAGGCCCTGCTTCATTCTTGACGCAGCCGTGGCACACTCTTTCTGTCGCCACCTAGGGACCCCGGATAGCATTGAAGCATTACTCTCTCTGGCCCCTGTGCATGACGCCTATCTGACTAGCGCGCTGAGACAACAGCTTCCCGCTTTACAAGTGCGATCCGCTTGTGCCATGGGCCTAGGACCCGAGACCGCACAGCACGTCCGAAGTTGTACTCCCGTTTTTGATTGGTCGTGCCGTTCTGTTGCAGTGAACATGACGCGTTTTCTCCATTCCAGAGGCTCTCTTTCCTTGTCCTGCAGGTCGTGTCGTTGGGAATTCTTCGGTTTGTTGGTCTATTTTACCTCAAATCGTTCTATGATATCTGCAGAAAGTGCGACGCTGCCAAACTCGAACCGTCCGTTGCTGACAAAAGTGACTGATATCTCACGAGATTCCAGCGTCGTGGTCAGAACAGGCTGGTTGCGATTGGTGATTTTGTGGCGGTAGGTAGCCGAACGTGTTTGGCAGTCACGGGAGGGGGCTGTTGGGTGCGGTCGTTGAAGGTGATTTGATCGTCAGGGAAGTGCTTCGCTGCTGGTCCAAATTGGGGCCCAGCTTTTTTTCCTTCCTTCCTCCTCGTCTGAAGCAACACAAGAACGATGGACAACAGGTCCATGTATACGTATACAATGTGTTCCATGTGTTGTGCGTTTCTGTCCGCAGTTGCTGCGTGGTTATTCATACGTTGCCACGCATGTGTTGCACGTGCCCATTTGCATGTTTGCATGGACACGTTTGTGGCCTGTCACTCTGAGGGTTAGTGTTTGGGTTGCTTTCACATCGTGTATGTGGGCGTGTCAGTCTATTGTGCATGTGTTGCACAACGGTCTGTAGATACGTGCGTGCACAAGCCTCTTTTTCAATTGTCCACGGAGGCACAACTCTTGGGACATTTTCGAGTAACAGGTTGACCGCACGTGACTTCTCAAAGTCCAGATGAGGATGTCGGGTGGGTGCAATGCATTGGTTTTGCTATTCAAAATCTATATTTTTGCAAACGTGTAGAAAGCCATCTGCTGAAACACGCTTCTGTGTAGATTGCTTCTCTGCGAGCAGTAAGCGGGTTCTAGTCGGGAGGGCTTTTGTTTCAGGTCATGTTGTTGTGTGTGAGGCAAATCGTTCGTGACATCATTAAACGCAGAGGGCTGTTGCATTTGAGGCCGCAGCCTTTTGACTGTGGTATCCAGGGCACGCAACACACAAGTGACGTATTGGTCTCCAGCAACATGCTCCCCACACATCTGGTGGGCTTTCACGACACAGTGTTCTGGGTTCGACGAATTCGGGTTGGAGCTGTTCCCGCCCTGCGTTGCCATTGGGACGGGTCTGAACCCCTCGTGAAGTGCAGCAGGAAACACATTGCATAAGTCTCAGAAAGCATTGAGCCGGACGGTATGACACAGCAGGTGTTCAGGGTCGGGCTCGTGCCAGCTCACCGCGCAACCCATGTAAAGAATGCCCTTCGCCTGCAATTGTGATGCTTTATTTGCACAGCCACCCCCCCTTTCTGCAGTACCTTGGCATACATACCCCCCCCAGGGCCAAACCCGAGCCATCGGCGCAGAGCATTGCGCCCCCATGCACCGCACTTCCACCCACGGCCCTCCCAATATTGCAAAGACATGTTGGCTGTCGGCCCATTGAGCTCAAACGCCCATGCACCAGTGCTCTCTGTGCGCTTGTGCTCATAAACCCGGATGGACGGGGAGGGCGTGGGGCTGCATCCGCCATCCGGACTCACGTTGTAGCGGTACTTCGAGGCATTGCGTGTCATTTTGATGAACAGCCGTTGGTGGTATAGAGCAAGAAACGGGACAATACCATAGATGAAGGCTTTGACCGGGAGGACGATGATATAGAGTGTGAGCTTCATGGCGTCTAAAAGGGATGACAAGCAACGACACCAACCTGGCACCAACCCAAAAGCATCCTGGGCTTCCGAGTGTTGTTGTCTTTTAGGGCGTGCGCAGCTTGTGCACTACTGTTAAGACAGTTACCGAGAAAAAGCCCCCCTGTAAGGTAGCATACAGGAAACAAAATGCATGCATATGTTGTTACATTGTGGGCTGTTGGATTGCCCCCCACATCGACATACATACAGAGGCAAACGCAGTCCGAGGCCAATCAGCGGAATATCATACGTTTTGATGTTGAGAGACGTCCAATTCATTAAGGTGTGATGGCCCATTGGTGGGATCTACCACTGGAAACATGTGTAGTATTGTTTCCATAGGTATGCGAATCAATGCATTTAACGTGGTAACACAAATTGGAAACTTGGGAATAGGATCCGTCAAGGTAGAGACTATGAAGGGCCATAAATTGGTATGTTGCAAGAAGCTTTCCCTGCACACAGACGCCTCGCTGGCAACCAAGCAGTCACAGCTTTCCCTTGTCCAGTTTCAGCGAACAACATTTGCATCATCACATTTGTGTTGATTGGGTTTCATTGGCCCTCGTTGTTAATGCCAATCATGAATTCTTCTTCTATGGTGTGCCTGATGTATTGTGTCCTTGCAGGTGTCCCGTGCATCTTTGGGATTCAGCCACAATTGAGGGTGATGCCGTGTCTGATTACAAAGGGTGACTTGCGAACTTATAACTGTCAAACAGCCCATGTTACACACTTTGGCGAATGGAATGGTTTTGATTCGTGGGCTGCTGATACATCAGATCATTCATCAGCGTGAAAACAGCCAATGGACAATCCTTGCTGCCCATCTTCTGTGGCAGAATGGTTTATTAACCTGATAGTGAAATACTGTGTCTTCTTTGAAATGTGCATTGCTTAAGACCCAGATGCATTGAGTAAAACAGCGTCCTCCTTCAGTATCCTCCTTCAATTTGCTACAACTGAGCGCCACTTTCTATTGAGGATGGGAGGGAGAGCGGGTGGGTGGGTGGGTGGGTAAGATAGGCAACAGGAGAGTGGAACAGTGGGTAGAGAGGGAAGAAGGGTGGGTGGGTGCATGGGTGGTGGGGGGGGCGGGTTTCTCGAAAAGATGCAAGGGAGACTAAATGGCTGGCTGGCTGGCTTGCTGGCTGGCTTGCTGGCTGGGTGTGTGGGAGGAACAGGACGGGGGAGAGGGATTTCAGACTCCGAGTACGAGAATGAAACGCGCCAATTGGAAATGGACAGACTAGGATGGCAAAAAGACACCATATGGGTCCTGTGCTGGCACCTGCTGTGGTGAGAGAAAGGTGCAAGACAAGACACTCTCGAACATGGTATGCATCCATAGGAGCTGCATCTTCGCCAGGCCTAATGTTTGAATTTTCGTGGTTCATGAATATCAGTTTCGGCTGGTAATGACAAGACATGGGAAGAAGAGACGTTTTGTTCTGCAAGGCCGAAGGTATCAGGACGTGAAACGGAATGTAGAAGCCCGCATACATAAGGCTGAATTGCATGTCTTAGATGCTCCTACTGACCACATGGGAGGGGGATTGCGGTCCATTGGCCAGAATCAGCACAGTGAATGGTGGCTGGACCTTTCATACTCGGCAGCACTGTGGGATCTGTGGAGTAGAGGGGATAGAGGCTAGGATGTGCGGAATCCAGGGGTTGAGACAAATTGATTGATAGTCACTATTTGTTCCTGTTGAGCCTTTGCTGAGACTGTGAACACCCACTACGAGGGGGTACTGTTGAGAACACTGCAGTGATGAATATTGCTGGTACCCAAATCAACAAACCCTGACCAAATTGAACCTCACCACGAGAAGCACTCCTTGTGTGAAGTGCAATTCAGACAATTTCCCTTTGTAGACAATTGATGTAAAGTATTTTGCTGTTACTTGCACCATTTCATGTTCTACGGTGTCCCTTGTTCGAAATTCCTCCCCATTTTCGGAGCCGTGTGAAAGCTGCGGCTTGTTACATACAGTGAGTCGTGTGAGGATGCAATCCAGCAGCGCAACCATTTAGTGCCAAAATAAAAGTGGGTCCCAATTCAAACAGCCTGGAGACCTGCTGTACCTGACACAACAGCGTCCCTTGGTCAAGATTCGGGGGTTGGGCTCCGTTCCATATGTCTAAGGTGGAAGTCCTGAGCAGGATTTGGATACCATTTGGAGGCCATGGCGCGAAGTGAGGGTGGTGCTGCACAGTTTGCCATCCCGCTGGGAGTGGGGTTGCAGCCCAGTGCAAAATCTGTAAAACGTTGATATCAGGGCTGGTTGGCAGTCCACCAATTTTCCTATGCGAGTTAGGATACCAAGTGATACAGAGCACTTTAAGGAGGACGTAACAGAAAGTAGACACAGGGTGGCGACGTGTGGAGGTGGCGGTGTACGTTTCTTGTCAACTCAGGGCGGCTGGTGGCTGACTGACAGCACTGGTATTGTCAGTGAGATCACCAAAGACAAAGCACACAACACACAGTACACAGCACGAGAGTGAGGAGCGTATGAGTGGCAAATTTGCTGTTTTGGAATGCATCCGTTGGTTGCCCTTCAAGTGCCGTCTAATTGTGTATCTACTGGATGACTGGATTTTTTTCTATTTTAAATAAAAAAATGTCCTGTCCTGCTCCCCTGGCGTCCACTCCTCTGCTGGTGACAGCAGAGGCTTCACATGCATTCACATGACCCCGAAACGAGAGCAGCTGCTCTCCACCACTGATGATGTGGGAAGTGAAGAGTGGGCCAGGGCACCAGCCTGCATCTGTATTGCTATACTGTTGCAGGGAACTCTTCGAAAATGGATTTCAAGTCGTATTGCAGCCGAGAGGATAACATGCCTCCGCTGTGGCCGCACGCCCCTCTGTGGCCCTTCGACCCCGAAGTGAAGCGACAAGTCCTCCAGCAGTTGGGGCCTCTCAACCAGGGGGGTTTGGCCGAATTCATGACCCACAATTATGTGCAGCAGCGCACGTTGGATGCCAGATGGTCTCCTGCGTCCCCCACCTGAGCCATGTCAATCTCCGGGTTTGCTTGAGATGGCAAAGAGATGTATAGGTGAGTCGGATACCATGTCATACTAGCGGTACCCAATGCCATTTTTTTGGTTTGTGACCTGCTTTTGTTGATTGAGGTCACAGGGATGGGTGGGTCCATCGGGGGTCTCCAGCCAAGTGAGAAAGAGAAATGGGGGGAGCGCTTGACGGGGAGCGGCACGAAGCGGCACAGCGCAACTATTAGGGCGGCTGGCACCCGGCAGGAGTGGTAAGGGCATTGTGCAAAATGGGAAATAATCCGGCTGTTCCTGGGATAGGTGCACGCGGTGCAAGTTGTACTCCCCAATGGCTACCAAAATGCAACAGAAATCCACAAACACACATAAACACATCGACACCCACACAAAACCAACACCAACACCAATACCAACAAGAACACCAACACAACCACAACCACAATTATAACCACAACCACAACCACAACCACAACCACAACCACAAATGCAAACACAAGCACAAACACACAAACACACACAAACACACACAAACACAAGCAAAAACACAGACAAAAAACACAAACCCAAGTGCAGCACAACACAACACGACACGACACATCACAACACAACGCAAAACAACGCAACATAACACAACGTAACACATCACATCACATCACATCACATCACATCACATCGCATCGCGTCGCGTCGCGTCGCGTCGCGTCGCTTCGCACCGCACCGCACCGCATCGCATCGCATCGCATCGCATCGCATCACATCACAACACAACGCAACACATCACATCACATCACGTCACATCACATCGCATCGCGTCGCGTCGCGTCGCTTCGCACCGCACCGCATCGCATCGCATCGCATCGCATCGCATCACATCACATCACATCGCATCACATCACATCGCATCACATCACATCACATCACATCACATCACATCACATCACATCACATCACATCACATCACATCACATCACATCACATCACATCACATCACATCACATCACATCACATCACATCACATCACATCACATCACATCACATCACATCACATCACATCACATCACATCACATCACATCACATCCCACGCCAAGCCAAATCAACCCATTCCATCCCAGCCCAGTTCGCGTCATCTTGAAGCTCCGTGTCCCCCTGCCTGGATGTTGCAGGGCTCATATGCTTCACCTGAAAGACGAGGAGGAGGATTCCCCAGCCCAGCCTGCTGTACACTGGTCCGAGCGCATTCTCAAACAGTCAGGATGGGTGCTGCAAGACCACCTTTTGGCAAGCTTTGGTGATGGCAACATTACTGCTGAGGAGTTCGTGAGCCAGTGCGCAAGGTACGATCCAGCCATCACTTCGTGTGCCTTTGCTTTCCTGTCTGTGTCGTTTCGGGGTATCCCCCACTTGTTCGTTTAGGGATGCGGCCTCTCAGGTACCGCCTGGGGATTTTTCCTGTTCTAGAACCCCAAAAGTCATCAGTCTGGTGTCAGTGGTGCAGACACTCCAAACAACATGACACACGACAACACATCCCCTGCTGCCTCTGCCTCGGCAGGTCTGTGGGGTCTGGGATGGATTTGGCCCCTGAGTACACAAAGCCGACTGAGACGATCCGCCGCCGCTGCGGGTTCTGCAAGGCCAAGTGCATCTCAGAATGCATGTGTGGCGAGCCCTACTGCAGCCGCGACTGCCAGCGTAAGGACTGGAAGGAGCACCGCAGGTTGTGTGAGACAGTCTTTGACAACAACCAGCTGGCGTGGCCGCTCACGCAGATCGAGTTCGCCAAGATCCACAATGCGGATATGGCACGCGCATTGGGGCAGGGGCCCACCTCGCGGGCAGAGTGTCGGATCGAGGACAATACGTGTGCAAAGTGCGGCACTCGGCTGACCAAAGCCAAGCGGTGCGCTAAGTGCAAGGCTGTGTGCTATTGTTCCAAGGAGTGTCAGACGCTGCATTGGAAGCTGCACAAGAAAAGATGTGCCACACTGGCCAATGCGCAGCATGCGGTGCCGGTGGACGTGTAATGTTGTGCTGCTCGTTTGTCCGAGGAGGAGGGATTTGGACTGTCCAGGGTCAAGGGGGCTCTCAGTCCTTTCTGGCTGCTGCGCATTTGTAAGAACGTGCATTTGCCATTGCATTGTGATCCTTTGTGGCTCAATGTGGGATCGTTTGATTTCCCACCTCCAGGTTAGTCCGCCGCATTCGCAGGCAAAAAAAAACGGAGCTCGATTGCGCGCCGGAGTGTTACTCGTGCAGGTTCTTTTGGGGGGTTTTGGCCACTGGGGCATTGATCCCATTTTGTAAGAAGGGGTCCAGTTAGGGGGTCTGGCAGCTCCATTCCCTGATTTACATTGTCGTTTGGGCCCATGTCCCGACCGGCGTCCCCATTTTTTTGTGGGGCTTATTCGAGAATCGACGAAGGCAAGGCCGGAGGAGGGAACCCTACAATCGGCCAGGTGGACAAATTTGTATCAGGATTCCCCACCGCCACAACAATGACAGCCCACGGATGTGGCATGTCCAACTGATCCTATCCATAATGGTCATGCAACATACAGAGGGTGTGCATGTGAGTGGCGGTAAATCCATTTTGTATCCGTGTACGGCCGCCGAGAGCCCCCATACCGACCAAGCCATCACCGCAACTGCACACATCGGCATATTCATCGCATTACAACAAAGATCATGCCTGTGATTGCACAGGGCATCCTAGTACCGCATTTCCAAATCGGCCCGCTTGCGACGAGTCATCCCAGCGACTACAGTATATGTAATGTATAGTATTAATGTACAAGGCAGTTAGCCGTGCCCAATGCGGTCGCATGAATCCACCAAGGCCTCACAGTGTCCCCATGAGTGGCTTCCTCTGCATCCCAATAGCCGCAGGACAAATCGCTGCGGGTGTTATCTTCGTGTGATTTGACGTCACAGCTTGGAGCAGTAGTCCTGTGGCGATTGGGATGTCTAGGACCCTCCGCAAGCTTGGCAAAGGGCTGTGAGGTAGCTTGGTGTAGCTAGCTCGACCCTCGCTCCTCTCGCGTATAAATCGAACTGGATGGAGGCTCTCTTTTGGAAAGAGAAACGTATTTCTTTTTTCTGACTAAGGACAGTCCAGGGGTGGCAGGACTACAGTTGACAGGAGTTGTCCGTCAAACGACCCTGTTTGGCTCAACTACAGTATTTGATGGTCCACCCCACCGACACCTGTTACTGGTCGCCTGCTGCTCTGTTGAAGTCCCACTGGAGTCCAGCCGGTTTTTTTTTCTGGCACCCAGGACAGCCCTGAACCAAAATACTGTAAAGATCTTTCATCATGTGTCAGGGGGCCTCGCCACCTCTACCACTGCTCTTATCTACTGCATAGGCAGTCTCCCCAGATTTCTCTCATTTGCCACATGCCCCAATTTGTTGCATTCTGGGCCCCAGTCAGCAAAGCACTTGAATCAGTGTTGGCCATGGTTGGTGTTTATGTGCACAGGCTGCGGCACATCTCTCAGTGTTTGGCCTTGGAGGCCCACAACAGACCATCACATATACTTCCGTCCCTGATGTTGCCTATTGCATGCCTGGAGTCACTGTTGCTCTGTTGGAGTACCTCATCCTTAAGTATGGGCTCAAGCTGGGTTCAAGGTCAAGCTTGGCTTCACAATGTGATTATGCTGGGCTTTAACTTGTTGTGTGGTTTAAAATTTGGAGAACAGTGTGTCCATTGAACACTTGATATTCGGACTGTGTTTTATTGTCACCCAAATTAAGTTTCAGGGCACAAAATTTAGGGTCAAGGATCATAGAAACAAGGGGCTGGTGTCTTGCATCTAAAATGTAAAAGTGGTATTCCTAGGTGTGAGGCAGCAACCTCCCTCCACTTTTGGACCTCTCTTGCACACCACCACGATTTCTCCTCTGGTGTCCTTGTTCACGCACACAATGAACACTGTGTCCAATAAATGGCGTTCGGGCCATTTTATAAAAAAATTTTAATGTTCACTGGACACCAGGGGGCTTTGGGCTTTGGGGTTCTCCTCCTGAACCACTGAGGCCTCAGGGGCTGGTGGTATTACAGGTGGCTAGCCAGGTTACATGCCTTCCTAAGTGCAGACGTGTGTGCTTTTGTGCATGGCCAGCAGCCTGATTTGGCGTGCTATGCATGTGCTGTGCCACAGAGGGGGGGGGGGGATGCAAGGTGTACTACACTGCACAACTGCAAGAAGTGGCTGCAAGGCAGCACATCGTTGCACAGCTACAGGACTTAGTAGGGCAAAGCTGTTGCAAGGCAGCACATTGCACAGCTGCACATCATAGCAACAGCAAGGCAGCACTTTGCTGCACAACATAGCAACGGCAAGGCAGCACTTTGCTGCTCAGCCACCGGCCAAAAAAGCAGATTTAAGGCAGCACATTGCTGCTTTTCTACGAGGTGAGGTGAGGCATGTCAAGGCGAGGCCATGCTAGGTAAGGCAAGGCGAGGCAAGGCAAGGCGAGGTGCGGTGATGTGAGATGAGGTATGGTGAGGTGAGGTGAGGCGAGGCGAGGCAACTGGTGAGGTGAGGTGAGGTGAGGTGAGGTGAGGTGAGGCAAGGAGAGAGGAGTGGAGGGGAATGGAGGTGAGATGTGGCAAGGCCCAACAAGGGGAGGTGATGGGAGGCAAGGTGAGGTGAGGCAAGGTGAGGCAAGGTGAGGCAAGGCGAGCAGAGGTGACGTGAGGTGGGGTGAGGTGAAGTGAGGTGAGGTGAGGTGAGGTGAGGTTAGGTGAGGTGAGGTCAGGTGAGCTGAGCTGAGGTGAGGTGAGACGCGGCAAGGATGTGAGGGGAGGCGAGGCAAGGCAAGGTGCGGCAAAGCGTGATGAGGGGAGGTGAGGTGCGGTGAGGTGATGCAAGGTGAGGGGAGGGGAGGTGAGGTGAGGAGAGGTGAAGGGGGGTGACGCAAGGTGAAGCAAGGCACTGTGGGGTGAGGTGAGGTGCGGCTAGGTGAGGCGAGACAAGGGGGGAGCACCGGACGCGGCGTGCACACGGCGCGGATATTTGGCCTTCTAGCCCGCACTAGCAGCCGTAGATCAACGAGTGGCTAGGCTAGAAGAGCAATATTTTCCCTCCGCCATTTGGACAAGGGCTCACAAAATAGCCAATGTAGCGAGTGGGGGAGTGTTAGCACGCTAGGCGCGCTCCGGGCATCTTTTTTGACCTGTGCCCTACCGGTGACCCTTTAGGGGGTGCACTAAGGGGGCGCACTTAGCGCAATGCACGTGCAGTGTGTGCCCACTGCAACTATTTTGGCGCCCGGTCGTACTAGAGACCCATACTTTGAGATACTAGGGGCATCATTGTTGCCGCTCGCGTAGGTTTGACTTCTGATTTTGATTTGGGGTTACGAAGCTATTCCGACCGCTTTTGGGCGCCCGAGAAGTCAAGGGTGAGGTAGTCACTGCTGATTTTGTCCCCGTGTTTGGGGACACCCGAGAACGTAGGGGGTTACATAGCATTTCCGCCCTCTTTTGGGCCCCTGAGAAGGCAAGGGTGAGACAGCCACTTCTAATTTTGTCCTCTTGTTTTGGGATCCTTGAGGACGCGAGGGTTACATAGCACTTCCGCCCTCTTTTGGGCCCCCGAGAAGGTAGGGGTGAGGCAGCCACTTTTGGTTTTGTCCCCTTGTTTGGGAACTCCCGAGAACGCAGGGGTTATGTACCCCCTGTGAACGGAACTTTTGAATGAGTACACTCACTTTGTTGATTTTTTTTGCCCGTTTTGCCCGTGGTACCTTGTCTTCGTGCCCGTTTGCTATGCTTGCTTTTTCAAAAAATCATAAAAATTTCGAAGACGTGAGTTGTAATTCGAATATATCCTAATTCAGCCTAAATTTGCGAAAAAAAATAGATCCTCGTGCGCATTCGCATTCGTGCGAAAATCGCTCGATTTTTGCGCGAATATGCCAAATTTGCGCAAATTTCGCCGAAAACGGCACAAATTCGCATTCTCATTCAAAATTTCTTTTAAGGGCCGTTCAAAAAGGGTACACATGTAGCATTTCCGCCCTCTTTTGGGCCCCCGAGAAGGCAGGGGTGAGGCTACCACTTGTGATGTTGTCTCCTTTGTACGGCCCCCCCGAGAACGCAACGGTTGCGTACTAATTCCGCCCCCTTTGGGCCCGCTAAGAAGGTAGGGGTGAGGCAGCCACTTCTCATTTCGTCCCCTTTGTCGGGGACCCCCGAGAATGCAGGGGTTGCGTAGCAATTCCGCCCCGTTTTGGGCCCGCTAAGAAGGTAGGGGTGAAGCAGCCTTTTGTGGTTTTGTCCCCTTGTTTGGGGGACCCCAAGAACGCAGGGGTTGCGTAGCACTTCCGGCGTCTTTCGCGCTGCCGAGAAGGTAGTGGTGAGGTAGCCACTTCGGATTTTCTCCCATTGTTTGGGGACCCCTGAGAGCGCAGGGGGTTACATAGCAATTCCGCCCTCTTTGTGATTTTGTCCCTTTGTTGGGGATCCCTGAGAACACATGGGTTGCGTAGCACTTCCGCCCTCTTTGGCCCCTTGAGAAGGCAGGGGTGAGGCAGCCACTTCTGATTTTGTTCCCTTGTTTGGGGATCCCCAAAAGCGTGCGGTTACGTAGCACTTCCGCCCCGTTTTGGGCCCATGAGAAGGTAGGGTCGAGGCGGCCACTTCTGATTTTACCCCCTTGTTTGGGGACCCCCGAGAACGCAGGGGTTACGTAGCTCTTCCGCCCTCCTTTGGGCCCCCGAGAAGGCAGGGGTGAGGCGGCCACTTCTGATTTTGTCACCTTTGTTGGGTACCTAGAGAACGCCATTGTTTGACCGAGACCGCACGCCTCGTTTAACGAGGCGCACGGGGGGGGGGTTTTGCGCTAACGAGGCGCAGGGGGGGGGGGGGGGGGGGTTGGTGCTAACGAGGCGCCGGGGGGGGGGGTGCGAACGAGGCACGCGGGGGGGTTTGGCGCTAACAAGGTGCGCGGGGGGGGTTTGGCGCGCTAACGAGGCGCGGGGGGGGGGGGGATTGGCGCGCTAACGAGGCACGCGGGGGGGGGGTCTGGCGCGCTAACAAGGCACAACGGGGGGGGGGTTGGCACTCACGAGACGCGCAGTCCACATACAAGTCCGTGCATACACAAGGCGGTGCACATACAAGCCGGTGCATACACAAGGCGGTGCACACACAAGGCGGTGCACACAAAAGGCGGTCTGTAGCCACCGCAAGAGTCTTGTTATTTAAGGGGCCACAAGCAAGGCGGTACACATAGAAGGCGGTACACACACAAGGCGGTGCACACAAAAGGCGGTCTGTAGCCACTGCAGGAGTCTTGTTATTTTAGGGGCCACAAACAAGGCGGTACGCACAAAAGGCGGTATACACACAAGGCGGTGCACGCAAAAGGCGGCCTGTAGCCACCGTAGGAGTCTTGTTATTTTAGGGGCCACATGCAAGGCGGTGTATACACAAGGCGGTGCAGATTCAAGGCGGTGCATACACAAGACGGTGCATACACAAGGCGGTGCACACAAAAGGCGGTCTGCAGCCACCGCAGGAGGCTAGTTATTTAAGGGGGGTGCGGGGGTGTCCCCCGCATCGAGCGAAGCGAGCCGAAGTTGAGGGAGGTCCACATATAAGGCGGTGCATAGGGTGGGGGGCGGTTGGCGCGCTAACGAGGTGCACAGGGGGAGGTTTGGGGCACTAGCGAGGCGCACGGGGGGGCTTTGGCGCTAACAAGGCGCACGGCGGGGGTTTTGGTGCGGGGGGGGGGAGTTTGGCACTAACGAGGCGCACGGGGGGGGAGTTTGGCGCTAACGAGGCGCACGGGGGGGGTTTGGCGCTAACGAGGCGGACGGGGGGGGGGGGGGGGGTTGGCGCTAATGAGGCGCACGGGGGGGGGGGGGGTTGGCGCTAACGAGGTGCGCGCCGAGCCCGATTTGCGCCTCGTATAACAAGGCGCGCCGTTTCAGCCAAACACTCGAGAACGCAGGGGCTACGTAGCACTTCCGCCCTCTTTGCGCCCCCAAGAAGGCAGGGGTGAGGCGACCACTTCTGATTTTGTCCCCTTTGGTGGCGACTCCTGAGAACGCAGTTGTTACATAGCAGTTAAGCCCCTTTCTGGCCCCCGAGAAGGCAAGGGTGAGCCAGGGACATTATGATATTGTCCCTTGTTTGGGAACCCCTGAGAACGTAGTGGTTATGTACCTAATCCGCCCTCTTTCGGGCCCTTGAGGTGGCACGGGTGAGTCCACCACTTCTGATTTTATCTCTTTTGTTGGGGACCCCCGAGAAGGAGGGGGTTACATAGCACATTCGCCCTTCTTTGGCCCCCCGAAAAGGGAGGGGTGAGGCAGCCACTTCGCATTTTGTCCCGTTGTTTGGGGACCCCCGAGAACGCAGGGGCTACGTACTAATTCATCCCTTTTTTGGGCCCTTGAGAAGGCAGGGCCGAGGCAGCCTCTTCTCATTTTGCCCCTTGTCTGGGATCTCCTGAGAACGCACGGGTTCCATAGCACTTCCGCCCTCTTTTGACCCCCGAGTGGTAGGGGTTGCGTAGCTCTTCCGCCCGCTTTTGGGCCCCCGAGAAGGTACAGGTGAGGCAAGCAGTTCTAATTTTGTCCCCTTGTTTGGGACCCTTGAGAACGCAGGAGTTGCGTAGCACTTCTGCCCTCTTTTGGGCCCCCGACAAGGTAGAGGTCAGGCAGCCACTTGTCTTTGTGCCCTTTGTTGGCGACGCCCGAGAACACAGGGGGCTTGGTCGCACTTCCACCCTCTTTTGGGCACCCGAGAAGGCAGGGGTGAGGTAGCCACTTCTAATCTTGTGCCCTTTGTTGGGGACCCCCGCGAACACAAGGGTTTCATTCGTCACACTTCCACCCTCTTTTGGGCCCCCGAGAAGGCAGGGTTGAGGCAGCCACATCTAAATTTGTCCCCTTTGTTGGGGACCCTCGAGAACACCGGGGTTTCGTAGCATTTTAGCCCTTCTTTGGGCCCGTGAGAATGCAGGGGTGACACAGCCAACTGTGATATTGTTCCCTTGTTTGGGGACCCCCGAGAACACAAGAGGTTATGCAGCACTTCCGTCCTCTTTTGGGCCCTTGAAGGGGTGAGGTAGCCACTTCTGATTCTGTCCCTTTTGTTGGGGACCCCCGAGAACTCGGGGGTTGTGTAACATTTCCGCCGTCTTTTGGACCCCCCAGAAGGCAGGGGTGATGCGGCCACTTCTGATTTTCTCCCGTTGTTTGGGGACCGCAGAGAGCGTGGGGGTTATGTAGCACTTCCGCCCTTCTTTGGGCTCCCCAGTAGGTAGGGCTGAGGGGGCCACTTCTGATTTTGTCCCCTTTGTTGGGGACCCCCAAGAACGCTGGGGTTACGTAGCATTTCGCCTTTCTTTGGCCCCCCAAGAAGTTAGGGGCGAGGCAGCCACTTCTGATTTTCTCCCTTTGTTTGGGGATCCTCAAGAACGCACGGGATTATGAAGCACTTCCGCCCTTCTTTGGGCCCCCGAGAAGGCAAGGGTGAGGCGGCCACTTCTCATTTTGTCCCCTTGTTTGGGGACCCCCGAGATCGCAGGGGTTTGGGTAGCATTTCCGCCCTCTTTTGGGCCCCTGAGTAGGTAGCGATGAGGTAGCCAATTCTCATTTTGTCCCCTTTGTTGGGTACCCAGAGAACGTGGGGGTTACGTAGCACTTTTGCCTTTCTTTGGGCCCCTGAGAAGGTAGGGGTGTGGCGGCCACTTCTGATTTTGTCCCCTTGTTTGGGCACCCCCGAGATCGCAAGGGGTTACATAGCATTTCCCCCCCTTCTTTGGGCCCCCGAGAAGGCAAGGGTGAGGCGGCCACTTCTCATTTTGTCCCCTTGTTTGGGGACCCTTGAGATCGCAGAGGTTTATGTAGCACTTCCGCCTTCTTTGGGCCCCCGAGAAGGCAAGGGTGAGACGGCCACTTCTGATTTTGTCCCCTTCTTTGATGCATGGCCACAAGGGCCGAAGGTTTGCAAATTGCTCCACTGCGAGGTTCACCGAAGGACAGCCGCCTATTTACAACATAGGATAGGCCACAATGGCGGAGGAGTGGTTGGGCTATATCATTTCACATGCCCTTGAAAAAATTCAAGGTGCATTGCACTGCCATAAAGGCACCATAGGGTGTGAATAATTCAGGAAACCATCAAAATCAAATATCGTTTGGCTACATATACATGAAATAGTCAACTATTCTCCTGCTTGCAGGTGTTGATGTTGACGTTGAGTGAAGTGATTTTGAGCTTTGATTGGGTTTGGTACCCAATTTTTAGGCCGGGTGTTTGCTAGGTTTTCAAAACAAAATTGAAGGAGGTGCTGTTTATGGTACAATTGATGCCAATTTTGTCCCCTTTGTTGGTGACCCCCGAGAACGCAGGGCTTATGCCTCATTTCCGCCCTTCTTTGCCCCCCCGAGAAGGCAGGGGTCAGGCAGCCAATTCTGATTTTGTCCCCCTTGTTGGGGACCCCCAAGATCGAAAGGGATTATGAAGCATTTCCGCCCTCTTTTGGGCCCCTGAGAAGGCAGGGTGAAGCAGCCAGCTCTGATTTTGTCCCCTTGTTTGGTGACCCCCGAGAACACACGGTTTACGTAGCATTTCCGCCCTCTTTGGGCCCCCGAGAATGCAGGGTTGAGGCAGCCACTTCTTATTTTCTCTCCTTGTTTGGGGACCCGTGAGAATGTAGGGGTTACGTAGCACTTCCGCCCTCTTTTCGGCCCCCAGAAGGCAGGGGTGAGGTGGCCACTTTTCATTTTGTCCCCTTGTTTGGGGACCCCCAAGAGTGCAAGCGTTACGTAGCACTTCCGCCCTCTTTTGGGCCCCCAGAAGGCAGGGGTCAAGTAGCCACTTCTGATTTCGTCCCCTTGTCTGGAGACCCCCAATAGTGCAAGGGTTACGTAGCATTTCCACCCTCATTTGGGCCCCCGAGAAGGCAGGGGTGAGGCAGCGAGTTATGATTTTCTCCCCTTCTTTGGGGACCCGAGAGAACGTAGGGGCTACGTAGCATTTGCGCCCTCTTTTGGGGCCCCACAAGGCGGCGGTGAGGTAGCTAGTTATGATTTTCTCCTCTTCTTCTTTGGGGACCCCGGAGAGCTTGGGGTTGCGTAGCACTTCCGCCCTCTTTTTGGCCCCCAGAAGGCAGGGGTGAGGCAGCCACTTCTCATGTTGTCCCCTTTTTCGGGCACCCCCAAGAGGACAGGATTTATGTACATTTCCGCCCTCTTTTGGGGCCCCCGAGAAGGCATTGGTGAGGCAGTCACTTCTGATTTTGTCCCCTTTGTTGGGGACCCCCGAGATCACAGGGGGTTACGTAGCAATTCGGCCCTCTTTTGGGCTCCCAAGAAGACAGGGTTGAGGCAGCCACTTCTGATTTTGTCACCTTTGTCGGGGACCCCCGAGAACACACATGTTTGGTAGCAATTCCGCCCTCTTTTGGGCACCCGAGAAGGCAGGGGTGAGGCAACCACTTCTGATCCTTGTCCCCTTGTTTGGGGACCCCCGAGAACGCAAGGGTTTTGTAGCACTTCCACCCTCTTTTGGGCCCCCGAGAAGGCAAGGTTGAGGCAACCACTTCTGATTTTGTCCCCTTTGTTGGGGACCCTCGAGAACACAGGGGTTTCGTAGCATTTTAGCCCTTCTTTGGGCCCCCGAGAACGCAGGGGTGACGCAGCCAACTGTGATACTGCCCCCTTGTTTGGGGACCCCCGAGAACACAAGAGGTTATGTAGCACTTCCGCCCTCTTTTGGGCCCTTGAGAAGACAGGGGTGAGGTAGCCACTTCCGATTCTGTCCCTTTTGTTGGGGACCCCCAAGAACGCGGAGGTTGCGTAACTGGTTCCCCGAGAAGACAGGGGTGAGGTAGCCACTTCTGATTTTCTCCCCTTGTTTGGGGATCCCTAAGAACGCACGGGATTATGAAGCACTTCCGCCCTTCTTTGGGCCCCCGAGAAGGCAAGGGTGAGGCGGCCACTTCTCATTTTGTCCCCTTGTTTGGGGACCCCCGAGATCGCAGGGGTTTGGGTAGCATTTCCGCCCTCTTTTGGGCCCCCGAGTAGGCAGCGATGAGGTAGCCAATTCTCATTTTGTCCCCTTTGTTGGGTACCCAGAGAACGTGGGGGTTACGTAGCACTTTTGCCCTTCTTTGGGCCCCTGAGAAGGTAGGGGTGTGGCGGCCACTTCTGATTTTGTCCCCTTGTTTGGGCACCCCCGAGATCGCAAGGGGTTACGTAGCTTTTCCCCCCCTTCTTTGGGCCCCCGAGAAGGCAAGGGTGAGGCGGCCACTTCTCATTTTGTCCCCTTGTTTGGGGACCCTTGAGATCGCAGAGGTTTATGTAGCACTTCCGCCTTCTTTGGGCCCCCGAGAAGGCAGGGATGAGATGGCCACTTCTGATTTTGTCCCCTTGTTTGGGGACCCCTGAGATGGAAGGGGTTTATGTAGCACTTCCGCCCTCTTTTGGGCCCCCGAGAAGGCAAGGTTGAGGCGGCCACTTCTGATTTTGTCACCTTTGTTGGGGACCCTTGAGAAAGTAGGGGTTACAGAGCACTTCCGCCCTCTTTTGGGCCCCCGAGTAGGTAGGGGTGAGGCAACCAGTTCTGATCTTGTCCCCCTTGTTTGGGGACCGCGGAGAACATCGAGGTTATGTAGCACTTGTACCCTTCTTTGGGCCCCCAAGAAGGTAGGGGTGAGGTGGCCACTTCTGATTTTGTCCCGTTGTTTCGGGACCCCCGAGAACGCAGGGTGTCACATCGCATTTCCGCCCTCTTTTGGGCCCCCGAGAAGGCAGGATTGAGACGGCCACTTTTGATTTTGTCCCCTTTGTCGGGGACCCTTGAGAACGCAGGGGATTATGAAGCACCTCCGCCCTCTTTTGGCCCCCCAAGAAGTTAGGGGTAAAGCAGCCAGCTCTGATTTTGTCCCCTTGTTTGGTGACCCCCGAGATCGACGGGGGTTATGTAGCACTTCTGCCCTCTTTTGGGCCCCCGAGAAGGCAGGGGTGAGGCGGCTATTTCTGATTTTGGCCCATTTGTTGGGGAGCCCCGAGAATGCAGGGGCTGCGTAGCACTTCCACACTCTTTTGGGCCCCCGAGAAGGCAGGTTGAAGCAGCCAGCTCTGATTTTGTCCCCTTGTTTTGGGACCCCTAAGAACGCAAGGTTTACGAAGCATTTCCACTGTCATTTGGGCCCCTTAGATGGCAGCGGTGAGGCAGCCACTTCTGATTTTCTCTCCTTGTTTGGGGACCCGTGAGAATGTAGGGGTTACGTAGCACTTCCGCCCTCTTTTCGGCCCCCAGAAGGCAGGGATGAGGTAGCCACTTCTGATTTCGTCCCCTTGTCTGGGGACCCCCGAGACCGCAGGGGTTACGTGCATTTCCACCCTCATTTGGGCCCCCGAGAAGGCAGGGGTGAGGCAGCCAGTTATGATTTTCTCCCCTTCTTTGGGGACCCGAGAGAACGCAGGGGTTGCGTAGCCATTGCGCTCTCTTTTGGTCCCCCGAGAAGGCAGGGGTAGGCAGCCACGTCTGATTTGGTCCCCTTGTTTGGGGACCCACGAAACGTAGGGGCTACGTAGCACTTGTGCCCTCTTTTGGGGCCCCACAAGGCGGCAGTGAGGCAGCCACTTCTGATTTTCTCCCCTTGTTTGGGGACCTGTGAGAATGTAGGGGTTACGTAGCACTTCCACCCTCTTTTTGGCCCCCAGAAGGCACGGGTGAGGCAGCCACCTCTGATTTTGTCCCCTTGTTTGGGGATCGTCGAGAGCGTGGGGTTGCGTAGCACTTCCGCCCTCTTCTGGGCCCCCGGAAGGCAGGGGTGAGGTAGCCACTTCTCATTTTGTCCCCTTGTTTGGGGAGCCCTGAGAACCCAAGGGTTACGTAGCATTTTTTGTTTTAGGTATGTTGGTTGGGGTACCCCCCCTCCCCCCTGTCCCCGACCTGACCCGCCGACCCCGAGGGTTTGGGTCAACCAAGGGGGGGGTCCCCCCCCTACAACCCCGAAAACGGTTGCACACCCCTCGGGGTCACACATTGGCTGGCGGCAGCCCCCGTGTCTCTTCTCCACATTGGGAACCCAGAGCATGCCTCTCTTTGATGGGTGCCTGCTTTGGATTTTGGTGGGAGCTACCCCCCCCCCCTTCCCCCCCGTGGGGGGGGACCATCACTTCGACATGAAAGCATAGAAAATTTTTTTAGGTTCAATTGGAACTGCAAGGCAGTGGAGCTGTGGCATGAAGGGTAGTGTTAAACGTTACTATAAAGACATGGCGGAGAGTGGAGGGCTCTGTGGCTTGACCCTGGCTTGACCCCCAGCCTACAAAAAGGAAAGTTGTAACCGCAAGTGAGCAAGGGAATCGATAGCACCCCCCCCCCCTCAAACACAAATGACATTGATAATGTGACCCCAACACTTTCATCCACTCATTGAGGAACCTGAATAGTGATTCGTTTCCTTCCAGTCCGTTCTTCCCGTGCCATCGTTAGTTTTCGTGTTTGCCCATACAGAATTGCTTGATCTCCCAAATTGCGTTTACACCAACCCCTCCTGTGTGTGTGTGTTGTTGTTGTTGTTGTTGTTGTTGTTGTTGTTGTTGCTTCTTGTTGTTGTTGTTGTTGTTGTTGTTGTTGTTGTTGTTGTTGTTGTTGTTGTTGTTGTTGTTGTTGTTGTTGTTGTTGTTGTTGTGTGTGCGTTCTGTGTGTCCGTTGTTTTTCGTGCTCTCGTAGCATTGCAAAATGAAGAGCGCATTGTGGCACATGCTCAGCCTAATGGCCGCATTGGTCGCCGATCATACCGTGACTGCTCGAAGTTGTAGATCATATTCACTGAACGAGTTGTACTCGGCCAAATTTGGAACCTGCGGTGATGGCACTCGGACTCGAACCTATGTGCCACGTGATGGAAACACTTGTTCGGAGGCGTTGACCACTCTACCGACCGAAACCGTATCTTGCGATTGTACTATTGAGGACTATGAACCGACCTACGGCCCGTGTTCGAACGGTACAAGGCCATTGACACAGTGGACCCGAAAGACCGATTGTACCTCCGGTTTCGAGCCTCCTACAAATGCCCAAATTGGCCAGGGGGCTTCGGTTTTGTGTGATTGTCGAGCCGAAGATTTGCGATCGTTATATTCAGATTGTGTGAACAACAAGAGAAATGTGATCTGGTATTTCGAACACACTTGCATCTCCGATGGAGTGCTACCAGAGCCTGTCTTCATTCCGTGCGATATTCGTTGCAATGCTGGGCAGTTTTTGAAGGCACCGCATACGGAGTGTCAAGATTGTCCGCCAGGCACCCATTCCTCAACGTATCGTAGTGCACTGGATGAAGTACCGTCTCCAGAACTCCCAGACAATATGTTTACAGGTTGCAATTCACTGAGTGAAAAGGCTTGCACTTCGGTATGGCAAAGAGATGGCACCACGTTCACTGCCAAGCCAGGCCATGATGCACACAACACCGACACATATTTAACCTACAAAGTACATGTCCTGCATTACCCGGCGTCTGTGCGCTTCTATTATTGGGTTTCGTCGGAGAAGAATTTTGATGAACTTCAGGTCTTCGTGGATGGCAAAAAGATGATTTCGCGGTCCGGCGAGAGTTTGAGCGATTTTTTACAAACGTCAATACCACTTGATGAATCATCGAGGAATGGTCTGCACATTGTGAAGTTTGTGTACCATAAAGACAGGGGGGTGAGCGAAGGGAATGATACCGCCCAGATAAGGGATCTTCAAGTGAATAGCACGATGGCATATGCACATGAGTGCCTACCGTGCCCTCCAGGAACGTACAACAACCGAACCAAGGCAGAATATTGCACTCAATGTCCAAGAAACACATTCAGCGCAGGAAATGCTGTGACTTGCACCGACTGCAAGCCAAAGGAGTGGGCCCCTCCAGGCAGCGCTGCATGCCAGCTGCGTCCTCCGTGCACAGCGGACGACTACAGCCCCAAACATGGCAAATGCAAGTCGACAGAAAAGAGGACAGAGAGCTTCTTTCTCAACAATGATTTGTGCTCGGGAGGTGTCACTACACCTCCAGACAGGGAAGTGGATTGCGTACCGTGCCCCGCGGGAACCTTCCGAGACGGCAACTTGTGCAGGTTTTGTCCACCAGGAACAGCCTCTAGTGCTGAAAAAGACACTTGCGAGGACTGCCCTACTGGAACCGTTGCAGTCCGTGGGTTCAATTACACGGATTTCTCGTCTTTTGAAGATGTGTGGCCGGAAAAGTGGGCAACATCTACTTGGGCCCCCCAGGAGCACGAGTCCAAAGTGATGAGCAAGTCCAAAGTGGTGCTCTCTTCTGGGCATCAGGTGGCACGGGGTGAGTTCCCAAGTTCATTGGAAATTGCGCTGGAAATGTACATGCCGGGGAAGTTGCGATTGGAATTCGAGTGGGGGCAGAGCATAGGAAGCCAATCGCTAATGGTGACATCGAAAAGTACTCAGGAGCTTTTGACGTTTACCGCGACATACTTGACTGAGGGTTCGCCACCCTATGTGTTGGAGAGTCCGTTGATTCCTAAAGGCCCCAACACGCTTGAGATCAGTTATCGAGGCCCAGGACTGGGTCATTTCGTCGCTGTCAGTGCGCTGTCTCTTGAGGGAGTAGACGAGGCTGGCGCTGGTGAGTGCATGAGCTGCCCGAAGGGTCATGAGTGTCACGATCGGCATCAGGATACGCCGTGCAGCCCAGGCACATACAATGACAAGGAGATGTCCACGTGTAAGCCATGTGAAGGCAACACTGCTTCACGGCACCATGGATCTGAGACATGTAACGAGTGCCACAGAGGCACATTCCCAGATACAGAGCATCGGATGTGTGTCACAAATTGCCAATATGAAGCCCTTGTGAATGGGTTGCAGTATGAATATGATTTCAGTGCCTTGAAGAACACTGTTTTCGGGCCAGTCACTTCGAAGGGAGGCCCATGGAAATCCAGTATAGAACAGCTGGATTGGCCGCTGATTCGGGAAAACGACAGAGACAGTAGTTCGAAACTTTACTTTGCAAATTTATGCGGTTCCGTCGACGATGAGAATCGGACTTTGTGCCACGACTATTACGAATTGTTGCCACCCTCATATGTGTGCCAGCGCTTTGGAGAGAGCTACGCCAATGTCGTGGCCACCAGCATCGAGGACGTTTCACTAAGAAATGCCTCCGATCCAACAGGAGGCTTTCAGTTCCATTATGGGGGAAGGGAATGCAGCTTTTCAAATGTTGCCAACACCGTCAGTGTCAAGATACTTGTCGACTGTGACCCGAATGTCCTGCCCAACCAACAACAGTTGCAGCTGATGTTTGATGGACCTTCGACGCCGACAAAGGACCCTGACAATGCCACTCACTGTGAGCTGCATTTCAAGCTGGCCAGCCCATTTGCCTGTCCCCTCTGCAACGACACCGATATCGATTTCCAAGAGTCCTTCTGCAGTCCACAGGGAAAGAAAACGCGGACAGCAGTCAGGAAGCCTGGAGCCATGTGCAATCTGGGGAAAACCTCCCAGACGTTGTTGGCGTGTCAGCCTTGTACAGACGCGGATGTTAAGCCAGTGTATTCGGATTGTGTTCAGGACGAGCGTACCAAACAATTCATGCAGACGAACGATAAATGTACAATGACTGAGGAACAGCTCACAACGCAGCGAGAGGCCTGCAAAGCATGTACTCTGGATGATTATGAGTCACACGTGACGCTTTGCAAGGAAGGACAACAGGTAAGGGTGTATGTGCTACCCAAAAACAGCACCTGCGACGAGAACGGTGGCAAGCTGCTGCCGCCGCAGGTGCAGGAATGCAGCACAGTGGAGGAGGTAATGGGCACCAGAGTGGGAGGAATGCCGTTGGAGCTTTGGGTGATCATCATCATTGTCTTGTTCTTGGGTCTTGCGCTGCTTCTAATTCTTGCCTGCAGAAGCGTCAGGCGGTGGAAGCATCAGTATTATGCGCTGCACCAAGGCTCAGGAGCTACTACTAGTGCTGTACAGCTGGAGTTTCAGGGTGACCAGAGCTGAGCTGAACGAGGCCTGAAAGCTTTTGCACTCTCCCCCTTTTTCACACTTTAGACGTAGGACCCACAGTTCTAACCCATGTGGCCCACTTTCTACGGAAGGCCAAGAGCATGAAGCTTGCTTGGAGGCCGAGTAAGACACTTTGTATGCAATTGGGCCCTTCGGTATTACACGAATTGAAGATCACAGCTATCATCTGTACCTCCGGCTGCCTATATGGCATGGGGCACCATGACAGCAGCGCCCAGACATCAGCATTGCCTGTGTGTGGTTGCCACAGCCTTTTCTGTCTCAGT
Source organism: Eutreptiella sp. 'Long Island Sound 2002' (assembly GCA_964036045.1). Lineage (NCBI taxonomy): Eukaryota > Euglenozoa > Euglenophyceae > Eutreptiales > Eutreptiaceae > Eutreptiella > Eutreptiella sp. 'Long Island Sound 2002'. The sequence goes on from OZ038388.1 coordinate 23,781,009, forward strand.
TCAGGTCGCATTTGATTGCAATGCTCCCCCCCCTCCCTTGCTGGGGAGTTGCTCATACAATACAAGGTACACTGAACATTCGGTCTGCTGTTCTGAATGAAACACACTGTAGCCAGTATGCTACCCCCCCCCCCCCCCCACACACAAGGGTGGCAAAGAGAGGCCAACATGCAAATTTGAGTAAGGTGTCACACCAAGGTGCTTGCTGTTGGACAGGGATGATTTGGGTGAACCCAGGTTGCGGTAGGCCTGGGGCACCACTCGCTACTTGTGTGCTGTGTGTCGTTGGTTTGGCTGCCGGTAGTGAATGTATGTATGTACGTGTGTCTGGACCCAGCATTCTCCCCGCAATTCCGGTTGCATGTGGTGTGGGATACCAAGAACCGCCGTGTGCAACGACCGCCCAGCGCTTACCTGACAGGACGTTTTTTTTCACAGAATTGGGTTTTCATGGCTGTGGTGGATATAGGGCAACAATGGAGGCACGTAGGACCAATTTTGATGGAACGATAATTGAGACGGAATTTGGGGCACATGCATGCGGGACGTAATTTGAGGCACGTGCAATGACACATTTACCTGTACCATTTGTTCCATCCTTTCTGTACCATAGAAATTCCCATGTACACTGCCGGAGAACCAGGGATGGATAAAATAGTGACCGAATTATTTTGGTGGGGGTGGGTGGGTGGGAGGGGCTCTGAGGGGTCTGAGATGACGGAAAGACGATTACGAAACTCCTTTGTCCCTCTTGTGGTAAACGGCAATGTCGGCGCTGAAGCCGCCGCATTTTATTCGGAGGGGACAAAAGTGGTCCAATTCTCAAAAATCACCTCGAAGAGAGGTTGTTAGATCAAGCGCAGGCGTGGGCGTCGTATACCCCCCTTTTTTTGGGTCATTCGCGCAGCATACCCCAAGGCATGATATTTGATGTCCAACCCCTTGTAAAATCATTATTTTGCCCGATAAGACAATCCCCCAATGGATTTTTTGATTCTGAGGTCTCTATCCCCTAAAACTGGATATCACTTTTTTGAGGGGGGGGGTGGGGGGGGGGTCATAAGTTTGTGGTCAGAAGGCTCCAAGCAGTGGGGAGGCACAGTGCAGTCACAACAAACCACGGTCGAATGGTAACGCAGCTGGCCCGGCTGCCGACTTTTTGGTCGGCGGTTCCGACCCTTGTCGGGCGCTGCTGCCGCCATGTTCGCCCGACCGGGGTTTGCACCGCCGACCAAAAAGTCTGCGGTAGGCTGCATTACCACTGCTTGGAGCCGAGTCTGCCACTGACAAAAAACCCAAACTGTGTGCTTCTGTCTGACTGACTGCTGGCCTGACTAACTGACTGATTGGCTGACTGTCAGCCTCTCTTCGAGGTGCACTGCCGAAGGCAATAGGATTTTTCTTTCCAAAATGTCATGAGGCCCATCAAATTGATCAGCGGAATGTGCTGAACGTGAAGATGTATGTGGTGGGGGCCAGAAATCACTTTTTTGTCAATGGTCAAAAGTGGTGAAAAATTGGCCAAAATTGGCCGGCCAAATCTCGTCATTGGGGGGGGCGGGGATCCCCCCCCAACTACATCCATGCAGCACAGAAGGGTCACGCTGCTTCATACCCTGAATGTTGAATGTTGTATTTAATTGACCTTCACCGAGCCTGTACTCACTGGACTGTACCCCGTCTTAGCCCAACCTGGTGTGGCCAAATGGGGCCAGCAACAGCTTCAGCACGGGGAGGGAGTGACCCCTGACCAGGATGCACGCATAACCCAGTAGAGCCCGGAGCGCCAGTACAGTCAGCGGAAGCAGGGACAAGGGTTGAACTTGTGATTACGTACATTGGCATGATGGACAGAAGGCGATGACAGCCGTGGGGCAGGCACAGCCAGAGCCTAATTCAGACATTGCAACCTGACCATTTGAGGCCTATATCCATCTCTGATGCACACTGCAGCCCAATTTGCCGGAATTCTGTCATTTGGTGTTTGTTTGTCCATTTGTTTGACTGCGAGAAAGAAAAGGCATACGTCCCTTGCACAACACGCCGAAAAACTTTCTTTGCACAACAGTGCTGCTCATGGCCGTGTGCAACGACTGACTCCTGGTCACATGGCGCTTTTTCGCTTGAAAACACTGTCCAACGACCACCCACTGGTTGCACGGCGAAACATTGCTGATTCTTCCGTACGGGAGGTATCTTCTTGACCCTTTGGTGACAGGCAGGTCATGGTGGTGCTCCCACGTGAGCAGTGTGACTCATTTGTACTTCAGCCATTTTCCCAATGCCGCAGGTTAGCAGCCGGGTACTGCCAAGCAATCTTTGCATTCATGATGCCCTGCATTCACGTCTGTCTTGGTTATGTCCAAATGCACGATGATGTGTGACATGCGAACGAGGAGCAAGTGCATTGGCAAACAGCACTGCCGCATGCCCCTGTGACATTCCTTATATGACGGATATATAACAGAAAGAGAAAGAGAAAGAAAGAAAGACCGAAGCGGCGGAGGCCCGTAGGCTCCTAAACGAGGCACAAATGCCTCTACAGGTAGTACCGTAAAATGAAATACATATGGTACAGACAGACAGGCAGACAGACATGACCACAATTAAACCATTGAATATGTCCACCACAGTACCTTTGCCACAGTCTCGTTACTCTTGCCTTTGCCAAAATGTTGTCATTTCAAAGATGTTCTGTTCTGGATTCAAATTATCTGTTGCCAGCGAAATGGAAAAAGCAAACAACAGCTTGTTGAAGTGGCAAGTTCAAATGCTATGCATGTATTTGCGTACTGTGGAATGGTTATCTGCACAGTTGCACTGAGGTATGCACAAGTTGTGAACGGCAGTGCATGTCCACCATAGTGCTCCTGTTGAAGGGTGCTAGTGTTGCAAGTGTTGCACGCCTAGATACACCGCACTGGTAGCCCCATCGGTGATACGTGATAAGTGAAAGTTTCTGCCCAAGTGGCAAGTTCGCAGGCCATAGTTATAGTATGGGCAAGGCAAAATGTTTTGTGCAGCCTGCCACGTGTATCCACAGTGAAATGGGCCACAAGAATGTAATGAAGCTACAACTAATTTTCGGATGTGAATTATCACGTTTCATGAGAGTCTCAAATCTATAACACGCCAGTGGCTTTCCCGTGGGAAAGTCACAACCGCCTTGGGTACACTACCTCCACACTTGCTGTTAGGGAGTGCAATAAGAAGGCATTATGGACCCTATACACAGGGCTATCATTTTTGGATCCCTTGACAAATCATGCATAGTACCGTTGCCCTTCTCACTTTGGTGGCACTACCGTAAAATGGTTAAGAATTACAATGGTCAGCACGCGATATTCTGTAAGCTATTGCTGCCCCGTTTGCGCGCACCAAGGCAATGTCATCAGTATGGCCAACTTTCTGGCTCTGGCCTTAGACTCCGCCACTGATAGGGCAATATGTCAGGAGGAGCTAGTGTATTGCCAAAATTTTCAAGGGGGTAACGAGCGCACAGCTTCTCTTGCCAATACAATGCTGGCCAGTGTTTCAGCATGCTTTTAGTGCTGTAGTTGGATTGGCAAATTGTTGTAGTGTTTAGTGTTAAACCATTTTGCCCCCCCCCCCCCAGATGGTAGGGCTTATGTAGGCACTTTGATTTCTCCAAAATGGAGAATTTGAGACGGTAGGGGTTGTGCTGCCACTTTGATTCCTCTGCCTTGGTGCCATCTCAGGATCCCCAAAGTAGGGGAATCAGAGCGGCTACACGAACCCTGCCACCTTGGGGTCCCCAATTTGAGGCAATGAAAGTGCCTGCATGACCCTTGCCATCTTGGGTCCAAGTGGGGGAGGAAACAGAGTGGCCACATAACCCTTTCCCTGATGATGTGATGCTCTGATGTCGCAAGGGTGATTCGATGCAGTGGTACAATGAATTTTCATAGGAGAGGGTTTCCCCAGGTTGGATGCATTGTAGGGACCATGATACACATTGTGTGATGTGGCAAGGGTGATTCAATACAGTGGTCTCCGTTTGATGCAGTGGTTTGGGGCCGCCATGAAGCTTCTTGGTGTGCCCATACCTTTCATTCATAGTATACACACACATGTCCAATGCCACCGATTGCTCACTACAGTTGTGTTGGTTGTGCTGGTGCCGGACAAATGTATGCTGCTCAGCACGTCTTGTGAAACAATAGGGCAATCTGTTGTACCTCATACATTGGATCGGGTGTTACCACTACCGGGTGTTACCACCACCTTCTGGTGCAGTGTACAACTAAACTGGCTAGGCAAGTCTTTTTAAAATTGTTGGTTCGCCCCTCCTCACGCCTTGTGCCAGCTGTTAGGGCAGCAAATGGGTGTCATGATCTGTTGTTTCCCTGCAGGGATCAGTCCCCTGCAGTGCACCCCCTCTGGAGCTGGTCAGTGTCCCAGTGACATTGAATCTATGAGGTACATGAAAAAACTGGAGGTTCGTGCTTCAGGAGAATGTGCGACAAACGCCAACCGATGAAGCTGTGGAGCCCTGCAATGCAGTGGGCAGGGCTCAGGTAACAACAAGTTTCAGGCACAGGTGGGGGACAGTGGGGAGAGGGCAACGGGGCAGGCAAAGCGTAGGCAAGGCAATGGGTGCCAAGGGAGAGAAATTTCATGTGCAGCTGCTGAAGTCACCCCACCGCCCCTATGGACAGCCCCTCGCCCCCCCCCCCCCCCACCCCCTCCTCAATTGCCCCAAAAATCCACGGCGCCAAAGGCGCCGAACCACATTTCTCTCTGGTTATGATGGAGTTGTGGTGCAAGGTCAGGTTTGGGTCCTCATGCATTTTCCGCCCAGCGCGCGGGGGGGGGGGGGGGGCTTCATTCGGTGACTGTTCCTCCCGGGGGTTGGGGGGGGATCGTTGCGCGTTCTGGGGTGGTCCTGTCCATGAGAGCAGCGGGGTACATCGCCAAAAGCCTGGCTTCGCTGTTTCGAGGGTTTGTTGAGCTTCAATGCTGTGACCCGATAGCAGCAGGGCAGCCCCCGCCCTGGGAGCCATCGATGTATGGTTACTCCGATGTCCCCAGCATCGCAGTCCCTTTCCGCAAACGGAAGCCCACGCCGCAGCTGCTGCTGGCCAGCTTCCCCCAAGAGGATGTGGAGTCATTGTTCCGGAAGGACGACTATGCCCATGCAATGCACAAGTCGCGGGACGGGAACGTGAGCATGTGCAGCGCGTACCACGCGGGCCCGAGCAACATGTACCTCGGAGGCCAGTACCATGCCAGTCCTGACACCAACACACAGCCGTATGCTGCCCGGCTGTGTGGGCCTGCGCGCGGCTGTGTGGCTCTGTGTGGCTGCCCCCAGGGAACCCAGGGCTGGGTGGCTGTCCACCAAAATGCCACGACGATATGTCCATTATCCGTGCATTTGTCCTCCTGCCTGCAAAGTGTCCTGTGGGGGGGGCGGGGGCTGGGGGGTGTCACATACAAGGACCGGGCCCGGCCGCCCCCCCGTGCCCACCTGCTTAGACAGAGCCGTGCTTGGGCTCTCCCATGCCGTGCCCCTCCCTCCCCCGTGAAGCCGGAAATGCCAACCGGCAAAACGCCATAACCGATCTTTCTTGTGACTGCGGCACAACCGCAGCTGCCCCATATATACCACCTGAGTGCCAACCTCTGTTCGGTAGTGTAGGCTGATGAACCTGGGAGAATCACACAGGAGAAGATTCTTTCGGTCTCCTAGTTTCCCTACAAAGGACAGTTCAGTTACATTCCCAGCATCACTGTCTCAATGGCATCCACTTACCTGCTCGCCAGAATTGATGGTCAACACAGGGCGAGGCCCGAGGGAGGTCCCGGATCACTAAGTGTCCTTGTCCAGGCAACGGCTAAGGCTGGACAACACCCGGTATTGCTGTGAACACTTTTGCTTCGGTGCCGCATCGCTGGTGTGCTGACATCGAACACCCCTCTTGACCTACGTGGCAGGGCTGTGGGGTAGATCACATTCTGGACTTTTGATTTTGACGGATGATGAGAGGCTGCACGATAATACTACATTCACAACTCACAAATAATGCAACACCCTGCTGGGCGGTTCGTGGTTGATGGGTGACTGCTGGCGTCCATGCGTGTCTTTTTGCACTTCATGCCATTTTACCATTGTCCGGTACCCACTCTAGGGTCTATGGCACAATGTACCCTTATGTTTAGGCCACTCTTGATGCCCTTAACACATCTGAAGCACCAGATGATGGTTCCGATGAGGTAGATGTCCATTGCCAAAAGCGCAGCACCACGCCTTTTGCAGTGAGTGCATGGAAAATCGTTTTACGGAGTGTATTAATCCTCCTAATTGTGGGGAAGTAATTGTGTATGAGGCACAGCCCGACCTATTCCTGAGGGTGATCTTTTGCTGCAAAGCATGCGGGATGTTCTGAGGGCCAATCAGGCAGGTTGGGCGGCTTCTTGGGACGGGTCAGACCTCCTGCAGACACGTGTCTGGAATGGTTTCTACCACCATGTTTACATGTGGGACAACATTGGGACGGATTTCGTGATCACGGGGAAAGCTCCACTCCCTGCACGGAAGAACGAGAGGGGGGAGGGGGATGGTGTGAGAGGTGAGGCGGGCAGGACGGTGCCTCGTTGGGTTAGCGTTTGCCCGCCCAACATCAAGGCCCCTGGGAGCCCTGGAAGCCCTGGAAGCCCTGAGAGTGGGTGTAGAAGGAGTGTTTGCGCAACGTGCCCCTTGTGGACATACATGCCACCGTCGATCTCCTGAACCCCCACCCCTCAAGGCACAAAAACAAGGTTGTGTACCTAAAACAACCCCAAACTTCTGGCCTTTTAGTAAGTTTGGTTTGTTGTGCTACAGTGTTTTCTGATGTGTGTGTGTGTGTGTTTCCGACACTTGGTTTTAGTTTTGCTGCTTGTATTTCTGGTTTTCACACGGTGTGCTCATGTATGTGGGGCACTCATGCATGGTAGTGTTCCTCGTACCCTGCGTGCGCGCGCGTATGTGTTCTTTCTGGGTGTACTTTTCCAGCCTCCAGCGTCCAGCCTCATGTTTTTGTGATTCATTGGCCTGATGAGATGTTTGGAGACCGCTAAATATGCACATTGGGTGTTTCGGTGCTGATTTCCCTCACAATGTGTGTGTGTGTGTGTGTGTGTGTGTGTGTGTGTGTGTGTGCGTGTCGTTCGGCCAGGACCTCGTTTCGAAATCCTCCGTGTATCCTCCATTGCTCAACGAAGCCCTGTCTTTTTCGCTCTCTCTCTCTCTCTCTCTCTCTCTCTCTCTCTCTCTTCCTGTGCGATTGCAGGGACCCGCCACTCGAGGACCCCTCTTACCTGAAGAAGATGAACACAGTGGACGTGCCTGGCAGACCGGGTCCTTCAGACGATCTGGCAATCCGCCAATCCATCGACCTGCTGCACAAACTGATCTCTCACACGACTCCGGAAAAATTTTACCACTGCCCGACGCCACCGATGCAGCCGCCGTCATTGCAGCCGCCGTCATTGCAGGCTCCACCACCGCCCCCTTCTGTGCAGACCCCATGGCACCCGTACGGACCGATGGTCATGTACCCCCCGCCCCCGGTGGCGCATCCGTTTGGGGCACAGGCCCCAGTGCCCTACCCCTTGCACCCTCAGTACCCATTCATGGCGGACCCTCCATCCGCAGTACAGGTATCATCCACCACCCCCCCCTTGCTCGTAATTCTGGAGCTGCATGACCAAAGATGGCCCCCCCCTCCCCCGGCGCCTTGGGCGGGACTTGCCGCCCCTGTTCTCTGGGACCCCGGTGTGCAAGAAACTGTCCAATGAATGCCCCAGACCACCAGACCCCCAGACAGCCCAGATGTGACCCGTGGACAACCCCCCCCCCCCCCCCCGGCCAAACGCTGAGACGGCGCTCACGGCGCCACCCGGCCCCTGATAAAGTGAGTTCGCACCTTTTGGTAATGTTTCGAGGAGTGTGTGGGGAGGACACTCCCAAACCTCCACCCAATGCTGCAGGTGTTCCGACTGCCATAACGTCAAGGTGTGGTCCTCACAGCCGAGGCCAGAGCCCAGCCGGTGACCAGGAGTCTGGACCATGTGGCAACCGCAACTTCAACATATCGGTGAGTCCCACCCCAACTCGCATTGCATTCGCAAGCCTGTGTAATGCTACTTGCAAAACGCAGAACATATCCACCCGGCTGGACGATGTTCCCCCACCCCAGTCCCAAAAGGTTGCAAAACCGGTTCGTTGACGGCATGTTGACCCCCGCCCCACGCCTCCCCCACGCCATATGCTTCCTTATGCCTTATGCCTTGTGGATTACGCCCCCCCTCCCCCGGTGTGAGGTGGTCGTCAGCATCGATTCTTCTCTCCGCAATCTCTCAAAATATCTTGGCAAAGTCTGCAAGTGTTTGCCTGCCTTGTGCCAGCCCCCCCCCCCGCCCCCGGCCCCGCCCCATATCGCAATGCCAACTCCTTGACACAGGGGTGCTGTGGGGTGCTGGGGACTGCACCTCACCCCTTGGAACGTCCCTGGGGGCCAGGGACACGAACAACAGAGATGGGGTGGGAAAGGAGACACCAGGGCTTGGGAACGGTGGGACTTTAGACTCGGATGGACATTGGCATGGAAGGGGATACAAGCGGATCAGCAGATGCAGATAAAAATAGGGCTCAAATTTCATTGCGTGTACTCACGTGAGCGGCGCTGCAACCCATGGACACTGGGCGCGCGCCGGGCATCTTTTTTTTTACCATTCCCCACTCGTGCCTGTTTTTGCCCCCACCTCAACAATCAATTTGGAATACCTTCTCGCCGTGTCTAAGAATTTGGCCCATCCTTTGCACCCAGTTTATGATGATGGCAAGGGTGGTGGTTGGAAGTGGTGGGAGTGACATTTTGTGTTGTTGAATTCTCATATTTCGGCTTATACAAGGTGCCTTGCAGAGAAGGTTTGCGGTCTAGTGCGGTCTACTCAGGGGTTTTCCCAAGGTGAGGATAAACTTGGGGCTAGAGATAAGATACTTAATACAAAGGTAGCGCGCCAGGCATGCGCTGGGCGCGCGCCGGGCAACCATTCCCCCACTGAAGGCAGATTTCAACAATTTCAACAATCTTTTGAAATTGAAGGAACACGACGGCTGACGCCAAGATATTTTGCACAACTCCAGCCATGTATATCCCAAGGGACATGGGATTGGATTTTTGTGGTGTGTGCGTGTGTAATGTCAGTATCTTGTCGTTATCATCATGAAAATGTGCACGCTATCCAATTTACCTGTTCATATCAGCATAGCGTGAATGGGGGGCGCATTTGCAGGCAGTCTGCACGCAGTGGAAAGGTTTTGTACGACCGGAAGTACCGTGAATCTATTTCAAGCCTCATTCTGCATTTGGGCACAAACCAGGATAATGGGTAACGGGCAAATGAGGATGCCTCTGGAGAAGACGATGGCAATGATGAATGGTTTTTTGGCACTTTTTTTGTGCTGTTGGGAGGTGGTAGTTTTCACGGGTACGTTATTTGGGTTCCAGCAACAGATATGCATGCAGTGCACACGCAGTGCAAAGTCGTCCCCAATGAACGTGCGGTGATTTGTTACTGACGTCGATGGGGCCCCTGTAACTCGAACAAATTCTGGCCAATATGACTTGCTACCCTCGTTGGTGTCAAATTTCTGTGTGATTTCTCCCTCCACAAAGAAACAAGCAAACGCCGTGTGGGACCGCACTGCCCCAAGCCAACGGTCACCTGCTGTTCCCAGACGAGAGTGCATGAGCCCCCAAAGACGGATGGCCGGGAGGGCAAAGCAGCTCGTGCAGCCTCGCCAGTGGAGTCCATGCTCAAGGAAATCAAAGAGTTCCACGAGCAGCAGCTGCAGCAAGAGCGGGAGTCGACACAGAAACGAGAGCATGAGTTGTTGCGCCGCATTGAAGTCATAGAAAAGCGGGAGGAACTGTTGCGGGAGGCCGAACGTGAGAAGAACCATTTGTGGCTTGATTCCGAAGCTGAAAGGGCGGAACAGCTGGCAAAGTACAGTGCGCAGGTATGCACCCGCTGGTTGTCTCCCATGGCACGCCAGCTGTTGTTGAGGCAACTGCTGATCCCAATCCGCGGGCGGGAGTCTCCGGGCACGACCTCTGGGTTGACTTTCCAGCGGGGTTCGCGGCCTTCTTCTTCACTCCTGGCGCCTCCAAGTACCGGGGGGGGGGCATTATACAGGTGTAGAATCACCTTGCAGAGGTTGTTAGATCAAAGCCAGGCAGGCCCGTATGTAGGGGAAAGCGCCACATACCCCCCCATTTTGGGCCTTTTTGGGCCTGTTCGCGTACCCTACCCCAAGAGGTTGAATTGTTTGATTGACCCCTTGTAGAATCATTATTTTGTCCAATAAACGCATCCCCCAATGAGTTTTTGGTCCGGACCCCCCCAGACCCCCCCCACTTGAAACCCACTTTTTGGAGCTTGTGAGGGAGGTGGGGGGGGGGGTCAAAAATCGACCCCCCCATTTTTTGGGTCGAAAATCATGAATCTTTTGGGTTTTTTTTCGATTTTGAGCCGAAAAAGTGTTTCTGGGTCCCGACTCCATGGGGTTTGTATGGGGCGGAGTGGGATGAGCGCTGATGCAGTTCATGCACTTTTCAGCCATTTTTGCTGTGTTGGCGGTTTTGGCGACCTTGGTGACCCCGCGCTACCCACTCTGAGGGGTGTGAGTCGGGATATTGTGACAGTATATGCCTACTAGGACACGAAAGGACGTTTTTTGCAGTCTGTAGCCTTGCCGAGGGCCGGTCAAAACCTGTGCCAAAAGCGCGAAATGACTGTTTCCAACAATAATGGCTCACATGAGTGAATGGGACGGTGCACAACCTGCTAATGCAGTTTTTCACCTTGGACAGCTCCAAAATCGAAGTTTTTGAAACTAATTTTTTTGATATTGTGATCACCTAAAATGACCATCCAAGGTATATAAAGCATGTTTTAGGCAACATTTATGTTTTTCACCCTATTTGGGTATTGGGCGCGCGGCTGGAAGGGGGCAGGGGGTCACCCAAGGGATGGGTACACAGCCTACTTATGAAGTTTTTCATCCTGGGCAGCTCAAAAATCAAAGTTTCTGAAACTTATGTTTTTGATATGGCAATCACCTAAAATGACTATCCAAGCTATGTAAAGCATGTTTTAGCCCGTATTCATGTGTTTTTCACCCTATTTGGGTACTGGGTGTGGGGGGGGGGTCAAACAGGATGGCTGCTTATGCAATTTTTCACCATGGGCAGCTCAAAAATCGAAGTTTCCGAAACTTATTTTTTTGATAATGTGATCACCTAAAATGACCATCCAAGATATGTAAAGCATGTTTTAGGCGGTATTTATGTAGTTTCCCCCCTATTTTTAGTGTGTGTTATTTCGGGTAGATTCTCTGTGAGGTGGACTTGCCGAAAGCAATAGAATTTGTTGGACATGGAATCCCCCCCCCCCCAAAGGTAAGTGTGCCCTGGCTTGGATTCGATCCTGCGACCTTCGCTGCAGGGGCAGGGCGCTAAACTCACTCAAGTCTCTTGGAAGAGCACCTGCTTAGCCTTGGGACAGGCAATGGATGTGCCTCTGTGAATCCCTGCTCAGCAATTCCCTCAAGGTGCAGTGCTGCCGTGATGTCACACGTGGGGTGTTTTCCCAAAGAGCACATTTCCCCAACCCCCTCTTCTACGCAATAGTGATCTTTGGACCCCTGTTGAACGAGCCCATGTCACGAACCAATTGAATGAGGCAGAGAGAGTGGCCAGTGAAGGAGGCAGTGAGTGGAGCTAGTGGGGGAGTGATAGCGCGCCGGGCATCTTTTTTGACCTGTGCCCGACCAATGACCTTTTAGGGGGTGCACTACGCGCAGTGCGCGCATAGTGCAACTGAGCCTGGCATGCTGAGATTGCTGCATCTGCAACAGTTTCATTGTTGACTGCACTGTTGCATAGTATGACTGTGGTTGTGATACAACATGTGTGATACCTTGTACCCAGGATGATGTTGACAAGATGATGACCTGTGGTCTCACCAAACAGCAAACTAATGTCGGCACCCTGGTCAGCTTGCTCGGCGCTGCTTTTTGTTCTTGTCTGATGACGGTTGGTCGAATGTACGCTGTTGTTGCTTATGTCGCTCTGCATGTTCATCATAACCCAGTGCCAAAACGAACAGTGCGCCACAACGCATATGCAACTCACAGATCGCATCATGTAGGTCAGTTGTAATGTGTAATCTTCACGTTCGTAGCCCACTTTCTTGTCACAACATTCGCAAAACAGCAGCCCATTGTTGTTGTACAGACCGAACTTGCCAAACTTTTTGACATGATCATCCCCAGTCACATATTTGGCAACACACCTGCCTTCTCGGGGTCCCCATGGTGGGGAGAGATCAATATGGCTACATCACCCCTGCCTTCTCGGGGTCCCCATGGTGGGGAGAAATCAACCCAGTAAGGAGTGGATGTGGTGGTAACGAGCAAAAAATGGATGAAAATGGGAGAACCATATCCCCAATGTGAAAGAAGCATCAAAATACCCGTTTTCAAACAACAATAATGCCCATAGTATCACAAAGTATGGGGTTCTAGGACGGCTAGATGTCCAAATAGATGTAGCCAATGTTGAGTTTGCATTTATTTCTTGCGACGTGAGGCAGAAATGCCGTCCAAACCGCTTGCGGCTTGGGTACTCATTACCACAACGAAATCTGTGGGAAAGGTAAAGGCAAAGTACCGTCAAGTGACCGCTGGCCATAATGCTGGTAACAGGCATATGTGGTATCCGATCGCCGTCAAAAATCTGGAGCGCAATTCCCATTTGAATTCACCGCTATTGCCTTATTATGCATTATTGTAGGGAGGGTGTGCAGTGCAACGTGGTCTACTTGGGGGGCTTCTCCATGAGAGGGTAAATCTGGGGCTGAAGTTGGGATAGTTAATAGAAAAGTAGCGCAGGGCGCGTGCCGGCCAAACATTCCCCCAGTGAGACACGCCAAGGAGAGAGGCTAGTGAGTGGAGCTCGTGAGAGGAGCCAGTGAGACGATGAGGCCTTATTTTGAGTTTTTTCTTTTTTCTTTTTCTTTTTTCCTTTTCTTTCTTTCTTTCTTTCGTTCTTTTTTTTTTTTTTTTTGAAAAAAACAACGTCCAGTCCGACCACCATGGTTTGGGCCACAATGGCCGTCGGTTTGCCCACAAGCGCTGTCGGTTGGCTCAGAACAGCCGTCGAAAGCCTCTGAGTGCTACCAATTCAAGAGACCACCGCTCCCTTGTTTTTGTGGGGAAGCTGAGAGCTGACGACAGCTGACGGCCAATGTGTGTTTCAGGTTCGGCTCCTGATTTGATGTTGCGGACTGCAGGAAGGGGAGGATGGATGGGGGCATACCCTCAGCGGGATTACTTGCACTGCGCGTGCACCGTGCGCGCACCGCTGCAGGTGTTGGAACAGATTATGGGGAAAAGGTCATTCCTTGGTTCCTTGGTACCTTGCTGCTCACGTACCCCACACTCGGAGGCGGAGATGAAGGTGGCAGGCACCCTATCACCATTTGATCGGATTCAGGTCACAGTGATGCCCGCAGGAAGCCATGAGAGTGACATGGGTGAAACTGTAAGAGGACCCAGTATATGCAATGGCAATACCTTTTACAGCTTGGAAACACATGCACTTCAACGTCGAACAGGTGGGTAGGTCTACAAAATCACCCCAATGCACGCACCACGCACACACCACGTGTGCAGCCGCGCGCGCACCGTGCATAGTACTACTTCTCATTCAACAGGGCACCTTGGGAATCGCCTCGGGCATTCAACCTGGGCACCGCCACAGGCACGGGCAGGGACAAGCAGGCACAGTCACGGACATGCTCAGGGGCAGGGGCAGGGGCACTCGTCGGGGCAGAACCACAAAAGTGGGTAGAGGCACAGGATGGGGAAGGGGCATGGGGCCGTGATTCATCAGACCCTCACCACTGCGCCCCCTTCTGGTGCGTCTGTTTTGTAGCTTTTGGGGCGTCTGGAGAGGGTCATGGCAAACAGCAGCAAATGGGACACCAGTTGCCATGCGACGGGATGCGAAAACACGTCGAGCATTGCCGCAGTGGACTCCCCAACGCAGCAGTCCCATGCCACTACGTTCAACATGCTGCAGGCAGTCCCCTGCATGCAGTCCCGGTCCACCTCCCCGATCGTCCCCAGTACTGTGCCCCGATGTTCGGTCGGGCACTTGACGGAGGAAGGTGTGACGACGCGCCATATGTGCCGAGCCGGAAGTGCGCCGCTGCACAAGGAAACTTGAATGCGAGAGAGGGCGCAAAAATACCCGTGAGGTGTTCACCGCGAAGCAACACTTGATAAAGTGCTTCGTGAATCTAGTTATGTCACGGGGCTTTCCGCCAGACCCTGAGGTGCCACGGGTGCCCGTTGCAAGTCTCGGGCTTGAGCCCCCGGCGGCAGCCTGGGGTCTACCGCCCACAACAGGCCCTTTTTTTGGCAAAAAATGATCAAATGTCGCCCCTGAGACAGCCAACCATCGGTACCTAAGCAGGTGGGGAAGACAGCGCATTGCTGAACATGCAAATGTGTGGCAGCAACAGGCCTGGGAACGTTTCTCTCTTCTGTATTACTGGGGATTGCATGTAGTCACTCAGCATCCCTTTTCCCCTCAGAGCAGGGCAGGGAAGAAGCCCAAAAACAAGACCGACCAACCATCCTTTGCTCTTCTACATCACCGCCACTGTACCTGTCCATCATTGGGGATGGGATGACCCTGAGATTGAGGCCATGTGCCGGTTATGTCATTCCACAGAGCTTGTGACCATGGTACATGCTGTGAGCGTTTGTGTTCCCTTTATTTTGCTTCGATGTTGTGCACATCACAGGTGGTGGTGGGCTGGAGTCTGGGCATTTTCTTGGAGTGTGCTTTGGAGCCGTGATATCTGGTCGAAAGTGGTCAAAAGTCTGCCTACCGTGCACATGCTGTGTGGCCACTGCTGTTGCTCACAGTCCCACCACCGAGTTGAGCAACCCTGGCCAACACTCATCAATCCTCAACACACCTCAACAGTCCTTACAATCCCTAAGAAACCTCAACATCAATCTTCAACCCTCCCCAGTCCTCATGGATCCTTTACAAACCCTCAACATCCCTCAACAACCCTCAAGCCACCTACCGTCCACACATCCTCCACTCCACAAGGCGACCCTACCCAATTCTTGACAACCCTCAACAACTCTTACATATCCACAACACCTCGACGGACCCCTGCCGACCCTCAGCAGCTGTCAGCACCTTCCCACCGTTTCCGTTGTTCTGAGGCTGGTGGCCACTACTGGTGGTTCACAGCCAAAGGTGATTGGTTATAACCGATGTCTACAATGGTTTTTGGTGGTTGTCAGATTAGTCAGGGTTGCCTTCTGCAGTGGAGGACAGGTGTGAAAGGTTAAGTGACGGGCCTGAGGGTGGTTTAGAGATGTTGAGGGTTGTCATTCTTGCCCCACCACTGTTTGCACCGATGGGGCCTACCAGTGACCGCCAAAACGCGCACACCGATTTCGGGGGGTCCATGTGCCTTCATGAACCTTAGCATGGTGCCTGATCTCTTGGCCGGTCTAGCCTACCCACCCGCCCATTGCTGCCCACCCTCACCCTGGCCATGCACGCACACCCATCCGTCGTGTAGGTGATGAATCACTCCTGAACCTGGTGGTCAAGCAACCCAATGCCAGTGGCGTTGCAAACCAGCGCTATGTCATGTCCCCACACAAGTCATCTTCGGGTTCAGAGTCGATGAGTACCCAACGTCACGACGCCGCTGCTGACCAGTATGCACCTAAAGGGTCGGTCTATGGTGTCCAAGGGGCTCTGATAGGGAAGGACAGCTTGTCTGATGCGTGTGCGTTTGACTACATTGCCCACCCCTCCCCAGCACTTGACGGCTCTGCTGTAGCCCCCGCACAGAGTTCCCCCCCCAGAATGCAGGCCTCATTTCACCAGTTTGGCAGAGCCCATGCCATGGCAGATGCCAGTGCGGTAGGGGGCTGCACACGCACCGAGCAAGAAATGGCAAACACACGCAAACAGGGTCTGCGAGCGGCATGGGAACCCCCCCTGTCCAACATGCGCACTGACACACAGGGGAGTGAGACACTGTTGCAGCAGGGGGCACAACGGTCACCCGAAGGGCGTCTGCTTGCCGTGCACACCAAGACACACACCACTGCGCGCGCGGCTGGCCAGCCAGCGCACCCCGGGGGCGGGGGGCACGCCAGTATTCAAGCGACTCATGGGGAGGCCCCCCCCGGGGGGCCTGCATGTGCGCCACGGGCCGGCCCACCCACCAGCCCCCAGCGGCGGGGTGAGGGGAACGAAGCGACAGAGGGAGCCCCCCCCCCCCCGGCGAGACCCGGCAAGCGCCCATGCTTGGCGCGCCCAGCACAACGGCACGGCCGCGCGGGCACTGAGGTGGCATAACCACACCCCCCCAGAGAGGCTCTGGCCTAGGCGAGGGCTGCATGCGGGGGAGAGGAGCCCTCTCTCCACCCACCTTCAGGTGCGGGGGCTCATCTGTGGGCACCCCTCCCTCCTTTTTCCAAGCACGCGGCCCATAGACCCATGCAGGTCTTCCTCTTTAATACGGCACCCCCCCCCCCAAACACACACAAACACACACACACACCCCTACTCCCCAGACACGATTTAAGAGGAGAGATGTCGCTGCAAGAGAAGGGTAGAGTCCTACGGCTGGCGGTCAGTCTGCCGGGGAAGGCGGTGGGTAGGGAGTCCATTCTCCCGGCGGGCTTCACCAACAGGTGCCGCTCTCTAGTCCCGCTGGGGGCGGGCACCACGGCGGGGGTAAAAGGCAGGCCTATATTCACACGCCCGGCGGCGGTCTGGCACCACCTGCGCCGTATGCAGCAGTACCGCGCAAAGAGGTGGGCCCAACAGCAGCAGGCGAGGGTGGCACGACAGCAGAGCAAGCACCGACGAGCACAAGGCACGACGGTGAAGTCGGCATCGGCGCAGCAGCCCCAGAAAGCGAAGTGCCCGGGCAAGGGTGGAGCGAAGCGCTTGGCGGGGGCGTACGCCAGCGACTTCTACGCGGGCCCAGTGCTCCCACCGGGGACGAGGCGAGGCCCACAGTACCGTGTCACCGAGGAGCCGGACACTCCGGCAGGAACGGCGCGCTGTGACAGGACGGCGCTTTTCACCCCGCCACAAAAGTGCGCAGTGGCAAGACGCCCTGAGCAGGGGCCATGGCTGCCCCGCCTTTGGGTCTGCGCGACACACCAACACAGACAATGCGCATCATGTGCAGCTGTGGGTAGGGGGGTGCGGCACTGCTGTGCCCGGGGACATGCCGGGCATCCGCGACCGACGATGGCCCTGCGGGGCCGCCAGCGGGGGGCACGAAGAGCGGAGGCCCACCCCCCTGGGGCGGGGGGCACACCGTCAGCGAAGAGACGCAGACGGCAGCGGGGACTGGACACAGGACTGGGCCGGGTGCGGCCTCACAAGCGAGGAAGGATGGACGCAACCCCCCCCCCCCCCGGTGCCAAGAGGAGGCGCTGTACGCCGCCGGGCGCTGCCAGGCACGGAAGAGCAGGGACCGAGGTGGCATAACCCCCACATCCTAGAGGTTCTGGCTCAGGTGAGGCCCCCTACTGCGACCCGAGCAGGCACCAGAGATAGCTCCACAGCCCGTGAGGACTGTAGTTTTCTGCCTTTTTCAAGCTGGCGCCTCAGGCGACCGCTGGGGCCCTGGACCCATGCGGGCCTCCCTCTTTAATATTGTTCTTCCCACACAAACACACACACACACACACACACACACACACACACACACACACACACACACACACACACACACACACACACATGTTCTTGTTCTTCGTAGGTGTGTTGGGGGGGGCGTACAGGGTCAGCGCCACACGCTGGGTGCTGCAAACTGTGGGCTGGGCTGCCTTAGAACAAAAGTTTAACACCATAAACTTTAATTTAGGCCCCTTACCCTCTCTTCAGTTGTTTGGAGTGTTTTTTCCAAGGTGGGGGTTGGGGCGGATAGGGAGCACCTATGCGGAGCGGCCCCGGAAGGACTGCAGCCTTCCATTATATGACTTCTTAATTCCTGAATCTGCATTGGTGCTCGCACAGGGCCAGGAGAAGAGGGACAGAGACAGGACGGGACACCAGCCCAACATCTGAACTGCACACATCTTTCACAAAATACAGCACAATCAAATGTTCATGATCAATCGAGTTGGTTTCCGGGTCAGGCCATTGCTTCGTGGCACCCTACTACGGAGCAGACCAATCAAGATGTGGGGACAAGCCAAGCAAGTGTTCTGCAGCAGTCGGGTGTTCCAATGCAGCTGCACAAAGGCTAGACAAGTCATTACTGTTGAAAGAGGCAACAACACAGTAGCAACAATGGAGGCAAAACAGCAGACAGCAATACATCTAGGCGTCACGCCATCCCCCCACCCCAAGGGTGGATGGGTGGGTTAGAGGCCAGGAAAAAGTTGGAGTACCTAAAAGCCTCCTATTTTGGCCCCACCCCTCATCAATCATTACGTTTCACATTTCCTGAGGAACAAAATCTTGGGGGGGGGGAGGGGTCAGCTGGGGTTTACCAGGGTTCTGAATGACCCCCACCCCTTTGGCAGGTCCTTAAGCAACGGCTGCATGTGGATCTCGAAGCTGCGAGGATTGGGAAATGCCTTTTGTTATTCTCTCATTGTCACTGAAAACAGGCTGTGGTCTTCGGGTGCAGAACTGCAGTCAACGAACAGGGGGTTGCCGCTTATGTGACGGCGGCTGACGGCCGACCAACACCGGCAACCGACAGCGGTTGCTGATGGGCCGGTGCTCTGGTCAGACCCCGGCGCTTTGGCACTTCAATTGGGTGGTTGAGAACAGATCTTCTTGCTCCCACAGGGACGGTCCCAGAAGAAAGGCGGCTGACAGCTGCACGACCCCTGCGGAGGAAGCGATGAAGAAGAAGACGAAGAAGAAGAAGGAGCAGCACAGTGTCACTGCGGAGGCATTGGAGGCGCTGAACGCGTCCACCGAGGGACGGGTGGCGGCAAAACCGCCACGTTCCAAGCGGAAAGAGAAGCGGTGCTCGGAGGAGGCGGCGAGCGCTGACCCCGAGCCTGAGCGTGACCGTAAGGGACGTGCCAAGAAGGAGCGGTGCGAACCGCAGGAGGAAACGGCTGGCAACAGCGATCAGGCCACCTCCACCCCAAGGCCTGGCTCAGGTGTGGGGTCTGCACTTGTGCAGTTTGCCCATCTTTCTCTGCCCCCAATGAAACATGGCGCTAAGGCATTTGTTGGGGGGGCTGGGGGAGGAAACGGGCAGTTTAGTGGTGGACCCAGTGCACGAAGATCAGGTGGGTGTGGAGGACCCGCCGCATACGACAGGGTGACTGCGGTCACAGACATCGGCAAGAGGTGGAAGCTGAGCAGTTGTACTCAGGGTATATACGGGCGTTTTTACGGGGGGGGGGGTCATTCCGACGCAAAGTGGGAGGTTTTTTAGTTTTTGCTGATTTTCTCAAAAATGTTGTTCCGGAGGTTGGGGTATGTTTATCTTTTTGAAATATCCAAGAAAAGTGCTGTTCGGTGATATATGGGTTAGGGGGGGGGGGTAGGTGGCCATATTTTTTCGTACCGGACCCGAACTTTTTGGCGTTTTGGTATCTACTCCAAAAATCTGGTCTGGTTTGGTCTGGTTTGTATACAGGGTTTCACCGTGCTTGGCCCAGTGCTCCAACATGTCGTCCGTATGGCAATTCTCAGTGGCATAGAAAATGGTGCAGATTTTTATGCCGAATCCATTGGTGAAGGTCCCACCCTTCAACTCAACGATATGTTGGAGAAATTTACCAGAAACGGTGTGCAGGCCTACTTTGCATCAAAATGCGTCTAGTTAGCTTGACTTTTGCAGTCTATGCTGCCAGCACTTTTCACTTTCCATCCTTTTGTTCATTTTTGTCACTCACGGTCCATTTTAGGGGAAAATAACGGCTCATGTCACCAATTTTGTCCCTAAGTTGCCTACTTTTAGCAGTTTGGGTAGGATCCTGTCATCAGTGATGTCGCATGATTTTAGCCCTTCCAACCCCTTTGTAGGCCCCCGCGCTTGGCGTTGGGGATCCCCGAGAATGCAGGGGTGACGTAGCATTTCCGCCCTCTTTTGGGCCCCCAAGAAGGCAGGGGTGAGTTTGGCAGTGTAGCTTTTGCTATAGCCCCCCTCTACTCCACGTTCCTACATCAAGAAGATGGTGCGAGCTGCCATCCTGCCTACCTTCTGGTGCTACATTGCCTTTTGTCTAGGCGTGTTGTCAGCGGTAGCATTCAACTTCCACAAGATAGATTGTGGTTGTTGCGTGCGATTGCACAGGCAGCTTTGCACCATCGTGATTTTGCGCATGCCTCCCCTATTCAGACCCCCAGTTGGGCCTTGGCACGGATGTATGCTAGGCCCTATTGTTCACCTGGCTGTTCGTCGTGCTTTTTTTTGTGACGACACAGTCCACATCACGTGCCCTCAATGTGGAGTTTATCAGAGGTGGTGATCCGCGGTAAGGAATTTTTTGTTCCAGAGCATTACCCCAAAGATGCACCTGGTAAATTGCAGTATGACAAAAAATTGATTGAAGAGTTGGATATGAAGACCACGGACGTGCTTCGCAACATGTGCAAGCACAATCCTCCGTCAGCACAACCCACCTGCAAAGATAAAAAGGCGGACCTCATCTACAAGCGTGTGTTTTGCGACTTCATATAAAGCACACGTGTGTGCACCTCGTATCTCTCGCTCTCTCTCTTTCTCTCTATTTCTCGTTGGGACATCCGTTTCCTGCCAACATGGAGCGTTTTCACATTTTTTCAGACTTTCCTCAACTTTTGGTCTAATGCACCAAAATGTCGTCACCTGGGGGGGGGGGGGTATGTGTATGGTTTTGGAAATCTGTGCGAAAACGCCGTTTCAAAAATATATGGGTTGGGGAGGGGGGTAGGTGGTCACAATTTTGCACACAAAGCTGTAAACAGGAGGACACACAGGGCACAGGCAATGCTCAAAGGATCACCCATTATTCCGAATTCGATTCGTTGTCGCGAGATATATGATATAAAAGCTCCTTCTTTTCTTGAGCCTGATTTTGTTTCTGCTGACCTTGCAATACACGGTTTGGCCAGGGTGGGGCGCCACTTACACAAGTGGCCTGGAATCGACTAGGGGGCACCATGCCCTTAAACGCAAATGCCACCTACCATTGACCCCCCCCCCCCCCCCGCATAAACTTTGTGTGTTTTGTTCGAATTCAAGTCCAAATTTGTGTCAACCTAGTAACCTAGTAAGAAATTTTTTGTGAAAAATTTTGCTTTTTTTACCCAGTAAAAAAAGTTTTTTTTAAAAAGATTTTTACTAGGTTTTACTACATTTTACTAGGTTGTACTACATTTTACTAGGTTTTACTACAGCGCATACTAGGTTTTACCAGATGCCCCACTTAAATGCCAAAAAGTTTGGCTTCGGTACTCAAAATTATGGTCACCCCCCCCCCCATGACCCATGCCTTTCCGAACCGGCCATGTTCTGGAGATTTCGAAAAGGTATGACGCCCCCTCCCCCCCAGAGTGATATTTTTGAGAAATTCCTGAAAAACTGAAACAACTGTCAATGGTTTGTTGAAAAGGGGGGTTTAGAACCCCCCTCCCCCCCTATGCGAACAGACATACATGGCATATCTTCGGCAGTGTATCCACCAGGGTGCAGGGTCACGGGGTGGGCTTTGGGAGGGAAGTAGGGACCCCCCCCCTATTTTGGGGTTGGGAAACACAAAAAAAACATGTTTTGGAAGTCCGGAGTACTGACCTGAGCGCTCCAGGACCCGTCCGTTTCACTCGCGGAACTGGGGCTGGGGAGAACGGAGGGTCTTTGCCGTTCTGCTTGGGGTTTGGATGGGGATGTGCCATACATTAGATCCAATCTGGTGGAGCATGTGCCGCGACGGTCACAACAGCGGTTCGGGGCGATTTGTGTGAGGACCCTCACTACTTTATTGGGCCGTGTACTTATCCCTCCAGTGGTCACATGGTTGTGGTAAGCGGGGCTCCAGGATGTACCAAGTGGATTGGCTGGGTTTGGTCCAGACGCCCAGACACAGACCGTGCGCCATAGCGCAGGCAGGCATATCTATCATGCCCACTCCCGTTTGCTGCTCCTGCACTGCAGGCAAGTCCAAGTCGAAGGAACGGGGGCAGTCAAAGTCATCGCGGAAGACGGACCCCGAAGCGCGGCCTCTGGAGGTGGAGGTGCCAGTCAACCCCATCCGGCCCATCCTGTCCGCCCGCAGCAACCGCAGCAACCGCAGCAACCGCTCCGCCACATTGGTCGACCAGCCCACAGCCACGGTGGAGTCCGCCGCGCGTTCCTCCAGCAAATTGCGGCGGCACTCCCGAAGCAGCAACCGAACGAAGGACCGGGGCACCGATGCCACTGAGAGTGCACACGAGCCTCCGGCGAGGCACGCATCCTCCAGCAGCTTGCGTAAAAGTAGAAGAGAAAGCAGCAGAGCCCGGTGTGCACGCTCTTGCTTGAAGCGCCGGCGGCTGTAGGGCGTGAGAGCAGCGGTTGCAGGTTGGTGAAGCAGTTGTGGTCCGTTGCACGCACGGGTGTGCGCTTGTCGTGGACTGTGTATTGGACCACGGAAATCGCGAATCGGGATCGTGCGTTGGGCCATGTGGTCCGGGTGCGGCTGTTGTGACCGCCTTCCCGCAACCATGTGCCCCTCCTTGCACCTGTAGCCCTTCCAGCTCTCCACAGATCCGACCCCATCTTACGACACAGACTTATGCAGGCTTCGGAGTGTGTCGTTTCGGCCCATTCTGGCGATGCATCGAGTAAAGATGTGTGGGACGGGCAAGAGGCCGATACGAGTGGTGACGGGTGGGGGTGAAGCTCGACGAGTGCACAGACATTACCGATACTGGCGAGAACAATGCAGTAATAGCTGCCTGGCTTCTGCCAACCCCCCCCCCCCCCGCCCCAACAGAGCCCCCCACCCCCCGCCCCCCACGGCTGCTGGCGGCCCTACCCACGGTCCTACAGCCCATGTAAACCGCGTCAGGCGCAGGAAACCATGTTCAAATAGAGTTAGCCGAGGCGACCCAAGCGAGAGGCCCTCAGGGACTCGGGCGAGGGTCGCCCCGCTCAAGGCCATTATATCAGTGCTGAATTCTGAGTGCTGGATGCAAAAGGGCTGGGCAGTGCGGAGCCGCACATGTGAGGCGTTGAGTCTTAATGAGATCCCGTTTCTGTGCCGGACGTCAGCCGCAAGTGGGATCCATCTCATGGGCTAAGGGATGTCAGGGGATACTCAGAGTGGAAAGGGGTCGGAAGGGATCGTACGGACTCTTGAGCGTTGTGGAGGCTTTTGCCCTGTGCTGCTGATGCCCTCAGGTCGCTGGCTGGCACAACGCGGGACGTGCAGGACGTGTCGTGTGTGCAGAACGGCACAAGGGCCGGGGACGAGGAGTCTCTTGTTGTATCGGAAAGTCAGTGGGATGCCACGATCGGATCGCCGCATTCCATCAATTTCTCTCAGTCAACCACCGTTGCTCCGCAGGTGTGTGTAAAGATCTTCTAAGGCAGGGGTAATGGCAGGGTGTGTTACGCAGGCATGTGTCACCCACCTCCGTAGTGTCTGACGCTCTTTGGCTTTGTGTTCGGAAAGGCAGTGCGATGCACATGCGACCGCTTCGGTGATGATTTAGCTGTCAGAGATTAGAGATGAAGATTGGGACCGTGCGGCTCTTGGGGCTCAAAAGTGCAAGTTAGAGCCAGCAATTTGCGATTCTGAGCACTTTGTGATACACGCAATTCTTTCAATTGACACGGTCCGCGTCAATTAGCTTGTGGAGGCACAGAGGCAAACGGGTATTTGACCGCATGCCACATCGGAGCGGCGGTGTGTGTGTCAGCACAGGTCACAGTTGGCACAGCTAGCACTCACATGACACTTCAGACGTTGCCTGTTTTTTTTTTTTTGCGCCAACGAACCCACCGGCCGCACCAAAGAACCAGGCGCACCAACTTTGGGAGGTCCACGTGCCTCCACAAAGCAAATTGCCTTGTTCCAGGTGTATTGGCAGGCCGGTGTTTTCTTGCTCTTGTGGCCGAGCACCCACCGTCCCTTTGCAGCCACTTGATTTGTGAAACGGCAGCCCCCCCTTCGGCTCAAGTACCGTTTTTTGGTCAGAGTCCCAAAACGAAGTGCAGTGCTATTACATTGCGGAAACGGGAAGAAGTTTTGAAACGGTTTGCACCGGTGGACCGCTCCATTGAAAGGGGGGGTGTCTTTCAAATACCCCCATTCACACTGCCAACATCTACTGCGGCTGAAAAGTGCCCGATGCCCCACAAACACATAACGTGTGCCGGGTGTTCATCCCCTTTACGTTCAGCTTGACGACGACACCCGTCCTCGAGGTGCCGGGTCCTGAGATGGACCACAGGGTCTCGAGATTGAACTTGGGCCTGAGGAGTGCAGCGAGATCGCAGGATCGAACATGAGATTTGGAAAGGCCACCAGCCGGTGGTGGTTGTGGATCAGAGGCCACCAGCAGGTCCATACAGCATGCAGCCTAGGCTCAAGTTCCAGGGAGTAAAAAAATCCATTTGCAGGCCGGGGAGGGGGGTCAAAATTGGCCGGGGTTGGAAAAGCACCCTCTTGACCAGGCCTTTACCGAATGGGCTGTACCGAACACCTGTGCTGGCTTGAAAATGGGCGGCAAATTGGCCAACATTTTCTTGGAAAAGTTACATACTAACACACCCCCACCGCCCCCGTGCGTTTTAAGGGATGGTGCTCCAAGGGTGCGGCGCCGAAGGACACTTTTTGGGCCGCGGTGGGGGTCAAATCTTAACTCTCACCCCCGTGTGCATAGTCAAACAATCCTTGGAATGTCATGGGTAATTCAATTTAAAAGACATCCTCCCCCCTCAACAGCATCCCGTCACATACTTCTCAGGGAAGCTCGAGGCCTGAGGCCGACGAGGATACCATGAAGCCTCATGCAGCCGTAGCCGCTGCCGAAGCTTCCAAAAATGCCACCCCTGACCCTGAAACCCAGGGGCAAATGCAAGGTACACCAATGTGTCGCTGGTGAACGCAGGGTGTTGTGGGCACAGGCTTGGACATGGGAGGATTTTGGCGGGTCTTTATCACGGATGAGTGTATGCCCGCCACCTGTATTTGAAACTGAATCAATGAGGGCATCTCAGGCGTTCTTTGGGTTGCTACTTACCGTCAACTTGGTGCGAGATAGACGCAGTGAAGCCTGGCACACACGCGCACGCGCACATACACATACCCACCCCCCAAAGTCCTCCGTCCAGACGTCGAATACTGCTTCAGGGCAGGGACGGGGGTGGTCATGACATGACAGTCCCCCCTGCTCATTCGAATGATCAGTGGAATCGATGACTTTCTTTCACACAATGTATGGGACAGACACACAGGTGGTAGTTGGCCCACTGTACATCCGTGTTTCCCATGGGCACAATACAGCACTTCTTGCTGGTCTACAGTACTCTGAATGTTTAAACACATGCTCGATGGGCATCACCAACACGACGGTTGAGGGTTGGATGGTGATGAATACCGCAGCGGGGCAAGTGCTTTTCCAAAGCGGATGATTCAAGGAAGGGGCAATTGTCCACCAAACGCGTGGGTTGGCAGCCAATGTAGTGTGTTTTTTTTGGCAGTTTCTGGGTCGTGTGTCTCTGCCATGGTGGAAATTGCGGTCTAGTGTGGGGGGTGGGTGCCAGACCGAGTTTACGTTGAGGCCCCTATACCCCAACCTTTGCTGTCCTCACCAAGCCTGACCTTTCCCTTTGTCTCTGCCGCTCGATTGTCAGTGTTTTTTGTCTTTCGTAGACGTTGCTGATTGGGCGCTGTACGGCGGACCATCACAGCGCACTACACCATTCCTATTGTCATGTCTGCCCCAATTCAGTTTGATGAAGCAGTGGGAATCACGGTGGTGCAAGCCGGGCCTTTCCAGGGAGCCCTGGTGCCGTCGGTGGTGAAGGAGGTTGTGAAGCAGTTCGCGCAGTGCGCCAAGGCTGCAGGGCTGATGGGGGCCACCCTCACGGAGCTTGCGGGCGAACTGATTGGGGTGACGACGTTTAGCGTGGCCTCAACGCTGCTGCCCATGTTTGAGCTGTACCAGGGGGTGCAGCTGGATTTCAGCTCAAGGGCGTGGGTCCCTATTGCCCTGGGGAGAGGAGTCCATGGATGCAGCATGGGAGGCGGCCGTTGAGAAGGCTAGGAAGCTGATGGACACAGCCCCAGAAGATGAGCACATCGGCGAGGAGGACGAAACACGGCAGCCTAGCCGAGGGGAGTCGGCTTGGTCGGCATTGGCCAGCGCCCATTCCAAAGCCCTCCGGAAACGCCCTGACGCACCGGTATGGACCTAGAGGCTGCTCAAAGCGGTCGAAAAAGACCTTCGCGACGCCGGGGATGACAAACCGCCCTGGCCCCTGGCCGCGGCGGTCTAGCGCGCCGGTCTGCATTGCGACGCGAATGCTCTGGGGGTCTTGAGGGAGCGACGGAAGCAGGTCCACGAACAGGAGCGGCACCGGCAAAAACGGGAGAAGAAGAACGTGCGCCGGGCCCGAAAAGGAAGGTCTCAGAGGTCCGACTCCTCCTTCTCCGACGAGAGCAATTACGGCTGGTTTGACGATAGCTCGTGGTCCTCCAGCTCGTCCGACCGCGGCAAGGCGAAGCAGATGGCAAAGGCGGCGCCACGGCGGCAGTTCGGGCAGCTGTTCCCCAACTTCGAGTTTGTGGATAGGGTCAAGCACTTCAGGAACCGGGAGGGGGTCCGGTGTGATGGGCCCCCTAAGACGCCGTGTGGGGACTGTGGAGGGCGTCACTGGCGCCGGGAATGCGCTGAGTTCGGGTGCGTCCCACGCAAATGATAGGGACCGGAGACTAGAGAGCGACTATTGGAGGCGATCGCTCTTTGGCGCGAGGCTTGCGCAGGACAATATGGGTCTTCCATCACTGCGACCCAGGTCCGGGCGTGGGCGCAGCCCACCCGCGGAAATCATTCGGGGCACCTCCGACGCCTCGCACGGGAAGCCAAGGGGTTGCGGGACAGGAGCGCCTAGTACATCCTCAGGAGCTACCTGCTGGCGCTCGCCTCGACCGTCACGACCACGGCCTTGATCAAGGGCACCGTCGCCGCAAAGGGATGGGATGGGTGCGGCCCATCGTCACGCAGGGTGACATGCTCTTCGCCAAGGCAGTGGCCCACCTTCACCCAGAGGCCAGCCCATCACCCGAGCATTGAGGGTCACCAGACATGTTCCTTGCCATGGTCCAACAAGCATGATCGCTCGAGGACTGGGAGTTCATTGCACTGGTGGTTATCGCGCCAGGCGCACACCTCCGGGTCAGAGAGGCGATCATGGCCATCCCGTCCACGCAGTGCCCGTTGCGACTCCAGTTTTACGGGAGAAGAGCCGGCCCGGCTGGCAGAACACACAGCTAGGCCCCTACCACAGGGCGTGGGCCCATGCGCTGGCAAAACTGCACGCATGCCAAGGCCGCCTAGCCTCGGCGTCCCTGCACGCCTCCCAAGCGGACATGGAGGTGTCTGCAGCGCCCCTGCTTGCCGGCACCCCCTTCTAGCACTTGCGGTTCCACGCTTGCGGCCAATTTGGGGCAGCAACTCTGTTCCACGCCGGCTGCCCAGTGCCGGTCGTTGAACAGTTGTGGCTTGATGTGAGCTTGTATTTGCTTTTCTTTGCTTGCATGACGTACAGGGTGATGACAGCCAACCGTATCCCCTGCCCAATGCACAGCGCCTTGCGAGTGTTAACCACAATCTGGCCACCACCCCGTCCCCTTGGGACTGTCTTTGAGGCTGTACCAACAACGCCGCGTCACAATTTTGCGGCAAGCATTTTGGGGCAGCAAGGTTACCATTATTGCATTGGCCCCATTTCTTATGCAACAAATCACCAAGTTGCTGCAAACCTGAGCGTAAATGGTGACTCTTCGCGGTGGCATCCCATCCATCTCAGAGAACTAATAATTTTTCTCAACGCGTTTGGCTGAGACTGGCAGCCACAGTTGCAATGTCCCCAGCACTGGGCCATTCTGATGTTTGCTACATTCTTTGCGGGTGGATACAAAGGCCGTGAGTCGTGGAAATGGCTTTAGTATTGGGAGGAGAAGGGGGGGGGTGGGGATGGCATGGCGATGGGGAGAGCATGGGGAGGGCTGGAAAGGTCTGGGTGGGCATTGGGGGTTTGCAGAGGGTTGCAGAGGGTTGGGCGGGGTTGAAGAGGGATGAGGATGGCATGGGCATTGGTACAGGGGTCGGGGCTCCTCCAATATTTGCGCTGTAGCCGCCCTGCACTGTGCTCCCTCACGCCCCTTTGCTTACACAGATTCGTCGTCACTGCAAGACGACACAGAAGTCACCCCCAAATCAGAGGTGCTCCAGATCATTGCTGGCATCAAGAGCTCCGCAACACGAAGCAGCGGTCTGCTTTCAGGTTCGGATCAATCACCTTTGACTGATGGCAGGTGCGCTTTGTGCGGCTGTGATGTGTGCATCTTTACACATGGCTGCCGTGCTCACGGTGGCACATGCGGTCCCACCTGCACAGTGCAGTCACAGATGTGTTGAGTGTCCAAATGGGGGTCTTTTGGTGGCTGGGATGCCTGGAGATGCCTGACGGCTGATGGGGGGTACGTGTGCACGTGCCTTCACACTTCCAGTGCTCTCTGATGTCCGACATTGAGGACACTTAAGGCCAGTGGGAAATTTTAGGCGAAGGCCAGAGAAACAGGGGGAGATGAGGGGAAAGAGGGGAAAACAGGGGAAAACGGGGAATTATCTGTCAGTGATCCGAGCATATTTCTGCGTTTGTGGCCACAGTGCCACACGGAAAGGGACAGGACAAGGTGGGGTATCGCATCATCCCGGTGCCACGACCGGCTGCCATTGAATCAACAGAATGGGCGAAGCATTGGTCTCTTCCAGAGGGACCCGAGGGACCCCTTGATTGATTTCAATGGTGGCTGGGTATTCAGCCTGAAATCCCAAACATGGCCCACCCTGCACTGTCCGCTCTTCCAATCCCATATCGGTGCAGACGTCGAATGTCCTTTCAGCGATTACTGTAGGTCTCGCACGGTATTGCAAAAGAGTTTGTCGTCCGACATCCCATTTGCCGTTTTCTTCTTTTTTGTCGCCAATTTCGCCTGCTTTCCCCTGTTTTTTGGAGCAACACAAAGGAAGAAAAACACTGGAATTTCCCCCCGCCCCCCCCCCCCCCTCTTGCCGGCCTGTTGGCCACCAAAATTTCTTTGGCAAGGACCATGGGTCTAACAAGACTGGGTATTCTTGTGTGTGTATGTGGCTAATTGGGTCAAGTCCACGTATGTGGACCACCCAAGTAGACAATTTCCTTGCCGAAACGCGAACAAATGCGCACACCCGGAACCACCATCCAGCACACCTGGTGGATGGCAAAAGGCATGGTGCCGCGCGCCCGTGGTATCACACCTCGGTCAGTCAGCCTGAATGGTGCACCTCCACCAACAGGGGGAGGGGCGGGGGGCAATTGTATGGATTTTTTTGGGGTGCAAGCTGTCCCATGCGAATTTTGTCCACACAATATTTGTACAGCATCAAGTCCACTTTTCCAAAGTGTGTGTCGGCAGCCCCAATCTGAGCACTGCACACAACAGAACGGACAATTACGAAGCGTCACCAAACGAAGTGCCTGACCTCCCATCTATGATTTCCCCTTTTGGTTTGTGACTCTGCTGTTGCTGCATGTGTTCCTCAGCGCCCTGTCGGAAGCAGATTTCCTCAAAAGCTCAATGGACACCAGCTCGTTGCGTCTGTCACCGCAGGTTGTGATCCTTCTGGCCGAGGCCACAGTCCGGTGCTGGCCTGCCTGGCAGGTGGAGGATGACCAACAGCCATGGGAGGGTGACATACGGCGGTTGGAGGGTAACCGATGGTAGTTGGAGGGTAACTGATGGTAGTTGTAGGGTAACCGATGGCAGTTGGAGGGCAACCGATGGCGGTTGGAGGGTAACCGATGGCGGTTGTAGGGTAACTGATGGTAGTTGGAGGGTAACCGATGGCAGTTGGAAGGTAATAGGGCGTCCATATGAGGGCGGTCTGCAGCAAAACAAAATCAAAAGAAAGAAATTGTGCCCGTAAGGACCGCCCAGGGCCCAAGCCCCCAATTGCGCTGTGGGGGCACCAAGAGAGCACCCGTGTTGTGCGTGCACCGTACGGGGCTTTGAACTAAGACTTTCAGACCTTCAGACTGGGGTGCACTGGTACTGTGGGATGGTGCACTGTGGTGGTCCTGTGTTCGGGTACAGTGCTTTTTCTTCGATGGAGGGTATTCCGATATCATTGTCCTGGCCCCTGTCATGGCACAACCCCAATTTACGTACCACGTGCGAGAGGTGCCTGAGACTCCCTCCCAAACAGCGCGTTGTGCCTCAATGTAGATCAGCTCTGTACGACTGGTCATACAACAGGTTTGGCTCGCCCCAAGGACTGGCCACACCCCCTGCGCACTCCCTTGTCGCGTTTCCCTGCCATGGGCCAGTGTACTATCAATCAGAACGTCATTGACCACAAGGGGGCTGAAGGAGAGGCCAGCTGAACACAATACAAAGATTATGGCGCATGCACACCCTCACGAGCCACTTGCAGCGTCAAAGTGGTGCAACAGCCTATGACCAAGTCACCTAAAAAGGTTCACGCCACTGCACGATCCCAGGAGAAAACAAAACATTGCGAGAGCTTCTGTTGCAAAGGCCCATCCCTTTCAACATTCGGCCGGAACAGTCCCTATCTTGACAACCCCATCCAAATGGATCTCAATGCAGCACTGTATCAGGCGTATTTGGCTGTCAAAGACCGCCCTGCTTGGGCAACTGCACCAGGGCGTTGTATGGGACCTTTATGGAACTCCCTGTGTAAAAGCTGCGGAAGCAGAAGCAGCCCCTGTCACACTGTCCCACTCTCACCGATCAAATTGCGTCTCTTTACCGTCTGGAAACCAGGACGGCAATTTCCTTGAACAAGTGCACACCCTGAAGTACGAAACGGCATATTTACTGAGCTTTATGGCAACCCCCCCCCCCCCCCAATGCATGCCTCAAAACGATGCACACGTCGTGGGTATTTGATTTATATGCCCCGAACTCCTCTGGCAGGCCCTTTGGGCTGGTCGGTAAGGGCCAGGTCACGGGGCTGGGGGGGGGTCCCTCCTCCAATGAATGCTCCAAGATGGCTTGCCTGTTTGCACAAGCGTACCAAGCCCTGGCATGTTTCATTGTGGCATTTTAAGACGTGCACATTAACAATTCGTCTATTCTGAATGAACACCACCGCAGTGTTTGTGAGCGGCAAAGAGGGTCAGTGGAGCGGGCATGGGGGCTGCTGCCGGCCAGGACCCAACCCCAAGGGAGGGGGGGGGGGGGGACTCTATGGACCCTCAAATGTTGTATGGGTCAATGGATTTGGTGGGCATGGGAGGCGCTGGAGATTTTGCTTTAGGCATACTTTTTTTTTCAGAAAAAGAATACCCCACTTGGGTGTGTTCAAAATGATCAGTGTGTCATGGGGATCATTTTGAGGTATGTATGTTGGGGTACCCACCGAACGCCCCCCCCCCCCCCACCCTCGGGGACCCCGGCGGCTACGGGCCGAACCGCCTACCTGCTGCATTTGGGTCAACGAAGCCGCCCCCCCCCTCTGCAACCCTTGAAATCGTTCGACACCCCTTGGGATCCCATCCTGCCAGGCAGCGCCCCCTAGGAGCGGCAGCGTCTAGGAGCGAGCATTGCCTACGGCAGTGGGATGATGAAGGCACAAAATGGGGCACTGCGATGACAGCTGGGCCTTGCCTACAAGGTCGTTGCAGAGGGTGAAGTACTGTGCACATGCGTACCTCAGGACTGTCACGATTTGCCGCCCAAGAAGCGGGATTTTGTCGTTCACAACGTTTGTCCGCGGGTCTTTGCATGGCTGCGACATATGCACGGCATCACAGGTCTGTCTGCACTCGCCTTACATGTGCTGCTTGATGCGGTGTGCCCCTGCTGCGTCCCTCCTGAAAATGGTGTGCCCACATCTCCACAACATCTCCACAC
This sequence comes from Eutreptiella sp. 'Long Island Sound 2002', assembly GCA_964036045.1. Classification (NCBI taxonomy): domain Eukaryota; phylum Euglenozoa; class Euglenophyceae; order Eutreptiales; family Eutreptiaceae; genus Eutreptiella; species Eutreptiella sp. 'Long Island Sound 2002'. Next base: position 23,813,236 of record OZ038388.1, read on the forward strand.
ACACACACACAGACACACACACACACACACACACACACACACACACACATGGAACGAGCTGGCTGCTATGCAGGCCGAACGTGATGTGGTGGGGGCACTTGGGTGCCTCGACGCCTGGGCTCAGCAATTTCCCCGGAGAGAAGTCCCCGGATATACCCGCACGCCAGTCCTTCGTGCGCAAGGGGACCTCCCGGCAGAGGAGGTGTCCCGTCGTATTGACCGTGTGTCTGTCACCCCCCAACCTCCTCCATTATGGCACGTCTATGTTTACCACGCCGGTGGGGTTCAGTGACCACCAGGCAGTGGTGCTCCAGTTTGTTGGCCTGGGTCTCAGTGGGCACCAGCCTAACCGCTAGAAATTCCCTCTTGATGCTTTGCACGATCCTGTTGTTGTTGAATGTATAGCTGAAGAGCTGGAGCAGGTGGAGGCCCGGGGTCATAAAAGGCTCTCTGCCTTTGATGCCTCGTACTCTGTCTTGCGCTCCGGCGCCTCTTTGTACTATAACAGACACCCGTCTAAGTCCCCAGAGTGCCTGCAGCTGCATGTTGTGTTGCGTCAGAGCTCATCTGACTATGTCCCTCTAGCGGGTTTCTCCGTTCCGCAGCAGCGGGGTATCCGCCCTCTGACCATGCGGGACGCCTATGTGGCGCTCGTGAAAGTTGTGTGAACGCATGATGGTGCAGAGCGGTTAGACAAGCAGCACCAGCGCATACGGGAGGTTCTACAGACGGCGGAAAATATTTCTCAGGCACGCGAGTGGCGGTCTAAGGCAGTTTTGTGCCTTATGCAGCGGTTACAGGACAAGCGTGTGTACTCTGCTCTCTGGGCTCGCAGTGGTGTGTTGCTCCGCGACCGTGTGGCCATTGCTCGTGGGTTAGTCCAAGACTGGTTTGGGGTGATGGCGGGGGGGTGATAAAACGGAAGCAGAATGCTATGCATAGCTAGGGGGCTACCAGCACAGTGGAGGACTTTGGTGCCGCTGCTGTGGAAGCCCTGCACAGAGGAACTTGTGTCCGCACCTTTGCAACAGATGGATCTGTCCTCCTCCCCAGGTGACGATGGGATCCAGGCGGCAGTTTTCCAGGCTTTTTTTGGGTTCTATGTCCGTCATATGACGCATGCGTATGGTGAAATTGAGACAGGGGGCCTGCCCCCAGAGTGGATCACCGCCCTGGTGGGCACATTAGCTAAAGAACTAGGGTCGGCGGCTGTCCAGTCGCAGCGCCCCATTGCACTCCAGCAGGCACGCTTGAAATGGCTTACAGGTATTTTGCTGCTCGAGCTATGGGATGCCCTGTTCCAGATTGTGCCACATGCCCAGAAGGCTTACTTGAAAGGCCGCACTATGTATGACCACATTGCATCAGTCCAGCAGCGCTGGGACTCGGGACGGGGGGACTCCTGGGCGTGGTGGATCGCGGTAGACTACAGTAAGGCATATGATTCTGTGAGTCATTCCATCATGACAAATTTGTTTCGATATATCAGCATCCCAGACCCTTGGATTTGTGTCCGGTGCCAGATATTGCGTGGGCTTGTACCATTTCTGGTTGGGGGAGATGTGGTCAAGAAGGAGCAGCTTCTCCCTTCGTATGGCACCCACCAAGGCGACCCCCTGTCCCCCATTTTTTCCTCCTTGCTTACATCTCTTATTTCTTTGTATTGCGGCGCCATAGCCTTGAGGTGTGGCTGTATTCTGATGATGCGCTGCTGCATTTCCTGCTCGTGGACGGCCCAAACCCAAATGGTCCAGTCTGTCTTAGATGATTTCACAGAGTTTGGGGCATTCACAGGCCTTCGTCTTAATCTGCACAAAACAAAAGCGCTCATGCAAGGGGTGGGCCCGTGGCCCGTGCAACTGTTGGGGATTCAGGTTGTGTCATCTGTTAATTATCTTGGGGCCTTGTTTGGGGACGTTTCCCCCGCTGAAGCGTACGAAAAATCTGTCGGTGTTTTTGAGAGTTGGTGCCTGCATATCTCCCGCATGCCCCTCTCGGCAAAGGAACGTGTGCAGTTGGTACACACCTGGTGCTGCCCAGTGTTGCAGGTCACGGCGGTGGCCTTCTACCCCCCGTAGTCTGTTCTGGTGCGCCTTCGGGCGGCCCTGTGGGTCGCCTTTGGGTCTCGCAAGTGGAAGATGACCCTGGATATCCTGCACTTGGCCCCCTCTGACGGGGGGCTGGGGCTTTGGATGCCAGAAGTTTACCTCTACTCTACACATGCGTCGTCGTTCCCGGCGCTACTTGCAGCACCCAACAAGGTTTGGGTTCGTACAGCGTAATGCGTTGCGTGACTGGTTGGAGCGTAAGGGTATTGTGCACCCTCTGTCTCAATCGTCGCTGCTGCAGCTGTCGCCCTGTGCCACGAGGGGCGCCCCGTGGTTGGCGTACCGTGTGCGCGCAGTGTCTAAATTGAATAAGTTGCGCTCCGGGGCCTCGCTTGACCGGCAGGCGGTCCCAAACGTGCCTCTTTGGAATAGTCGCATCTTTTTGTCTAATTCTCAGACAATGACGTGCAGGTACCTCATCTCCAGAGGGGTCTTGCGTGTTCGTGATCTCATTGATGAGTCTACATGGTCTATGGTCGTGTCTGATGCATGTCGGGGCCCCAAGAAGCTGCGAGCCCTGCACTGGTCTGCGCTACTGGCCACCCTAGCCACCCTGCGTGCCTGGGAGGGTCACCTTCCGGTTCGGGGCAACCGGGCAGGCCTCGAATTGGCGAATGGTCTTCATTTTACACCTATCACACACGTTGTTGCCTGTGCGCTTCGGGTGGATCGCCGCCAGGAGACGGCGGTCTGGCGGGCCTTTCACCGGCTATGCCTTCCTCCCCAGGACCTAGATTTTATCCACACGGGCTTGTGGAAGAAACTTCCAGTGGGACAGCGCCTTCACGCGTTCTTCCCGTGGGTCCCGCCCACCTGCCCCTTTGAGGGCGCTCAAGAAGATGTGTACCACAGCCTCAAAGCCTACTCTTGGCTTACGGTGCCTGTACCTTTGGTCCCGTGTTTAGTGCTTCGGGTCGCGCTCCCATTAGTCGGATGTGCACCGACTATCCGCTGCTGTCCCTCACTCGAGCCCCGGGTCTCTTACTCTGGAAAATAGCGCGCGTGTTGTGGGTCTATCGTTGTGACGTTCGCATTTGGGGCGCAGCCCTAGATCATTCGGCATTTATGCGGGTGTTGTACTCCGAGGTGTCCAAGTGGCTGGAGATGCCATCTTTGTCCCTCTCGCATGAGCCAGTGCATTTGTTTTTACGTGGTGTTTAGGACTGGCTCTCGGATGGCAACATCCCAGTCCTACTTGGCTCAGAGGTGGAAAGAGCAAAGCGCCCAGCAGACTCGTCTGGGACCCCAGACCCCTATATGTTCCGGCCATATAAAGTGGACAAAGTGGGGCGGAAGCGGGCCCGTGCGGAGCAAGCAGGGAGGGTGGTGGAGGCGATTCATGTGCCGGACGCATATACTGACGGCTCATATGCAGAGGAAGGGCCCGGGGGGGGGGGGGGGGGGGGCTTTGCTGGTTATGGAGTGTGGTTTGGCGCCCTTCACCCCCTGAATATATCCTCCCCCCCTTCCGGGGCCAGTCGAGACCAATAATAGAGCGGAGCTGACTGCATGCCTTGAGGCCCTGCGGGCAGTCCCGTTGTCGCAGCCATTGTGTATCATTACCGACAGTAAGTATGTTTACGATGGTGTGACCATGTACATGCACCGCTGGGCACTACAGGGCCGCCATGTTACCAACCAGGACCCGTTGGAGTCCCTCAAAGTGGTGCTGCAAGCCCGTTCGGCAGAGACGCTCTGGAAGCATGTATACAGTCATGTTGGTATACTTGGTAATGAACGTGCCAATTCGTTGGCGAATCAGGGGTGGCGGTGTCACCGTGATAGGTCGCGCTATCTCCAGGACCAGCTTGCCAGGGTCAGCGCCCGGTGGTGGTAGCCTCCTAGCTTGCCCCCGCTACTACGGATAGTTACACTCTGCCCCGGGATGACGACCCTTGCCTGCTTTGAACAATTTTTGCGCATAAAGGCATAAGAGGCATGGACGGTATAGTGGTATGCGCCATGGACTGGCAATCGTCATCGTCGGGGGTTCGAACCCCCCCCCCCCCGTCAAGGGGCTGTTGGGTGCGCCCCCGCCACCGCCCCCGCAGCAACTTGCGCCACCACCGGCACCGCCGGTGGATGGGTGGCGTGTCTCATCCTCGTCATTTTTCCTCCGCTAGAATAGCGTCATATTTTCCTTACCAAAAACGCCGGGCACCAGCATACCTATAGCAGTGCGCCCCGCCACCGGCACCACCGGCCGACGGGAGCCATGGTAGGTGGCCAAAACCTAACCCCGCGGGCAGCCTACTTTAGGAGTGCCACAGTATGATGCTAATTTGCAGCTTGTATGTTTGTTCGTTGCGGCGTTTCCGCCTTTAACTGGTTCTGCTAGTTTGCTGCCGGGTAGAACCGGGGAAACTGTGTGCCAACATACTTCCCTCCCTCTCTCCATGGTTGGCTAGCTGGCGGTCTTGAGGACCAGCAGGGGGGGACATGAAAGCTTGCTCATGCCCCCCCTCCACTGATTGTAAGTATGAGTCACGAGTTGCAAGTAGGTGAGGTATCCGTATGTATTGTCCTCGTAGATGAGTGGTATGTGCCGGGTCTCGCAAACCGTAGGCGGTGGTTCGGGCCCCCAGGAGGGTTGGGATGCACCGGGCGGCAAGGCGGCCCTTCCATTTGTGCCATTGGGGCGAGTAGGCTGACCTCGTCAGTGTAGTATAGTGGCCAAGGTGTCGTACGCTGGCCGGAAAGTGCCAGGTTCAAATCCGGGGGAGCTCGAAATGCGTAGATTTCGTGTTATGTTCTGTGAATATCTACCTTACATCTAGGTTATTTTTTTCAGCGACCAGGCGCCTGGTATCGAACCAGCCCCCCCCCCCCCTTGAGTCCCCAGGGATGCTGTCCCAGGGATGCTGGAGCTAGGATGTGGGGAGCGGTAGGGCACACGAGCATGCAATGTGTGTCTTGCTGTCATTTGGATGGTCCCAAGGGCAGGAGCCGTGGTGTGTTGGCGGCATCTGTACTTATGGCGTCGAGTGCCCGCTGGGCAGCCCCGCCTACAGGGCAGAACAATCGAACTCATGGTTTGCAGCAGTGATAGGATTTTAGGATTTTTGAACCTCGCAATTGGAGCAGATTGCAATGGATTCCTTGGCACACACCACACACACACGCGCGCGCGCGCACGCACACGCACACACACACACACACACACACACACACACACACACACACGCACACACACACACACACGCGCGCACACACACGCACACACACACAGACACACGCACACACACACACACACAAACGCACACGCACACGCACACACACACGCACACATGCACACGCACACACACACACACACACACAGACACACACACACACACACACACACACACACACACACACACACACACACACACATACACACGCGCGCACACACACACACACACACACACACACACATGCACACACACATGCACACACACACACACACACACACACACAGATGGATTTCACAGGGATGGAGACATCGCCCTCACTTTGTGCCCCATTTAAGGGCAGGGTCTGATGGGCCCAAGCGTAGCGGTCACTCTGGGTGCACGGCGTCGTCGGGGCATGTCAGTCGTCCCACAGGTGGTGCGACCGTCGACAGGGAGCGCGCCTTCAGACACTGCTCTGCCGTGACTGCCCCATCAGTTGCACAGTGGCGCTTGCCGCACGTCCATGCGCTGGGCCTGTGACGCGCGCAATCAGCCGCGGAGAGGATCTGCCCCAGGGACTGTCTTGCGGGAGTGCAGTGCTTTGCGCGTCGTTTGTGTCCCCTTTTGCCCGGCGGCCCTTTTCTCGTCAGCCCACGACTTCGAGGTCGCGTGGGATTACGAAGGGCCAGTGAAGAGCCGGCAGTCGGACGGCCGCAGCGGCAGTTATTTGATCAATTCAGCGGATGGCAAGTGGATCTTCAAAAGCGTGTTGAGCAGCGAGGTCGACGCGATTCTCGGGGACAACGGCCATTTTTTGAAGGTTTGCTCGGGGGCGAGACAGGGCCGCTGCCGTCTCTTGAGGGTGTTTGAGTAGGTGTCATGGCAGACGAGACAAGGGGAAGGGAAGGGGATGCCGCACGCTGTGTCTGAACGCAGCGATGGGCAGGAGGAGGGAGGAAGCGGGGCGCAGCAGTCATGCCACTTCCAGAGCCGAGAAAAATGCATTTTGCAGTGAAGCCAAAGTCGTACGAGTGGCCTCACCAAAAAGCATTCTTTGAATTTGTCTCCTCGAACAAACAATGCGACGGATGGAGCCATGGTATTTTCGGTCTTTTCCCCTGACGTACCAGTGCTGCTGCATGCGGGATGGGGGTTGATGCGGAGAGCAGGCCTGAGTCAGAATACTTTTTTGGCATGAGTATGCCCCCCCCCCCCTTCTGGACCGCCACCCCCCCCCCCCTTCACCACAGTTGTAAAATATGAAATTTGCCGAAGGACAAGGTTCCTCAGCCCTTTTTTGGTACACAACTTGGTGGGTCCCAGACCCCCCCCCCCCCGCCCCCCCACACACACAACACCCCCTTCAGGCGCAGGTCTGGCGGAGAGGCCTGATGGGGGTGGGGGGGATGGAAGTAGTAGCAGTGATGCTTCGAATGAAAATGTTGGAGCAGGACCCCATCCCCCCCCCCGCCCTGGGGGAGAAGCAGGAGGAGAAGCTGTGACTCCCGGTCATTATGCCACAGGAGCTGCTTCATTTGCGGGCCTCAAGGCCGTCTCCTGCAGTCTGCACCTCAGAGCTGGGGCATTTGTGATGGAGGAGGCGCTGGTGGCAGACGGACATCGCTGGATTGGTCACTACTGCATCATCGCGATGCCTGCAATGAAGTACCTCTTCCAGCGCCTTCACAACTGTAATTCCAGTGGGTACCGTCAATCAGAAATCACGTAATTGTCTGAACGGATCGATAGGGGCCAAAAATTGCCAGGGAGCCGTGCGACCCTCTTATCGCGTCTCCAGGCAATGGGAAAATGGGGGGAGGGGATTCCCCCGGCCCCCCGCCCAAAACTCAAATTTTAGAGAGGGAAAAAATGTTTGGGCTAATTTTTACTGCACAGAACGTTGGGTCTCAGACCATCCCCCAGTCCGCCCCACTCCCAAGCGTGTCTGCGAAGTGCCATCCTCCTCCGGCCTTGCCCCTCGCTCCCGTGTGTTTGCACCGCAGAGCTACTACCACCACCTGCGCAGCAACAAGACGTCCATGCTGATGCGGATCTTCGGGCTGTACCACTTCGTGCTGCCCGGACGGTCCGTGTGGGGGATTGTGATCGGGAACGTGCTCCAGAACCCGCTCGGACACCCGGTCACGGACATCTTCGATCTGAAGGGCCGCCAGCCCAAGGCCGGCAAGTTCGGGAAGAACCCCGGCCAGCGCGTCATCAAGGACAACGAGATCACGCGGCGGTTCCACCTCCCGGACCAGACCCGCCGCCGGTTCTTCGAGCAGCTGGACGCGGACGTGCTGTTCCTGGAGGCACACAACTTCATGGACTACAGCGTCCTGATCGGGGTCGTCCCCGACACGTCGCAGCAGCCCCACCCGCCGGACCTGCACGCGGAGCGGCCCGGGACCGGCTGCGTGTGGATGGCCGGGGGCAGCCGCAGCGCCCCAGAGCTCTACATGGTCGGCATCATCGACTGCCTCACGCGGTACACCGCCAAGAAGGCCGTGGCGCACTTCTGCAAGACTTTCCTGTGGAACACCCCGCAGCTGTCCACGGTCAAGCCCGGGTACTATGCCTCCCGCATCAAGACCTACATGCAGCACATGGTGGAGGCCCCCTGCGATGCCGGGGCCCTGCCAGGGCCGTCCAGTGGCTCGCAGCATTCGTGACCCGAGGGAGTTTGAGTGCAGACATGCAACTGGCGCCCGCGAATCGGGGTCTCATTTGCAGTCAGCCCTGCGCTGTCTGCCACCCGGTAATACTCGCCGCACTCACATCCGGACCGGAACTCAGTGGGAACGTGTTGCATCCAGTGCATTGCTCGGTAGGGCCCAGCCCCGCCAGGTGGTGACTGGCTGGTCGAGTGGGAGCGATTTTGATGCTAAGCCATTTGACGTCCGGGGTCATTGCAGGGCATCTGCAGCTGTCAGGATGCTCCGCTGCCGGCCCCACAGTCCCCGGCAGTCTGTGGTCCTCTTGCGCCGTGGCCACTGGCGTCCGCCGCGTCAGGTGCAATCGCGTGGAGGTGCGTCCCAGGGAGTTGCGCACTGTCGACGGGTGTGCGGCGAGCGGGTGTTGCTCGGTGGCAAATGGTACGGCGCTATTCCGGACGAGACTGGGGTCCGGTGCAACACACTAGTGGCATGTCTATAAATGGTGACGAACGGCGTGGCGTTGGAGGCTAAGCGACGGCAGTGGACAGCCAACCGGCGGCGGTTGATATATCATTGCCGGCGGTCGATACTGGCAGCAGCTGATAGTTGACCAAAGGCACTTGATTGGCGGCTTGCTTTTGTTCGACGTTGTTTGCCCTTCAACGGATGACATTTTGTGGGTTGCTGGCAAAGTTGCTGGTTAACTGACCCTCTCCTAAGATTTGGGACGTCACGGATCCTTTATTGCTCATATTACAAAAAGTTCGTTACGAATGGCATGCACCTGCATGCCAGCCTAGCCCTACCTGTGACCTCCTCCTCACGCCAGCCCTGCAGGCGTCTCCATCCTGATCCTATGACCCTCCCCTTGCACACCCTGTGTGGGAGGGTTGCACTGTACAGAACGATATTTGTAGATATTTAGATGCAGACAAGTTCTTGGGCATGTTCCGTAGCCAGCTATGCTCAGCACCAGAGAGTCTGGAGTTGGTCAAGCTGTGCAGTCTGGTTTTGACGGAAACTTGTCGTCTGAGCTTCTGTATTACGTTAAAAAACTGAATTCAGGCTGTAGGCTTTCAGATTGATGAGCAGCATAGCATAGAGAAACACTTGCACGCTGTGCATGCGGTGCCTAACACAGTGCGGCATGCGGTGCACGGTATTTGGGGTGGTTTTGCCAACGGATATGAACACCTGAACATCTCTTCTTCTTTTCTCTGAGAGTGAATTCTCCAAGAATGAACAACATCCCTCTAGACCCTCTACACCCACTCAAAATCGCCTGGGATAATTTCTGCATGCTGCAGAGACCTCCAAGGGACATCATTTTGAGGGCTTCTAAGGGGAGACCATTGGCCCAACTCCTGGAGGCTTGCTGTTAATTCCTGGAGGCTGGCTGGTTACTCCTGGAGGGTTGTTGTTAATTCTTGGGTTGTTGTAGTTAGTTGCTAGAGGGGTGCTGTTTATTCTTGGAGGCTTGCTGTTAATTTTAAGAATTAATGTGTTTGCTCAAATGTAAGCAATACCCTCCGGACTGGATGGGGCTCCTCGTGCAACCCCAATGTGCACCGTGCACACACCGTGCATGCACCCAGTCCGTGACTCCACCTTGGCTTATGAGAAAAGCATGTGCACTGCGTGGCACCACTTGAGCACCCCATGCACATATTTGACCATTGTTTTTGAAGAAATGACCAAATTTCAACAATGGCAGGGACGCGGTGCCCTACCCATGCCAAAGAGGTGGGTCATGGCACATTTCCAATCCGGCTGCCCCCCATAAAACTCTAATTACGGTTTTGGGAGAGTTGCATTTCCAGCAAGGGTGGCTTGTTGTAAGTGGTGTTAGTCTAAAAGCGGGTCTGGTGCGTACCCGGTGCGCGTGCGCGCGTGCGGTGCGGGTCCGGTGTGCTCGTGGTGTGGATACTCTCCCCAAGCAGCAGGCTGCTGTATAGGTCTCAGAGACGAGGACAATCTGGTCAGAGGAAAAGTATGCAGCAGCAGGGAGCACAGCTGTTGGGCCGCACTTGAGTCGTTTTCGATATGTTGGTTTGGAACAGCCTGAAGCGCATTGTTTTCGTGTTTGGGGACACTGTCATCCACGTCATTTGCACGCGGCATGCCCGGGATCAAAGGGGACTGCTCTACACCTTTAGAAATATTGCTGCAGACCGGACCAACACTGGATTTGCCAACACCAGTCCTCCTTGGTTCTCTGTGTCTGGGTTGCTGATTTGGTACACGTTCTGCGTGGTTGTCTTTTGCATTTGCTTCCTTCACCCCGTGAGAGGTGTGCTCTCCCATCCTTTTGGCAATGTGACCCCCCCATTTTCAGAGTGCCACTCGACAATTAAGCACCACCGAGAGGCGGCGTGGGGTCCCCCCCCCCCCCCACCCCGCCGCCGCCCGCCCCCCTTCTATGATCCACTGCACTGGGGCTTGGATGCCTGTGAGGGTGCCTCGCGTGCGGTGCAAGCGGTGCGACTTTAGCCCGGACGGCGTAGAATGGCGGTACCATGGAATGTTGCCCAAAAGCGGTCATAGGAGCCTGAGCATCACCAATGGGTGGCCAATTGTTGTGTTTGGGTGGAACTATCAATGTCGGGGTGTAAGAGTGGGCAGCAGGGCGCCTTGTGCATTCGAACATATTGGTGTGACTATGTTTTGCCTCCTTTGCTTTCCACAGGACACATGGCAATGAATGTTGACCTTTTGGCACCGGGCAGTAATGTCTTTTACCTGAGAGGCACCATAGGGGAACGCGTGCCTGCCACTGTTGTCGGCCTCTTATCCTTCCCGGAGTGTGTCACCATCAGCTACGAGCGCTCAGGCCATACGCAGCTTTACTGTGAGTGCGCCGTGGAGTGGCTCACCTTCCCCATTGTGCGCGCGGAGTCCCCCACTTCCGAACGTTGTTCATCCCCACCGCCCACCGCTGCCGTTGGGTCCGGAGCAGTTGCAGCCGACGTTCAGGATTGTCCTGAGACTGAGAGCCTCAACGTTGCGCCGCAGGATGACACCAAACATTTTCAAGTTGCACTTATCATTTCACAAAACCCCTTGGGCCACCGCGTCCCTGTCTGAAAAAGTTGTGCAGTACATCCGTAAGTGACACGTCTACTAAAGCGCACGGTGCGCGCGGCGCAGGCGCGCGGTGCGTTGAGGCACCCTCTGTGGCGGTCCGCCTTCGCTGTGGCGGATGTATTACACGCGTCGCTGCGCAACTCCATCCCTGCAGTCCTCCGTGTAACTCCTGTGTGCGTTGCGCACACACACACACACCCACACCCACCCACCCACACACACATACACACACACACACACACACACACACACACACACACACACACACACACACACACACACACACACACACACACACACACACACCCACACCTACACCCACACCCACATGCGCACATGCACACACACACGTGCGACTCTGGCCCTCTCTCCGACAATCTGAAGTAGCACAGCATGATCAGGAAGGTCCGGTAAGAAGCACACCGCTCTCCTGTACAAGACCACGCAGACAAATGTCAACACGGGACTTTCCATGAGCGTGAGCAGGCTGAAGGAACGCACCCCTTCCCCGCCATAAATTGATCGCCAATGCGGTGTGCAGGCAGTGTGCTCGTTTGGATTGCATGCGATTACGGTCTTGTCACAGATACGGGGTGTGTATCTACTGCATTTCGTGGGTAGTTTCCACGGGGCGTCCCCTTTTGAGGAAAGAATAGTCCATGCTGTGCCCCCCAAGCGCCTCATGATGCTGGTGCATTGCCGTGGGCCAGCTGCCCTTGGGGGGTCAGGCGTCTCATCTATTGCTGTTCAGATTTGCAAGCGTGGCATCCCAATCCGTACAAGGTGGGAATGGGGAGGGTTTTCCGGTGTTGGGGGAAGGCCAAAGCAGTGCTCCAAAGTTGCATGTCCTCTGCGTTTCCGTTGCCACTACTTTTTCACCACATGACCCCAAATCTCACGAAGTGTCACACCGTGTTCTGCAGCATGTCTCTCCTGCATTTGACCTTACCAAGGGCTCCACCACAGCAATGACGGCGCGGGTCAACGTACCAGGCCACATCATGCTACAGTTGTGCACAAAAACTGCAAAGGAGGTGCATGAACATGCATACCTAAAGCGACCCAAACCGGGCGTTGATACTGGGCCAGGGTTGAAGATCCGCATTGGCGGAAGCGGTATGTTCGAGCTCCTGATGAGCAAGCGGGGGCTGTCATCATCGTGGTTGCTGCACCCCTCGTTCATTATTCCGTGCTGACTTTTGTTTCCTGGCGGTTTGGAGGTGACTGACATGGCCAGCAGGTGACCGAAGATTGTTCGGAAGGCAATTGGCGCTCGACCGACGAGGCGTCCTCCAATTTTTCTGTAGGTTCGATTTCCAACACCCAAGCCTCAATGCAGTGGCAGTGCTGCTGCTGTTGCGGCGACAGTGGGAGCACCATCACAGGGCACGCAGCTACGCATTGAGTTGTTGTTCACTCAGCACTCTGCACCACGGTGTCTCACCAAGTATTGATAGGTGGTGGGATTCAGGCATCTTGCAGGTTGGAACACACTGACCCATGGCTCTCTGCCCTATTACCACCAGAGCCTGACCTGTTTTTCCATCCCAATCCGAACCAATCGTAGCGCTGCCATGCACGACAGTCTGTGGCGCTTTGACTTCTGATAAGCATGACAACGGAGTACCCTTCACAGCGCATAGGCATACATAGTGTGCTGTGGCGACTGTCGACAGTTTTGCACTGAACGAGCACCTGCTTTGTTACACAACTCCCAGTGATGAGTGATGTGTGGTTGAGGTTACAGGGCGCAGCACATGTTGCACATACACATACAAAGTTTGTGTACAGTAGCCCTAGCAGACCCTGCTTGCTCTCCCATTTTAGGCACAGAAGCATGGCGTACTGGGTGCTGATCCTTATTTTTCTCTCCTGTCTGCTATCTTCACCCTCCCCAATGGAGGGGTTTGCGCGAAATTGTTTTGCAGGACCCCCGCCCCCCAGGGACCTAGCGCGTGGTGAAGTTCGTTCGCCCCAAGCGAATTGAGCTGGCGCCGCGGGAGGAGCACGAACGACTCCTCTTGCTACATTGCCTCCTGGACCCCCTGGAGGTCAGCTGGCGAGCAGCCCTGTCCACGGGTGACGTGGACCAAGGGGGAACGTTAGCGCGCCGGGCGCGCGCCGGGCATCTTTTTTGACCCGTGCCCTACCGGTGGACTGTTGCCGTTGATATGTTGGGCAACATTATATGGATTTGCCCCTTGGCCCCCGGGACATCAGCAGATTTGGGATGGGTATGGACCTTCTCGTACCCGAGGTGATTTCTTTGATTTCGAAGTTGGGGGCCATGATGGTGCTTATAAGGGCCGGATTCATGTCATTGTGCCATTAATTGGAAGAAAGAATGCACTTTGACAGCCCGCCAACAATGTTACAATGACGTGCACGGGTGGTATAGGGCACGCATTGAGCAGCCGTTTGCTCGGTTGTGGCACGCAAGATGAGGCAGAGGATGAGGCAGAAGTGTGTGTATTGTGTTGCCATAACGCTCCACCGTTGTAGTTTGTGATGAGTGTAAGGAGCACTATTGTACTGAATGTATTGACACCACACTTGTGAGACCAATGTTATGATGCAGCTCTACTGTTCGCGATACCTCAATGACGCCTATCGCTTCTACTGGAGATCGATGCGGTTGTGCTATCCTAACCCCCCATTCTCCCAACTTGCTAAGGTGTTGACCAAGACCGCCCTTAAAGGAGCGAGAGTGGTACTGTGTACCCCAGTTTGCAACTTTCTTGAGCTGGGGCAGTTTGGGTCACCTAATTCTTAGGGCGTTTCCAAGGGGTGTGCTTGGGGGCTCTTCGGGGGGAACATAGTCTAAAAGTAGCGGGCCGGGCGCGCGCCGGGCAAACATTCCCCCCAAGCGTGGGCTTTTGGGACGATGGCGGCAGAGTAAAACCCTCCTCGCCCTCTCCTGCCCGGAATTCACCCCGGACAAGCTGCCGGCAGGGGCCGCCCTACCGCTCGCCTCACCGCACCTGCCCCGGGGTAGGGGTAGGGGGACCGACCAGCTGCTCTGCGAGGTACGCCTGTGCCCGAAGCAGCGGAGGGACACCGGGGGACCGCTCACTTGCCCCCTGGCGCGAATCCAGGCGGCCCAAGGGCCCCTGTGGGAGGTGCTCCGTTGGCTGGAGGGGAAGGGCGAGACTGCATCTCGTCCAGCTTGATAAAATGCTTCAAATGGGCATACCTTTTTTGCTATTCACCCTAACCTGGCAGAACGTTCGTCCAGAATTAGTCATAATGGCAAAAAGAGACATGAAATTTGAGATTGCAGTTGTGCACGCACAGAACACGCAAAAAACACATATTTCTCATGCACCATTTGGTAACATAGAGACGGCAGCACAAAAACACATGTACAAAAATGACACCGCCAATGTGTAAGAAAGTGCACATAAGGGGGTGCTAACGGGTGGGTAGTTTGTGTGGCCTAAGCACGATGGGGGGAAGGGCGGCCGTCCGCGCACACACCTGTTGGCGTAGGGAGTCCAACTCCCACTTCCAGATCGTGGTAAGGTCATTCACCGGGATCACTGACAGGGGGCATCCCTGGAGGATGCCGTCCGTGGCCCGCTACTAGCAGCCGAGGGCCCCAGTTATCTTGAAGGCCCGGCGGAGCTACTTGTACATGGCCACCGGGGCACGGCACATGCCGGGGTCCATGCCCAGCTCCAACGCAGGGCCAATACGACCGCCTGGGGGATGAGATCGAAGCACTTGATGTAGTCAATGCTCATCCCTGCCACTGCCCACTTCCGGAGGCGACATAGTTCCAGGAGGATTTGTGTCACCGCCGCCCCGTCCAGGGGGCTGATGGCCGGGCGGAAGCCGAAGGCTGGTGGGTGGGCCTATGACTGCTGCCACGCGATGGCGTCCACCAGGCGCACGCCCGCCCACAGCCTGTAGATCATGGATAGGTGTTTAGGGGCCCCGGCGGACCATCTTTGGGGATCAGGGCAGTGTGGCCCTCGGCTAGGCGGGCCGGCCACTTGCCCAGGCGCTCCACTTCCCAGAGGAGGTAAGCCCGCCAACCCAGCAGCCTGTCGGGGAGGGAGCGGAGGGCGGCCAGGCTCCACCTGTCCAGCCCCAGGGTCGAGGGCTTCATGCGGGAGCGGCCCTTGCGCAGGCGGCCACCGTCCAGCCGCGACGCAATCATGGGGACCTGCCAGACCTGTTGCCCGTACCGGTGTAGGAAGGCCGCCGGATCCAGTTCGGGGTCTACCACATGATTGCGGTTTATTGGCCGCCGGGCGTCCTGCAGGAGGCCATCCATTTTCGCCAGATTGGCCGTAGCAGTGCATCCGGCCTCTCCAGCCTGGAGAGGAAGGTGACGGGGCGTAGGACTCGGCCTTGAGCCACCGGTACACCGCCCCCTGGTTAGAGGACCAGACCTCCTCCAGCCAGGTGCACCACTCCCGCAAGCGCTCCTTGTCCTCGGCCCGAAGTGTAGCCAGCAGCAAGCGCGAAGCGTGGGCGCCCTACCGCGCGGGGTTCAGCAAGCGTGGGCCGCACTCCGGCGCCCCCTCAACAGGTTCCATGCACTCGGCCCGGGGTATGCAGGCTTGGAGCTAGGCGGCGCTCACGATTGGCTAGCCCCATGGGATCCGCTGCGCCGCCTCTGCGCGACGCGGCATGGTGGGGAAGGCTCCTTGCATTGCTCCCTTTTGCTTAGGCAATTCGTACGTCTGTGGTATCAGACTAGTTTGCTGTCAGCTTCACACACCCTGTTGTGTTACCTTTGTTGGGCTGCATTGAGTTATGCTGTGACTGTTGCTGCTGCAGATATTTGTGCCTAATGCCTTGAGAATGATGGACATTCACCTTCTTCAAACAGCCGTGGGGGGTACACGTGCCACGACCCCAAAGGCTATAATGCGACTGGCACTAAACAAAGGCAAGACCCTGCCCCTGTTGGAGTTGGCACTTGAGTTGCGACACAATAGAAAGACTAGGCGTACTGTGGTGGATGTGCGTGCTGTCTGGGATCATGTGTGTCCACCAAGATGGCTGATTATACTGCAGAAGCAACTGTTCTCACTATATAACGTTGTAAGGGTCGTCACATATCAACACACTAAGAGGGCCACGGGGGTTTCATATCGGGGCACTATGACTCAGTCCATCAGACGCAAGCTGGCCATGGCACGGGAATGCATGAGCAACACACCTACAATTTCAGAGGTCGCTGCTGCCTAGGCTGCGCATCTCTGGAGGTCATTTGAGAGACAGCAAATTGCATTGTGGTATGACAACTACCGTCGCTACATAGTGGGGTGGACCCCCTTAACCCTGATAAGAGGTTGAATGTGACTGCAGTCGCTGTTTTGCACACTACTGAGCTACCACAATACCCTGGTCTGCCTGATTTGGATGTTGTTGCACATCCACTCGCTCCAGTCGTTGCCTATCTTGTCCGCTGTGTTGGGTTGCTTCTACAAAGGAGTACAGGACCAGATGGGCCGATGCTGAGGACCTGGTTTCGTGCACCACTGGATTTGGCTTGTATTGCACTTGCGTCCCTCAACCGGAGGCCTTTTTTGTTGTTGGAATTGAAGTGTGGAACTCATGTTGAGTTACTTGAATTTGTCAGGAGGCTAGAATGTCTGCAGCTCAAGACAAGACGGATTGTGCCATTTTGGATTGACATGAAGATTTTCTATGCATCGTTGAAGATGTCTTACGGAGCTAGCTACGCCCCTTGGCACGTAGACCATTTTTTTTTGGGACACCCATTAATGTATGGAGTCTGGCACCCATACAAGTACTCTGTGGAAATCACCTACAAAGCATTTATACCAATTGTTAAATTTCTCGACCAAGGTTGGGACCTGAAGGTCAGGGCTGTCGTACCATTGAAAGTGAAGTTGCGTCACATGGAGAAAACAATCGCTGGGCTGCTGCTTGCCATAGCTGCCAACAAGGCTCGGTTGGATAGTACGACACAGGTACTCTTGGACAATTATAGATACCTAAGAGATGTGCAAAGGGTTGGTCTCAGCTGCCTCCTGGGACTGAAAGCCTTGTTGTATTCGTATTGTCCGGCACTGCTTGCCCTAGGTGTTCTTGTTCGTGAATGACATTGGAATGCTCGGACAGCATCTTCCACCATTGCTGCTGAGGAATGTGTTGCAATGAGTACTGTCCAGCTCATGCATGTAATACCTTGTGACAAATGGCTGACTACTGAGTACCTGCGTACCAATAGTATGGCGCCATTGTTCTGGTCTAACTGGCACAACCGCGCACTTGGCTGTCTGTTGTGTAAGGAGTATGGCGAGGCAATGTTGAGCGGTCTACTCATGAGGTCAAAGGAGGTTGGCAATGCGCAGTCGCTGCAACAAACGTATGACCTGTTTCTAAAGCTGCCACCCACACTGCCGGTGTTGGTGTTTTGACCCAAAAGTCCGTTGAAAAGTACACCAAAAATGTACGCCTGTTCATTCACAGTGTATTACATCCCTAGTTCCCTGTTCCTGTTTTTCAAGAGGACAAATATGTGGTCAAACGGCTTGAGGAAGCCCCTGCCATGCGTTTTCCAGGAATATGGTCCCGAACTAAGGTTAAAGAGCAAGATATTGCCAAACTGCTTAGGCATAGCCTCAAGTGTCTCATTGCAAGAGCACAAATACCAAATGGTGTGGAGGATTTTCTTAACACCTATGCTCAAACACTTTCCGATGTGGATCAGAGGCAACGCAACGTGCAGTACGAGAACATTCACATAGCAGGTGCCAATGCCCCAAATATTCCACCCAAGCAAGCCCGCCGTGCGCAGCCTACACCAGCCCCCCCCCCCCCCCCACCAACCCCCCCCTGCTCCAGCCCCCCCCCCCCCAAATGCCTGTGCCTGCACCTGTTAATGATTTCAATTATGTGGAGAGTGCCAGTGATGGGCGTGAAGAGGTTCATAGTGACTCGGCCCTGGAGATGCTTGATGAAGATGTGGAAGTGGGATAGAGTACACGTGGTTGGACCTAAATTGCCTGTCTTATTTGTTGTTATGGCTCAAAGCTGGACTAAATTTCGTGAGCTTTCACATTTCGTGATTTCATTGTATTATTTGCTGTCATGGTCGAAGCTGGACTACATTTCGTCCAGACCTGCCTTTGTTGTGAATTTGCCAGTCTGCAGCACTGTCCCATTGCTGTTGCACAGCTACTAGCAATCCTGAATTTAGTTTCTGTCCAACCTGTAATATTGTCTTTGATATGCAGTATAGTGTCCCCGATTTCACATGAACACTGCCCGTGTGCTTTTTTGCTGTTTTCAAGCTATGTCTGCAACTCATGAGCGTGAAAATGTCATTTGTGAGCCCACGGACCAGACCAATGATGAGGCACCTACAAATGGAACCTAAGAATCTGATCCGCCTCAGACCCAAGTTGAGGAACCAGCCCCCAACCTCCTGCGAAGCCAAAGCCAAAGGCGAAGCCCTAAGGGAAGGCTAATATTTGTGTGGCTGACTATCCCACTTCAACCAAGCGCATTCGGGTCCGCTGGGATCAAATTCTGATTGCTACTTGGCGTATTGAACGTCAGGTTCGTGGGCTGAACCCCGATCCCGTCCAAGCGCGCTATGAGGATTTACTGCGGGCACCACCCCCTGATGTTATAGATGATTTATTATTGGTACCTGGAGTCCGTATGTTCTTACTTGTTTGTTACATGTTTACTCGTCGGCCACTGTCATTGTACTATGTGTGTGAATGTCAGGGTTGTGACATCGTGTTTCTTGTCATGCAGGGCAGTGGTGCATGTTCCATATGTGTGGTACACTCGAAATGGTTGATGTATTACAAAAAGTGGTTGCAAGTGCAGTCTCTCTCAATATGCATGCATGGTTATTGTGTGGCACTCCCTTGGATATGGTTGCATGAGAATACCATTTTTGAAATATAATAGACTCCATTTCCCCTCACCAGGTGCAAGGGGTCCCCTAGGTGAAAAATGTATACCCCATTTTTAGGTGTATCCCCCCTGGGCCAGCATGGCCCCTCGTAGCCCAGGGGGGAGGGGGTGGGGGATGGGTATTTTGCGTGGCCTAAGTCCTGCACGAGGAGGCCACAGCCGACTTGGAGTCGGGGGCCGTACTCCTGCTCAAGGATGCGGGCCCCGGCTACGGGGTAGTCGGGCTATGCGGACGACACCCAGGCGGTAGCCTTGGGGGCGCCGTCCCTTGAGGGGAAGGTCCCCACAACGGAGGAGTGGCTTCAGGTCATGGGCTAGGACGTGCGCGTGGACAAGTCCTACTTTTGGGTGCAAGGGGAGAAGGGCGCCCCGGCGGTTTTGCTCCGGGGTGTTCCAATCTCGATGGCGGGCACGTTCCGCCAACTAGTGGTTGACGTCGCCTTTGGGGGCTCTAGGACGACGGGGCTAGTGCTATCCCGGCGCTTGGAGGCGGGCCGGAGTGCCCTCCACCGCCTACCCCACCTTTCCACCTATCCCCGCCGGGAGCGGGCTATTAGCACGCTGGTCACCCCGTTGGCGCTCCATGGGGTGGCCGTCGCCTCGGTGACGGACCTTGACCTACGCGGTCCTTCGGGCCTTGTGGGGGGCCACGCGCCTGTCCCAGGCCAAGGAGATTTTCTTTTCGGTCCTGCCCAAGGGTCACCGCATCTCCACGGTGATGCACACGCAATATGAGCGCCTGGTCCTGGTGGCCCGGCAACCGGGAGTCACCCGGGTCTTCGCCCAAGCCATCTGGGATTCGGGCGGCCGCCCACCCGGAACGGGCCTGGTGGGGCGCGCGCTCCAGACGGCGACCGCCCTTGGGTGGAGCCCTCGCGAGCGTTGGTGGTGCTAGGACGTACCACGTGGCAAGAGACAGGGGAAGCGGGGTTGTCCCGCGGCACCGGAAGTGCCGTGGGCGGGCTGGCGACAGGGAGGGCACTCTTAGGCGCCGGCCTCGTGTTGTCATCGGTGGAGGATGGGGGGGGAACGGGTCAGCCCCCACCCCCTCCCATCTGTGTTGATCCTACACTCGCAGCCCTCCCTTGTCAGTCGTTGGTCAGTCGCGAGGTCAGGCTTGGGGCGCTTCGGGGGCCGGGGGCTCCCGGGCCCTAGGGCCGGGGGGGGGGGGGGGGGCAAATGTCTAGGGCGGTGCCACGCACCTGTAGGCCGCCGGGGGGCCCGTGTCAGAGAGGGCCTGGGAAGCAGGGCGCGCGCCGGGCTTGCGGGAGAAGGACTGGGCGGCCCAGCGCGACCCGAGGCGTTGCCGCCGGGCACCACGGGCCCACCGCAGAGCCGCCATGCCCCTTGTGGCCGGCGCGGCACCAGCGGCGGATGCCCCACCCCAGCCTTTTGCACCGGGGGCACAAGGGCGCCCCGTGCTGCAAGCACACTTTGCCCTGAGTGCTGCTGCCCGCCCCCGCTGAGCAGCTGCGTTGCGGCACCGCGAGCGGGACGCTTGAGGGTGGCGCTTGGGGGGGGCTCGTGGCCTATGGCAGGAGCGGCGGCCCTCCCTTGGGAGGGTAGGCGTAGTAGTCCATGAGGAAACGGTCGCCTAGCGACGGATGTATGCGAGCCAGGGTCCGCAGGCGCCGGATCCACGTGTCCGGGAAGTGGGTCCCCACGCGCCTAAGCTGCAATATCACCTCGTGGTGAGCTGCGAAGAACAGGCGGGCGGATGGGCCGGCACACACACGTCGCCCTAAGGGGAGGAGGGAGCAAGATTGCCCCAGGGGGGCCCCGCATAGCAAAGTGCCCCTTGCCAGGTGGCGTTCGACCAGCCCCGCGGCTTTTCGCAGGTGCTGGGCCCTTTCCCCAGTGGGAGGCACGTGCCCCATAGACGGTGATCAAGGGAGGCCGGGAGCGCCCCCTGACAAGGGCCTCGTACTCCCGGGCCGGCTCTGCCCACGACACTTCCGGCGGCCCCGGTCCCCAGGCCAGCACTCGAGCCTAGCGGACCAAGACTTGGACAAACTCCTGAGGCCACCGCCAGCCCGGTTGGGCCCCTAGCCGTAGGCGCGGTTGGTTGCGGACCGCATCCCCCGGAGGTGGGCGAACGAAATCGTCCCAGGGGAAGGGTTGCGTGGCCACGGTGGCAGCTGGTCTGGGAACAGGGAGTTCCCATGGCCCGCCCAATCCCTGCGCCCCGCTGCCATGCGGGCGGCGAGGACCGCCAAGTACATGCCACACAGGCGGTACAGAAACTCGTCCAGGAGCGCCCGTTCCACCCCCTGCGCGAGCTGGAGAGGGAAGAGGCGCGCCCTCCTCAAGCGGGCAGGCCACTGGTCTAGCGGCCATAATTGGGGGAGGGCTGCCGCCACATCCCGCAGCCAGGGGCTCCATGTCTCCCGGGACCGCTCCCACTCTAGGCGGTGCCACAAGACGTGGACCTCGTCCTCATCCGCCGCCCCACAATGGGGGCATCCCGAGTGCGTCCGCATACCGTAGCCGGATACCCGCTCCGCCGTCCACAGGGGGCCCGCCATGAGGCCGTGTAGCAGCGACTTCTCCAGCTCCGTGGAGGCGACCCGCATCGCCGCGCGGCAAGCAGGGCCAACGGCCCCTTTCCCTAGACCCCCGAAGGTGATTGGGCGCTGCGCCTCTAGCTGGCGTGAGGAATGGCAACAGAGGCTATCCCGTACCCGGTGCTGGACCTGGCGGAGGGGCAGCGGGTACTCTTGCCCTAGAGCAGCCTCTGCCGCCGGAACCTGAGCCCCCGGGGCACTCCCCGATGTTTTTAGCTGCATCTGTTCGGCCCTGAGCAGCCGCGCCGTGCCGCGGCGCCGGTCCCCACCCTAGGATTGTAGGCGGTTGCAGCTGACAGCCACCAGATCCATAGCGGACATCCCCCCCCCCCCCCGCACGGCGACCGAAGGCGCCAGGGCGGGGGGGCTCTCAACCCTCGGCGGGTGCGCCTTCAGCACCCTCGCCACCGCAGTCCACACAGCCCCAGCGGCGGCAGCGAGGCAAGGCTAGCGCAGAAGAGACCTCGTCCCCTCTGGCACGTCCCCTCCTGGCTACCGTGTAGGCACAGACGGGGGCCTATAGGGGAGGACACGGGCGCCCAAACTCGACTTTTCCCACCTCCCCACCCCTCCACCTCTGTACATATGCAAGTGGACGCTAAAAGACGAATGCCCCCTTTATGTGTTATCCACCCTATTTGGCTGTTGGGCGGGGGGGGGGACAACTCAAGAATTGAAGTTTTTGAAACTTTTTTTTTGATACTGTGATCATGTCGAATGACCATCCAACTTCTGTCAAGCATGTTTTAGGCCGTATTTATCTATTTTTCAGGGACCCCTGCACCCGGTAGGGGGCGCTTCTGGACAGGCCACTAGGTCGCCCGTCGTGCGGCGTTGGCGGGGACACGGCCGCATCGGCTTCAGCAGCCTCCCCCCTCCACGCCCCCACCTCCCCCAAAACCTCAAAAAAGTGGGTTTCAAGTGGGGGAGGGGGGTCTAGGGGGGTCCGGGCCAACAACTCATTGGGGGATGCGTTTATGGGACAAAATATTGCTTTTACAAGAGGTTAAACCAACGATTCAACCCCTTGAGGTAGGGTACGCGAATAGCCCCAAAAAGGCCCAAAAGGAGGGTTATGTGGCTTTCCCCCCTGTGTACGGGCCTACGTGGCTTTGATCTAACAACCTCTGCGAGGTGATTTCCATTTTTGAGCTGCCGCGGCTGGACGTTGTGCCCCAGCCCCCTTGGGAGCCCCCGCCCAAGGCGAAAAACCGCACAAGCAGGTTGTGTGCCAATCCCGTTTGACCCCCCCTCCCCCCGCACCCAATACCCAAATAAGGTGAAAAACAAATAATTCACGGCCTAAAACATGCTTTACATCCCTTGGATGGGCATTTTAGGTGATCACAATATCAAAAAATTAAGTTTCGACTTTGGAGGTGTCCAAGGCACAAGCCGGTTGTGCACTAGCCCGTTCACTCATGTAAGCCATTATTGGAGGAAACAATCATTTTGCCTGTTTGGAACAAGTTTTGACCGGCCCTCGGCAAGGCTAGGGACTGCAAAAAATGTCCTTTCGTCTCCTAGTAGGCATATACGATCACAACATCTCCACTCACACCCCTCAGAGTGGGTAGCACCTAGTCACCAAGGTCGCCAAAACCGCCAACATAGCATAAATGGTTGAAAAGTGCATCAACTGCACAAGCGCTCGTCCCACTCCGCCCCATACAAACCCCATGGAGTTTGGACCCGGAAACACTTTTTCGGCTCATAAAAAAAACGAAGAGCCTCATGTTTTTCGACCCCCAAAAATGGGGAGTCGATTTTTCGACATTTATGACCCCCCCCCCCCCGCCGCACCTCAGTGTCCAGAGGACCAAAGCCAAAGCACAGTCAGCAACCACCTGGTGTGGTACAGAACTGGTCTGCGCTGCAGTGCAGCAAGAACAACACTGAACAATGTGGTTATGACCATGCGCCTGTGACACGGGGGCGTATGCGAGCCCAGTTTCCGTTGCCTCATGGCCCCCGCCGCACCATGCCCCTGCCCCTCTTGTGGTGCGGGGGAGCCGCGGGGAGCTCTGCGCCTGGTGGGAGCCCTGGGACGGAGAGCGCCAAAAGTGTCTCCTCCGCCACCCAGGTCCATGTTGACCACAGGCGGTCCTAGTCCCCGGCTGCCAACTCCGCGTGCTAGCGGGGCGCTAGGGCGTCCAGCAGGCCTTGTACCAGAGGGACCCACTCCTCCTCTGTAATGGGCGGGATGACCCCTCGGGGCATGGTCACGAGCTGATCGACGCTTTGCACCGTCGCCCCGGTGAGCAGTTCAAAGCGCACCGGGCGATGGTGCAGGATGCCGCATTCCGGCAGCCCCTCTGACCCGCGCAACAAGGCTGCCAGGCGGGTGTCAACCAACAGCCCGTGAATGCGGGTGGGGTGTCCTCCCCGCACCCCCACATATAAGCAAAGGAGGGGGCGTCCCACGGTGGTTGGCAGCTCAGAGTCGGCGTCCGCCAAGCACCAGCTGAGCAGCAGCCCCTGCAGCGTGGGCGACGCCTGCCGGAGGTCCACGAGGGGGAAATTAAAATCCCCCCCAATCGAATGCGGCACCGCCCCATGTCGTGCCGCATAATCCATGGCATGCTGCCAAAAGGCCCGGTTCAGCGCCGGCTGGCCCGACACGCCGTATGCTGCTTGGGCATGGAGGACCGTCGCCCCCGTGCTAAGGCACACCGGCGCATGGCACCACCTGATGGAGTGCCAGAGGGCGGCCGCCGGCGAGTCTTCGCCATCCTTGGCCGGCGGCGTGACCTGCCGCACCGGTAGGCCCTGTCGCACGAGGACCGCCGTTCCCCCCTGTGGGCAGTCCCAAATGCCCCCGCCGCGCGACTCCAATGGGGCGCCCCACAAGGGCTGCCAGCCAGCTTCGCGTGCCAAGCACCCCATGGCTGACCGGCGTGTGGCCGTGAGTCTGGTCTCCCCTAGTAACACCACATCAGCCTCCCATGCGGGGACTGTGGGACAGTGGGGCCGCGGCGTGGTAACGTTTGAAACAGCCACCCGCTGCAGCCCTGGTTGGGGATGAACATTGCCGCAATGCGCCCGCCGCGCCCGTTTGCGCGCGCGTGTGCGCGCGCGCGCACACACGCACACACACACACACACACACATCTTAGCGCGAGCGCGCACCACGCCCGGACCGCAACACATGAGGGAAGAGGAGGGGGGGGGGGTGCCGGCCCCTGCCAGCTTGCGATGATGGGGCAGCCACCACGAGCCGACACGCGGGCGTGCCAGCTGGCGCGCCCGTGAAATGAAAGGTTAGGCGCCCATACAACGGGCCGGTTAGAGGTGTTGGCGCCAATGCCAGACTTGGGCAAGGAGAAGGGGGCCATGCCCGCCACGTGCTCCAACACGCATGCACCGGGAACAGGGTAGCCGAAGCCCCCAACCCAAGTCCACCGAAGACTGCCATGGATGCAGGGCCTACCAAGAATGGACCCAGTCGAGGGGCTGGCACCCGCGCGGGGGAGGGCAGGAACGGGAGTGCGCGCCCAACGCGGAGCTTGGCGCAAGGAAGGAGTGGGCGTGACAAGACTGGATGCACTCGCTGCTCGTCCAGGGGGGGCGGGCCTACCAAGACGGGGTCTTGCAAGACAGAGGGGGGGAGGATATCCGCCTACCCGCTAGGGTGGGGGGGCAGACCGCGCAAAAAGTAGAGGTAACCCCACCAAAGCCAAGACCGCCACCACGTGCCAGCACTACGCCTACCGAGCCGCCAAAAGACACGCGGACCCGTGGCCTTGCCATCTATGGCGACATAGCCCTCGGCTACGGTGAACAGAGACAGCTCCCCAGGTGAATCTGGAACACATGCTAAGTGTGGAGCCCTCGTTTGTACTATATGCCCTACTTCTTGAACCAGGCGGTTGCCTGAGAGCTCGCATTACACTCTTTGAACTTGTTGAGCCTGGACAAAAAAAAATAGCCCTCGGCTGCCCATGGGGGCTGCCATGTCGACGTCACCCTTCGCCGGCTGCCCTAGCTGTGGTGCTGACGAAGAGGCCACTGGGGGGTCGGCCGCCGGGCGCTGGCCCGTTGCCAGGACGCGCACTAGGCGGTCGCGGGGTCCCATAGGGACACAAGGTGCCGCCTGATTGCGGCGCATGACCCGCTCCCAAATGCAGTCCGGGACACGGGAGTACGTGGACGGCAGGAAAATGCCCGCCCAGCCCATGGCCACCCCTTCGAGCTGCACGTCGAGGACTTGGCGCTCCAAGGAGGTGCTCGCAAGCTGGGTGCAGCGCCGCACCCGAATCGGCACCCGGTCGCCGAAGACTTCCGCGGCCGCGCGCCGCAATTGTGCATCCGCTTCAGCGGCCGCACCGTGACCCTGCCCCTCTTGTAGTGCGGGGGAGCTGTGGGGAGCTCTGCGCCCGGTTGGAGCCATGGGACTGAGAGCGCCAGCAACGTCTCCTCCGCCACCTAGGTCCACGTAAGAGGCGGTCCAGGTCCTCGGCTGCCAACTACGCGTGCTAGCGGGGCCCTAGGGGGTCCAGCAGGCCCTGTACCAGAGGGTACCGGAAGAAGGAGTCGTCAACCTGAACTTCTTCACCATCTACCCACGGTGTCTACCGCGTATGAGGTCACGGGCACTATCACTGCTGTTACGCAGGTTCATGGGGGGCAGCCGCGCCTCCCCCATTGCAGCTGCGCTGCTGCAAATGCTTCGCCGCTGCTGCAAATGCTTCGCCGCCCTCGCAATAGCCTGTGAACCCCGGGGGCCGCCCTGCAGTGCAGGGTGCGCACTAAGCGCCTGCCCCAGGAAACCGCTGACCCTGCGGTGGTGGACCCGGTGCCACGATAATCGTTGGAAACAAGAGATGCAGGATGGTGGTGCAGTGCAGTGAGATCGGAAGAATTTTTGGCTCTTACAGCCCGTTTCAAACCACCCCCAAAAAGACAACCTAACATGTCCAACTGTTGGATCCCATTAGGGTGGTGTGGAAACCTTTTGAGATCAAACCCATATTTTCATGACCCCTGCATGTGACAGTTTGTACAGTTTGCAGTTTAAACATTTGTCACTGTGTTTAGATGCATTTTCTAGTTGGTGCTGGTGAAGGGCACTGCCACAAAAACCCCAAGTCACGACAATCGTTGGAAATTACCCCCTCTCATTTTATGGCGCCAGCGCCGTAAATGTGTACCCACTACAGAATGATCCCCCCTTGCCCATTGGTGGTGTTCACCGGTGTGTCCAGCTGCGGGTGGTTATGACAGGGATCACACTTAGCACACATGGGAAGCAACAACAGACTATGCAGACTATGCAGACTATGCAGCCCCCCCACCCCTCTGTCCATCTCTGCCCTTCTCCTTCAGACAACAAAAATTTTTCTGGTCATAGTGTTGGTTTCCAATCACTAGGCAGGCGACTTTTTTTTTACGGCGCGGGTTAAAATCTCTACACCAAACAGTACAAAAAATGGGAGCATTGACAGAGTGTTCGGGTCTCATTTGATCAATATTTCCCTCCTTGCAGTTGTCCAATTAGGGAGATGTCTTTTAAATTGTCCGGAAAATGCAACTGATAGCAATCTGTCTTTTTGTGGATCTGCTTTACACATTCCCCTAGGGTTGCCACTGACCCGTCGTAGCATATCTGAACAAGGTCCAGATCCTGCGCTACTAGTTTAAAGCAATGCTGGAACTGTGTTTTTCAGATACAACTCGGTGTAGAAAAAATGCAAAATTTGACCGAGATGTGTCAGTGTTTACGGCGCTGGCGCCGTACAATTTTCCTTGGTCATACATTTGCGATCCAGGGGGTTAGAGCCCAGTCGTGCGCATGTTTTCAAAAAGAATGCATTTTTTTACGGCACCCTGGGTTTGGGGGTATACAGCTGTGCATAATGCACCCCAAGTAGGAGTCCTAGCCCTTGACGACCAGCCCAGTGCGTCTTGTAGCTGTTGCATGTGTGCTTGTGTCTCTGTCTAGTCCAAGGCCACCACCCCACGCATGGCAGAACCGCGCATCCCCATCCGGGGGTACACCTCAGTGCGGGTATTCCCAGAGCCATCTCTCAGACCCTCTGATTCTCTTTCTCGTCCACGTCAGTTGCCTCTGCTTTTTGGGCCAAATCCATGTCAGTGTATACCCGCTGCCCGGACGTCATGGGAACCATCCGCCATGACCTCCACGACTACGCTGATGCGGCGCTTGACGCACGAATGGAGGGGCTTCTGCCCGTCACTGCGCCTGGGGTCTCCGCTCCAAGCGGGAGTATCTGCAGCGAGCAAGGGGACACAAAGGACGCGTTGCTGGTGGTTTCTGCCCTTCCCGCCGACTGGCCCTGTCCATTACGGGAATGTGCTGCACTGTTTTCCCAGAGCCCTTTGCCAGGATTCACTTTATCATCCGCAATCACACATGCACCCACCCCGAGGGAGGTGTCGGGAGGAACCGACCCGCAGGGAGGTCCTCCTGACCCGCAGGGAGCTGTTGGGAAGGAAGGAAGGATTTCATGGAGCATTGACCTTGGGCTTGGTGGTGCTGTGTCCTGCCAGTGCTCCCCTGATAGGTCGCCTTGGCCAGGCACCTCCTAAACCGACGCATGCAGGTGTTGGGATGCACAGACCCCTAAGGGAGGTGTCCAGGTAGGGGTCTAGAGATACCGAGGCCACCAGATTGCCAGTGTGTGTGCCATTTTGGCATTGTCAGGGTTTGTGACCTCATTTGACCCCTCGGTCACCATCCCTTTATCCCCAATCTAAGCCACGACCCCATGTGGGATGGATACACCACTGTCCCCTCCCACTATACACCACATCAATATTTGGATGGGGTGCATGTTCCCTTCATTGCCGACCCTTCATTGGTCCGTCGTTAGTTAAGAGGCACAAATTTGGTTCACTCAAAGTTTTTTTTGCACCGCCAATGCAAAGCCCTTGCTGTGACGTGGCCATTTCGAGACGTAGGGAGGTCAAACATTCGTTCAATCGTAGAGTCATGCCATGCTATCATGGCCCATGCTGGCAATCATTCACTTCACTTCACTTTGGAATGGTCTCCTTCATTTCTATTGAAGCATACAAACCAAGAAGTTCAAAGATGATCCATGCTTTGGATGGGTAAACCATACATAGTAACACAACAAAGAAGTGCCACTGCAACGAGATTCCTAGAGATGTCTTTTGATTGGCCAGGTTGCAAAATTCGCCTTTCGTCGAGTTTCTAGAGGCGCAACGCAGCATTACAGGTTCTCCAATTTGCCCTGCCACTAAGGCCTTCGTCGTGCAGAGGCCGCCAGTTGCCGACAAGTGTATTGCCTTTGCCTTGGCCCCCCCAAGTCGTTCTTTGATTTCATCACCGTCCCTTTGGCAGGTGACCATGGTAGCTTCCAGTGAAACGGAATGCAGGGAGTCGGATGAGCTGCTCGTTGCCCGTTTGGATCATCTTGAACAGAAGCGAGCCATTGCTTTCGAATGCGAACCCGGAAAAGTGTTGCTTGTAGATGGGCTCAACACGGCGATGGAAACGTGCACAGAGGATGAGCTTGCGGATCTCTTCGAAGATTATGGAATGGTAAGGGATGTTGTCATTATGGGACACCCCGCCGGTCCATGTGATCGGCAAGTAGCGTTGGTCGTTATGGATTCACAAGGAGCCGCTCGTCATGCTGAAACAGCGTTGCATGCCAATATCTACAAAGGCGAAAGATTGGATGTGAAGCGAATGGACCCTGCCGGACACCTTAAGTTCACGAGTAAGGCGATCCAAATGAATGACCTTGCCACCGTTGCAATCCGACCGTTCCAGCAATCTTCTACGCGCCCTCAATTTGGTGATGTTTCGCGTTGTTTGTCTTGTTCGTTTTCGATTATTTGCGCCATGCACCCTACATTCTACTCCTCAGATGGGTGAACAAAGTTTGTATGCATTTCTTACGGTAATCCCATAGATCGCCATGATTGCATTCATTGATCTTCTGTTGTGCCGACAATCCATGGGCACTGCGGATGTGACGCATTCGCTTGTCTCTCCTCCCTTTGGTGTTGACCAAACCATGAAGTGGTGTTGGGTTCCATATTAGATCCTCCTCATCTTTTACGCGCTCTAAGTTCGGGGATGTGCATTGCGAAATTTGCATTTCATAGGTACCATACAAGGGGGCGTGCCCGACCGACAAAAAGTGCAGGTATTTGCTTGGTGCGGGCAAGTGGGATCCATTCAGAACCCACTTTTGCACACATTTGATGGCATGTCAGGCATGTCGGTGGCGCATGTGTCGCTCGATTTCATTCGTGACTCCCTAGACATGGACGATGCACCTTGATCACAATGGTACGCATTAGAATTCTTCGAACCAGCAGAGAACTCTCAAGGAGGGGAACTAGGTACACCGCGCGATTTCCTACCGGAAAAAGGAAGACATCCTTGATCAGCGGCCTTGGATCACCATGGGAGATAGTTTGCAACCCAACTCCTCCGCAAGGGCGAGGAGCCTTAGTTCGTTCGATATCGCTTGGCCGGTTACGGGGTTGGTTGCGTGCACTCCCGGATTGTTTTGGAATACGGACGCCACAACCAATTGGCAGGCACTGACCCATAGGGAGATGTTGGGGGGCGTCGGCCCCCAAAAAGAGGTGTTGGGAGACCCCCATACAGGAGGCCCTGCTAGATATGGCCAATCCGTCCCTTTGCCTGAATACTGATCTGGTTACCGCACTGCCCCAGTTCTGATTTGGTTGAGGATCAGCGTGGAGGGGATGCAGAGGGGCTTATCCCAGCAAATGCAGGGAAATATGCCTTGCATTGCCCAGGCCATCGGAGGACACCCAGCGCCGAGGCAACCGGAGAGCGGCCCCAGTGGTTCTGCTGATACCCTTGCTCTCATCGATCACTGTCATATGGGTCATCTACATGATCCCCATGAGCTCAATGACCACCATGATCTCGGAGACCTATTTGAGCCCAGTGCTCTGGAAGACCTATTTGATCTCAGTGCTCTAGATGTGGAGACAGCATCAGATTTGGGTGACCACTGGGCTTATATGGGGTCCCAGATGAACGTCCAACCTGCACAAACAGAAGGTGTTGACAGAGACATGGAGGAAGCGAGAAGAATGTCGCTTGAGTTGGGGCCCAGCCCCAATCTCGTATTGCAGGTAACATTGAGGTGACCATCTGATATGGTTGCATTTCTATCAACAAGTGTCTTTTGCCCAGGCAAAGTCCGAGGTGACCCACCCGATTAGACCCACGCCAGGCCCTGTCAGACTATTTTCTCCTGGGTTTTGCCTCCCACCAAAAGCTGATTTTTCCATTTCACTGCTCACATTTGTGTGTTGTCGGAATGGTTGGAATTCTCTCGGGATCTCAAATATGCACTTTCGGGGCTGAGGTTAGGGTCACCAAATGTGAGGGTATGGGGGATCCCAAACAAGGTTGCCAAAGCGATTACTGCTGGTTGGAAAGGCGTTTGGAGGGCAAGTTCTGGTGGTTGCTGGCCCGTTGGGGGCAGACAAAAGCAATTGTGGCAAAGTGTGTGCCCCCAGAGTGGGTGTGCAACCCCCCCTCCTCTGTTCAAGTGCATGCTTGGTCACCACCCTTTCCCTCCAGGAGCCACAAAACAGTGGCGAAGGTGTGGTTGTATGGATTGTGTCTGGGTATGTGAGGGGTCCTTGGGCTTCCAGGGAAAGGGGGCTGCACGGTTGTGTAGGCTGCTACCTCTGAGTGTATTGAACGCATGTGTCGGGGCGAGTCGCTGGGGATCTTCCCGGGCAGTCGTGTTGGGGACATTGATTGGGGGAAAGCGTGTTCCGTGTCGGAGGTCTGCTGCCAGGCAGTGTCGGGGCGGTGCCAAGTCACTGAAGCCCCCTCACAAGCGGCACACTGAGGCACCTATCGAGGCACGCAGATTCGGAGTTGCATTGTGAATGGATGATTCGGGTGCCAACAGCATTGTAGTGTGCGTTGATCACTTGGAGACGTCATGTCTGCAGTTTTGCTATAAATTTGGACCGCGCAACGGATGAGGACGATGCATGTGTGGCATACCGTAGTACTGTGGCATCTGGGGTATTCCTACGCAAGAGCTCCAGGGGCTTCATGTGCCAATGCCCCCATCCCCTGGTCCTGTATTTTTTGCGATTCTCAGAGCAGCAGGAAAGGGGCAGCCCAGGGCCAACTGGGTGCCATGCCTGCGGAAGCGAGGATCCATTTTGGAATGCCACAGGACCCGGCGCAGTGGTTCTGGTACTGGTTCTGGCGATGCGGATGGCACTTGTACACTCTTTGGCTGCCCGTGATCGCGTCACAGGTCGTGTGCGCCTGCGCAGCCTTACGTCAGTACCTCAGCCCAATGCAGTGTGTGGGTGAAGGGCCGACAGTTGGGCTGGTTGCTGTCTCTGGGCGTCCAAGGGGGCCAACTCTGGGACACGGAAGTGATGGCGTGGCCCGCTGCCGCGCATCCGTCGGGGCATGGCTGCCGCATGGGGAAGGAGCAGAGTGGGATCCGGAGGGCGATGAGGGCATGGGCAGGGATGTTTTGGACCCGCTGACGACCATAGGAAAAGGGGTGGGGGTACACCCCAATGGACTCCGCCCCCCTGGACCCAGATATTGCAGTTGGAAAAATAAAATTTACCGAAGGAAAAATTGATTCGGGCCATTTTTGGTGCACGAACTTTTCGGTTCCGGACCCCCCCCCCCCCACCCCCCTCTTCTAATGCATCTGTGCATTCGTGAGGGGAGGGATGGCACACGGGTTGCGATGGTGGTGGGGCGCAGGAAGCGGAAGTCGGAGAGAAAAGGTAAGGTCAGGGCGCGTGCGCATCGTGCCTCCTTTCCGCCATACGCTCCTCAACATCCCCCAACCGGGCAGACTATCCCGCTCAAACAGGGGCCATCGCCGACCTGGGCTGGGCCCTTCAGCCCCCCCCCGTCTCATCGAAGGAGGTGCTGTAAGTGCCCAGTCACTGCAGTCGCTCCGGAAAGCGATTGACGCCTTGATTGTTTATGACCCATGCCCCCCCCCGTGCCTACAACCAGCACCAACAGAGGCCTGCCCAGACCGCCTTCCTCATGCCAGGGGTTGCAGCTCTTCATGCAGGTTGCTGCACACGCTGAAGACCTCGATTGGGATGCCATGCTTCCTCGGGATTTGGAAAAGTGGAAGTGGTGGGGAAAGCTATCGGCGGAAGTGAGTACCTGTCCGGGCATTCCCCGTGAGAATTCTGAGACCGAAGGCGACCGGGATTCGTCATGGCTGCAGTCGCACGTTGAAGGAGCGACGCAATCTCCAGAGCAGCAGTGGAATAACAGCACAAGTGGCAGCTCCAAAAGCTCCAGCAGCAGCTCAAGCAATGCCAGCAGCCCCAGTAGCCCCAGCTCCATCTGCAGCAGGTGCAGTGAAAGTGGCACAGTAGTACGTGCACTATTTGTATAATACTTTGTACGGTACAGTGGATGACACCCTGCAGGCACCAGCGCAAAGCCAGCGCAGCATGTGTCTGGTGCTGCCAGATCTGTTTCCCACGTGTGGAGGCGGATGTGACACACTGGTTTCGGTCCTCGGTGGAGCGCATGAACTTGCCAGGGTCTCCCCTGGAGCACCGACTACCCTTTCACCGACCTCACATGTATTGAGATGGAATGGAATTCCAGGAGGTCTTTTGCACGCTTCTTGTTTGGCCTGTAATGGGAAGTGTTCGTGCGACGTAGCCCTGCAGGATGGAATCGGACTCAACCAAAACGAAGTCACAGATTTCCATGCCCTTTTGAAAGTCAGCGCGGTCTTGGTGCGTCCTTTGCTGTAGATCAGCCGACGAGCATTCGGGACACAACTGCACATGTTTGTCGTGATTGATTACTGTAGATTTCACCATCACATCCGCATGCTGGGCGAACATTGCGGGATATATCCACTATCACCACTGCACTGAGCATCAGCGCACTGTTTATAGCTGTATCATGGAAGGATTGTACTTCGTCAATCCGCTGCTCTCGGTGGTACAGGCCAGTGTTCAAGTCTGCAGCGATGAAACTTCTCTGGAAGCCGCCAAAGCCTCCGTTGCTTCGCATCGTTTCCCTTTAAATTTTGACAAAATCTTGGGTTTTGGTAGGCCCTCCCCTCAGACATGCAGCCCTGCTCCAGAGTCTTCATGCCCGACCACAAGATGATTCCAAGTGCTTCAAGTTGGACTGTCGCACAAGTCTCATTTTTATCTATTGCTATTTGTGGTCACCTTTGTACCACAACCCTCAATGGGGACTGTAAGTGGGGACCGTCCATCTGGTCGTCCCCCCCCCCCCAACACACACACACACACACACACCCAAATGCCAGTGATCACTGCTGCAAACACTCTTTAGATGCCCCATCTTGTCTCCCTCTGCTCTGTTGTCCAGCATCTCATGCATGACTCCCTCAGAAGGACTCCCACCCAGGCACATACCGCTGTGCCCGTCGCAAAGGGTACCTACGGGGCACACATGCTGCACTCAAGGGTGGTCCATGATGAAGCAAACATATTTTTTTTTGCTGACGACCGCCCTCCGATTCGACTGTAGCTGATGGTCAATTAACGTAATCGACAGCGCTCCGGTAAGTTGCGGCAGTTGACAGCCTATTGACGTTGGGTGGCAGTAAACCACATCGCCAACGGTCCCCATACGACCAGAGCGTTACAAAGTACAGCAGTCTGTGTGACTCCTCGTATTTGGAGGGATGGCTCTGGCTGGCACTCGGCGGGGCCTCACGGTGCTCCTCGGTGCAGTGCAGCAAAATGGCCCTGTCGGTGAACCTCTTGATCACACACACGCGCGCGCCTCCCTCAGTCTGTCTGTCTTCCCAAGAGGGGGGGGGTGTCCAGGAAATGCCTGAACATAAGCACTGACCCCCCACTCCTTCACGGCGTGCAACGTGCAACCGCCACGTCCCGTTGTGTTTTGTGTGTTTTGTGTATTGGGTCTGGACG
This sequence comes from Eutreptiella sp. 'Long Island Sound 2002', assembly GCA_964036045.1. Classification (NCBI taxonomy): domain Eukaryota; phylum Euglenozoa; class Euglenophyceae; order Eutreptiales; family Eutreptiaceae; genus Eutreptiella; species Eutreptiella sp. 'Long Island Sound 2002'. Next base: position 23,847,639 of record OZ038388.1, read on the forward strand.
AAGACTAACGGGGGGGGGGGCGGGATTGGTCTGCGCCTGCTTGGACACAGTTGGCTCGGTCCTGTCGCCCTGCCTTCTGGTTCCGGTGCCGTCTGGGCCCGGGCGTACGGCCAGACCAGGAGAAGCAGAGAGTGGAGTGGTGCCCACGTTTCCCTTCCATGAACGTGGGCACTACGGGCCATCCGTTTCGCTGTGAGCAGCAACTCACCGTTGGGGTCCACAGATCCAACCCCCCCCCCCCCAAATCGGCAGCCGATTTCGCCGATTTGTTCCGCCGATTTGTTGGGTTTCTGAATTCCGCCGATTTTTTCTGCCAATTTGTGGGGTTTCTGTGATTTGGCCGATTCGTTCTGCCGACTTGTTGGGGTTTCTGGGATTCTGCTTGGGAGGTGTCACTCTAAGATGTGCATCATTTATTTTGGGACACTGGATAATACCTTTTCTTTCTGTATTGGTTGTTCAGATTGGCACCATGAAGCGTTTTTACTGCCCACAAAAAGACGAGTCCGTGGTCCCCTGGGATTCATTGTCCCCTGATGATCAAAATTTTCTGCGGGACAAGTACCCTGATGCTGGTCAGGGGGCAGTTTGCGACTTGTGTGTTCACTCTGCACGCCCCAGTTCGTTCTTCGGCCGCCATTCTCAAGCACCTCATCATCAGCCCCCCAATCACTGGATTCTGGGCTGCAACTGCCTTCGGCTCCTCTAGTTGTGTCTGGTGCAGCCACGCCTTTGGCCACAGAGTCAGTGGAACCTGGGGTTGTGGAGCCTGCAGCGTCTGGTGCAGAGTCATCTACTGCTGCCACAGGGTCACCACTGGACCACTGCCTTGTATTGCCACCTGTATCCTCAGGGACCATGTACAGACGGAGAGATGATTGCAAATCAGTGCTGCACACCCACCCAGCACACAGTGGGATGCAAATGGGAAGCCTGTGTGCATTTATCTTCTTCCAGAAGGCTTTGTTTGTGCATGGAGAACCAATTTTCTCAGGAAGACATGTGAAAAAAAAATGCAAAAAAATTGCGATCTGTAAACAGTGGAATTGAACCCACGCCAGCAAAAATGAGTGTTTAGGCAGATACCACTGGGCCACCACTGTGCACTGCTAAATTACGGCTCAGGGACCATGTACAGACCGAGAGACGAAAATTTTTTTTTGAAAATTGAGAGATATTTTACGTTTCCGCATGACTGCAACTAAGGTGTGTTTGGGGCCTGGGACTGAGATCCAGGGCACTGGGAGCCTGTTTTGCCGAAAAATCGGTCCGCCGATTTGTTGGGATTTCTTCGCCGATTTGGGGGGGGGGGTGCAGGTCATGTCCGCGGCAGACCTTTCGTCTCATTGCAGTGCACGCATTTCTTTCCTGAATTTTGAGACGCCCCACGCCTTTTGCGGGTGCCTGTGGCCATGGGGGGCCATTGCTCTCAGCAGCCTGTTGCACGGGGTCAGGGTCTCGCAGCCCCTTCTTCGACGAGGGGTGCGTCCCAGGGACCAGCCCAAGCCTGGCATGTTGGTAGATCGGCCCTCAGTCGTCAGATGTTGAGGGAGGTGTCGCATGGCATACGGTTGGGCATAGGCTGAGGCGTCACAGGTCAGTGGCCACCAAAGGTGCACGGTGCCCGCACAGCGCGGTTTACCTTCTTACCCTTCCTCTACCCCACCATCAGTGCCCCTGTGCTGTCCTGCTCCCTGCCTGAGAGCCCAACCCTCACAAAATTTGCAGCCCCCAAGGCTCCCAGCCATCCTCAGGTCCTCATCTCCATTCCCCTCCTCCTCCACCTCTTTGTTCCCGCATATCTCATGCCCCGCCCCGACCGCCCGGGCGTGGAAGAAGCGGCTGCACGAGGCGCACACGGTGGCCATGTTTCAGCAGCCATCATGGCTGCGGTACTGGAGCCAATAGTACCATCAAAACACCCCAAGCAAGTGCTGACCAGGGGTCACGAAATGGAAGCTCCTTTCGGCGAAATTGCTGACTGCAACAAAGCAGTTCACATCAATGTTGAGGGTGTCCCTTGTCAGGCCTTTCTGGCTTTGCCGGCACGGTTGACAGGCCACCGACAGCAGTCGTTTTTCAACTGACGCTTTTCTGGGTTTCAGGCACCACAAACTCTCGAGCCCTTTGTCTTGCCTCTTGATGATAGACCGCCCTCTCCCCTGTCCTCTCTGATGATAAATATACTTTTGTACAGGCTGTTCAGATGCCCCCCAATTTTGCAGGTTGCCATATGATGGTCTGGGCCTCCGTAATGGACAACCTAACCCCCATCCGCGCATGCCAATGCCCCCTTCCCTTCCAGGGGTGATTAAGAATGGCCCCCAATGCCAATGGGACCTCCCTCGGGAAAGGACAATCGTGGCCCAGGCCACTGTCATGGGAGGTGGCGGGTGGTCAGGGTGTTTTTTTGGTGGCAGGATTGCAGTCCAGCGGCGCCGGATGGCTGAAAGCACTTGCTGGTCTGGTCAGTGCTCTGTTCAGGTCCGGGCGTGCCGCAATTTGGTGGTTGATCAACGATAGGCAGCCAAGGACCAACGACGGGCAGCATGCCGCAGCGCCCAATTTTTTTTCGTTCCTGTGTGGTATTGAGCGCAGAACTGATGCGAATCGTTTGGGTTGCCTTTGTCTGTGCACCGTTTTCTTCCACAGCCTGACATTTTTCTTTTCACTGTACTTGTTGCCACGTCAAGTACTGAGGCCCAACCTGACAAGAGAAACAAGGAAACTACTGGGACCACGTTTGACTGTTTGCAATGGCCAATTTCTGAAAACAGACGAAAGGGATTTTTCAGTCCAGCCTTTGCATTTTCTGTAGGAGGGATTTCTGTTGTGTGGCCTGGCTGCATGTGATATGGTCACCCTCCCTAGACCAACGGTGTTTCAGCATGCCACAGCATACTGCAGCATGCCGCAGCATGCCCCAACTGCAAATTTTTTCCTTCGGACCGTTGGTTCTTGGTGGTGGTAGTTTGGGGCAGGTCAAGGGGCATTGAGAGCCCCTCGTGACGTTGCATGCGAGGGGGACGTGCATAACGCCAGCAGTGCTCATGTGTACATATGTGCAACGTCCAGAAAAGCGACAGTGTTGCCTCTCTTTTCTGGATGTGCTCTATGCTCAAAGCCGAGCAAGTGATGGACAGTGCACCAGTGGATAAGCAGCAAGAGCCCACGGGCTTATGCATTGAGTCTGTGCTTTGTTGCATTTTGATACTGCTGTGAGGAAGTGCAGCTGAAAAGTGAAGGATGGAGGTCCGTAGCCCCTCCCTCTCTCATCCCAGGAAGGTTTTGCGCGAACAACACATTACGTGTTGACTCAATCATTTTTGCCCTTGGGGCCATTTTGCAGGGCACGGCATTGTCGCTGCCCCCAGCCCCCACCCCATGCCTTTGCTGCGGGAAATGGCAACCATGCTTTCAGCATGCTAGTCATGGGGTGCAACCCTACAGAAAGGAAACCCAACTGAAAGGATGTCTCTAAGAGAGGCCTAGACGCAGGATCGGGTCTTACAGGGCCCTCAGTAGCTGTACCCAGCAACCCCAACCTAGCAACGTCATTTGATGGAACCAGGTCCCCAATGCTTGTCGCCCCCGCGCATGCTGCTCTCCGGCAGTGGGGGAGGGGGGCCCACTCCCGATTTGGAAGCGAAAGCTGACCGTACTTATCTCTGCGGAAATGCCCCATCATTTTTTTTTCCCGTACTAAGTGCGCTTCTGCCGGAGATTTAACAATGCGTAAAAATTTTTTACCTCGAGGGCTATCATTTTGAAAAGGCATAAATTTTTTGAAGCTCTGTTAGCTGTTGAAAAGGTCGATTTTAGCGATGCGCATGTGCTCTTCTATGGAAGCGGCAATTGTGATCTTTGATTTTGACTGTCCAAATCAGGACCCAGCTAGAGTTGAGGAAAATTCGACTTGAGACCACCAATATAAAGAGTTTTTGAAGCCTAATAATGCTATAGAATCGCTTTTTCGCAAAATAGTGCGAATCACTGTTCTGCAACACCGCTTGTCGATTCCAGGGTCAACTTTGAGTCTTTTACCAAATGTTGTTGATGCCATCTAAGTTACATAAGGACATAAGGACATGCAAGAGAGAAAAGCGGTGTCTAATGTACAACTCAGCCTTCCGCTTATGAACAAAAACTGTGACTGTCCTTATGGGGCTCCCTACACAAACCACCCTTCATGGTTTGCGTGCGTTTGCTCGGATGCACTGGATACTAGGGACAAGACTGGAGCCATGCATGCAACGGTTTGCAGTGGATAAACAATGGTACATGGGTTACGCGCAGGAGTGTAGCAAATATGGCGGGATAGCGATGAAGTGGATAGCACCAGCGAAGACTAAGGATACTAAGGATTGGGATTGCGAAAAAAGCCACCGAGAACATTCATTGGCGAGAGAGGAGCGAAACGAGCAAAACATTTGACATTGACTTTGCCGTGCGGTTTACCTGCAAGGTTTAGAGCGGGATACCGTTGAAGTGGAAAGGCATACTAAATATCGGGAGAGCAACAAAAATTGGTGGTGATCAATGGGATCGCGGTGAAGTGAAAGCCAAGTACCAAAATATTATATACTCCAAAAAACATGATGCATGATAGCCGAATGGCACATGCAATGCAGAGTGCAATAAGCGATGGTGGATTTTGCACCATGGTGATGTAACTCAATTTGCTGGGATTATGGTGACACCCCCGTTTGCGTATTTCCACCCACCCTCGCACAAAAAAGGATTACTATCATTGAAAACTATGCGGCAAACAAAGATGGGATCGCCGTGAAGCGAACGCCACTTGCCAAGACAAAAAAAAGGTGGCCATGAGTGAACGGGGGGAGCGGGGGGCACAAAAAATGGTATCATTACAATCTATTCAGGAAACATCAACCCCCCCCCCCCAAATCGGCGGCCGAATTCGGCCAACCTCGCCGATTTGTTCCGCCAATTTGTTGGGTTTCTGAATTTCGCCGATTTGTTTTGCGGATTCTTTGGGTTTCTGTGATTTTGCCCATTCGTTCTGCCGACTTGTTGGGGCTTCTGGGATTGTAGGACTCCTGATTTGGACGTGTCAACCTAAGATGTGCATCATTTACTTCGGGACACCGGATTATACTTTTTCTTTCTACATTGGTTCTTCAGATTGGCACCATGAAGTGTTTTTACTGCCCAGAGAAAGACGCATCAACAATTTTCCCATCAGATTGACTACTGTAGGACAGCTTTGGTTGCAGATCAGAGCTGCACACCCACCTAGCAGACAGGAAGATGCAAATGGGAAGCCTGTGTGAATTCCTCTTCTTCTGGCAAGCTTTGTTTGTGCATGGAAAACCAATTTTCTCAGGAAGACAAGTGAAAAAAAATGCAAAAAAAATTCCGGTCCGTAAACAGTGGGAATTGAACCCACGCCAGCAAAAGTGTGTGCCTTGGCATATACCACTGGAGCACCACTGTGCACTGCTCAGGGACCATGTACAGACCGAGAGACGAAAATTTTTTTGAAAAAATTGAGAGATATTTTACGTTTCCACATGAATGCAACTATTGAACGACCATAAGGAAGGTGTGTTAGGGGTCTGGGACTGAGATCCAGGGCACTGGGAGCCTGTTTTGCGAAAAATCGGTCCGCCGATTTGTTCGCCGATTTGTTGGGATTTCTTCGTCGATTTTGGGGGGGGGTTGAAACATGGATGGGATCGCGGTGAAGTGAATGCCACTTGCCAACACAAAAAGAGATAGTCAAAGGGGGGGGCATAAAAAATAGTATCATTACAAACTAGTCAACAAACATTAATGGGATTGCCGTGAAGCGGAAGCCACTCACCAACACAAAAAGAGGTGCCAAAAGGGGGGGAGGAGGGGGGGGATAGAAAATAGTATCATTACAAAATATTCAGTAAATATTGATGGGATTGCGGTGAAGAGAAGGCCACGTGCCAACACAAAAAGAGGGAGCCAAAAAGGCGGAAGCACGGGGGGGGGGGGGCAAAAATTACAAACTATTCAGCAAACATTGATGGGATTGTGGTGAAGCGAAAGCCACTTGCCAGCACAAAAAGAGATAGTCAAAAAGGGAGGAAGGGGGGTGGGGTGGTGGTGGTGGGGGGGGGGGGGCACTAAAAATAGTATCATTACAAACTATTAAGCCGACATTGATGGGATCGCAGTGAAGCAAGAGCCATTTGCCAACACAAAGAGAGGTAGCCAAAAAGCCGGGGGGGGGGGGGGCATAAAACAGTGCCATTACAAACTAGTCAACAAACGTTGATGGGATCGCGAAGGCTTTTTGGGAACTTGCATGGGCTAATATGGGTCAAATGCAGCTCAAAATAGCAGTAGACCACTTGTTTGAGCACCCCAAATGATCTAGGAACAATTTTGGAAAAAATCATTTTTGACCATTTTTGGACCCTCGGGTGACCCCGTAACCCTACCCTAGCACGCGCACTGTGTGCGCTCCATCACTCCTCGGTGCCAAAATGGGGCATTGAAGGGTGTTGACGGCACGGAAATAGCTTGCAATTGATCCTCTTCATCGTTGTTTATCACCACAAGGGTGCCCAACGCGATCCATGGCCATCAAACACAGATTGGGAAGGTGGAACTTAAATAGGTATGCAAAAAGGGTGCTTTTCAAGTCTCATTGTGCGGTCTTTTGGGCCCAAAAGGGGGTCAGTAGGGCAACCAGTCACGTGCACAACACACTAAACGGGGATCAAAAGTGTTTCTTCATCATCCATGTTGGTTGCAATGCAATTGGACCCCTCCATGGACATCCTAGGCACCCAAGCTGCCCCAAAACTGCCAATTTTTGGCCATTTTCCACGGATTTTGAAACAGAGGCCCACCATGTGTGACACCCGCTCCCGACCGCCGTCCTTGAGTTTCTGGCTCATACTTTGTGTGGTTGTCCCTCACACCCATAGGTACCATCCACCAAAATTTTGGCCGAATCCGAAGCACCACAACGGAGCTGTGATTTCCCCCCATTTCGCGTGTGCTTGCTGCTTGCTTGCTTGCTAGTTGCCAATCTTGTTAGTTCCGGCCTAGACACTAAAGAGGGTTATAAAACCAAGACTGGTTCCACCAGCTCGGTGACCCTAATCAAGACTGAATATTGGGACCGAGCTGGTGGGGGAGGGAACATTAGATATGACCGGTGAGGTGAGGTGAGGTGAGGTGAGGTGAGGTGAGTCATCAAGAATGATTCACACATTGATGGCTCTTGACAAAGTGAAATCAGCTTGCAAGTGAACCCCATCACCACGAGGCCCACTTTCAAGGCTTTTTGGACTTCTGAGAGGCCAAAATGCCCCAAAATGGGCTCAAAATGGGCTCATTTCACCCGTTTGTGCACCCCAAATGGTCTAGGATAATTTTGGAAAAATGCGTTTTTGACCCATTTTTGACCCATTTTTGGTCCCAAAACAGCCCATTTTCAAGGCATTTTGGGATTTTCGGGGGACCAAAATGGGCCACCACAAGCTCAAAACGGTCCAAAAACACTTGTTTTAGCGTCGCACATGGTCTAGGATCATTTTTGAGAAAAGTCATCTTTTTGCCCCTACCGGACCCTGTTGACCCATTTGGGCACCCACCTGTTTGGGCTTGAGCTTGCAGCTTGCCGCAGCCTAGTGGGCCTAGGTATTGGGGTCTAGGCGTCCGTTTGGGCAATTCTGAGGGGTGGAAACCACAAAAAGCGGGGGGTTGCGGGTGGAGTAGGTGCCCCCGGAATCGCATTTTGAGCCATGTAGCCAAAGATATGGCCTATTCTTGGTTTGTGGCTGTCGGCATTTGGGGCTTTTGGGGCCTTGTTGGGCCGTTTCCGGGACATATCATGGAGTTAGAGGGCCGCAAAGAGCTCGTTGACACAGGGAAGTCAAGCCGCACGTGCAGTGTACCCACCGTTTCCCTTCATTTGGCCGTTTTGAATGTGTTCCAAGGCCTTTTTGGCCCAAAAATGGCTGTTTTTGGCCCTAAACTGCAGTTTTTGAAACTGAGGTCCGCCACTTGCAAATCCCGTTCCCGGCCGCCACCGTTGAGTTTTTTGCTCAAACTTTGTGTGATTGTACTTCACACCCATAGGTATCATCCACCAAAATTTCACCCAAATCTGAAGCACCACGACGGCCATTTCGCGCGTGCTGCTGCTTGCTGCTTGCTTGCTTGCTTGCTTGCTTGCTTGCTGCTGCTGCTACTGCTAAACCTGGTAGGTCCACCCTAGACACTAAAAAGGGTTATAAAACCAAGACTGGTTCCACCAGCTCGGTGACCCTAACCCTAGCCCTAACCGTAGCCCTAGCTCTCATCCTAGGCCAGGGTCACAATTGTTGTTGGGGTCCAAAATGGAGACCAATGATGTGGCAAAAGCAGCCATGAGCGAAATTTGGGGGATCTTGTTCAGCCCAATCAACATGGCTGGCATGGCCAAACTAGCTGGCTGCAAAGGTTAGGGTTAGGTTTATGGTGATGGTATGGTTAGAGGGTGGGCAAGGGGAGGTAAGGGGAGCCTATCCCCCCCTCCCACCACCACCCCAAATCGCCCCGCTTGGAGCCCCGCGCAACGGACCCTCCCAGAGCCCCCCTTCCCCCCATTGCCGCTCCCTGAACCCCCCCCTCCAACCCCCCCCCCCCCGCCGCGGGGGCCTCCGGCCAACAGTTAGTTGGGGGTGGGGGGGTTTAGAATGACAGAGGAGTCGCCCCCGCCCCCCCCCCCCCCGGTGGTCGCTACCCATTTTAGGTGTTGCTTGACCAACAAGGAATTGAAATTCATTCTGGTATTATTGAATTATTGCTCACTATTGTAGTTGAATGCTGTAACCACGTTTTGGCTACGAATGGTGGTTTAAGGTGGGCCCTCTTCTGCATCCAACCCTAACCCTAACCTGGTAGCAGTGTTTATGTGTGTTTTTCTTGTGAATCTCCGATGGTGTTCTTAAAGACTGTCCAACTTTAACCCCTACCTCTATGCATCCTTAGGCCTCGTACCCCCCGTTGTGTTCTCTTTATCGCTAACCCGCCGGGTCTTGTCGCGGTGGGCGGGCTGGGCTACTCCCAGGGCTAGCTGGACAAAACCATAGTGCGTGTGTGTCATGTTGCTTCTGTGGAAGCCTACCCTTGATCTGTGTGAAAACGCCACCTACACTTGGGAAGGCACAAGATATGTTATTGACTTTGAGTCTTCAACGGCTGGACACACTGAAAAGTCACATTCCAACAACAAGTACTATACAAGAGGGGCAAGAATGTTGGCAAATGTGCCACACTTCAACCTCCCAAGCCTCACCCTCTCGGCCCCTCCAAGGGGCGGAAATTGATCATCCAATTGGACCCCAAAACAGACCGTGCAAGCATGGTTGCACCCTCATGGTCACTTCCAAAACGTGGCTTGGTATTGACAGCAATTTGTGAATTGAAGAAATGAAATGAGCCACTATGGTGCAGCAATGCGTTGTTGCACACCATTAATATCCCAACCCTCCCAGTGCTTGATACTAGGATGAGAACATGTCACCTTTGGGCACAATTCAACCCAACAGGCAGTGCATTTGCAAACCCACACATCGGTCCTTAAGTCTCTCAGCCACTCTCCAGTACAACATTGCAACGGAGATGGTGACTTGTTGGGGTGCTACCCCCTGCACTTGCTAGAAGCCCAATGGAGAGTGTTGGTGGTGGGGAGTTCAGCGGACGCTTTGGGCCATGCTACACATACCAGGGAGGGGAAAATTAGGAACAGGCGAAATCACCTCGAAGAAAGGTTATTAGATCAGGCGCAGGCACGGGCGCCATGCTGCCCTTTTTGGGGGTCATTTGTGCAGCATACACTGAGGTATGATATTGGATGTCTAACCCCTTGTAAAATCATCATTTTGGGAGACAAAATGATCCCTCAATGAATTTTTCGATTATGACCCCCCTACCCGCACATCTGGGTACCATTTTTTTGGGCGGGGGGACTATTTTGTGTCTCACGGCCGCTGTGAGTCAATTTGGACCCAGGTCCTGAACAATTTTTTCCTTGTACATGGTTGATGTGTGTGTGTGTGTGTGTATGACACACAAACGACAGACCGAAAGACCTGCAGCTCCTGAGGGGTTTTCTTTCACCGCTTTTCTTGCTCTGTTCTTGTTTTCGCGGTTCTCATTGTGTGTGTGTGTGTTTTGTGCTATCAAAAAGCACGCCACCACCACATTTCGTGCTGGATGTGCAAAAAAATCTGTGCTGAATGTGTCGACTCACACTATTGTGGGAACAAAACTGTTTATGAAGCATGATAAATATCAAATTTTTCATGCGAAATGAATTAGCAGATTTGGTTTATGTGGTGTCATGTGCTATGCGAGTAAGGTGTTGCGGTGGGTTGGAAGGGTGGCAATTTTCTGGTGTGCTTTGGGGTTTCTCTAGGAGAGGGTAAGCTTGGGAGTAAAGTCTAGGACATCGTGCAAGAGTAGCACACCGGGCGCGCACCAGGCAAATACTCCTCCGAACATCGGCATTGGCATAATCACACAAAGCACACCCTCCCAGTGGTCATTTTCCCTACATGTTGTGTGGACCGGCCCCGACCTTGCCCTTTGACATTGACATACCACCTAGATTGAGGCCAACAATACTTTGACATTTGTCCCCTTCGCCCGCTGAACTGGATGATCGCCAGAGTGCCCTCCCTTGTCAAACGGACCCAAGGGGAGCGAGGGGTGTATTTATAAGGACGTTCTACTTGACACTATACTCCAGCAAGTGAAGAGCTATTCAGATTGTGCTAATTGGTGTGAATCAATGTTCTGTTTTTGGCCAAGCATCTGATCAAGCTGCAAGGAACGGAGTAGTAGACCTGAGCCTGATCTAGCATCCAAGCCAAGTCATTATCCAAGGTGAGATTTCCCATGGAACATTCTAGATGAATGGGAGCGATTCAGTGAATGGTTCCACCCCCGCCCCTCCCCCCCCTCCCGCCCGCCAATGGTTCAAGCCCCGCTAGAGGGCACAACGCGGCCGTGGGGTCCCCGTTCTCTTTTACACGGACACTTTACCCCCCCACCCCCTTAATATTTTTTTGTGGTTGCCCCGCTCCCTTCATGGTAATTGGGTTACAGGAGGTTGCGGTACCGGGCTTGCTGATTTCGGGCGTGCCCTATCCTTTGGTTGGGGAAGGAGGCTTCGTGAGCCACTAATTTTTTTTGTCGTGGGGAATCTATTTGATTGCAGCTGTGGGACTTCGGAGACCGGCCCCCAGGGGCTTGGCGGGGTATGCTCAATAGCCCCAACAGCGGGTGGGGGGGGGGGGGGGGCGTGTAGCGAGCTTCACAGAGTGGGTGGGCTGGATGCATCCATTGCTGTACTGTGGTTGGTGCTTTGATGATGACTTGTTTGGGATGGTGGGTCCAGGGCACTCACCATCGCAATACCTGTGTCCATTCATCCATCCATCTGGGACCATGATGTCAGGTTTTGAATAACCAGCATGATCCTGACCTTAGGCCGGACTCAATCAGTTTGATTTCAACCAGTACCGAATGTTGCCTTGAGTTCACCTCTCTTCCGTGGCCATCAATAGGATAGGGCAGGCCCAAAGTCGTTAGGCCCGGGGACATGTTGCAATATGTCCTTGTGAATAGCCCCGGCAGTTACTCGTGGAGCCCACCCCCCAGTAACAGTCGCTGTGAGAGTACACAGCACACTGCACAGCACACACACAGCACAGCCGTTTCACCCGTTCTTCGGCTACGGTAGTGGCAGCCCCCAGATGCCTCATGAGTCCAAAGAGGCAACTAGCGCAGCCACACAATGCCACATGGCAGTAAGGCAGTGCAGTTGGAAGGACTCCATCCATACCCATTCCCATACCCCCCAGATGGAGGACATTTTATGTCAAGGATTTGGCAAGGTGGAAAAAGAGGCTCAATTTTGATACATTCTGACATTCTGCACCTCATAGGCCTTCCATAGGGGCTTTCATGGTGGCCGTAAAATAGTTTGACTCTTTGCCCCCCATTTCTGTGGGATACTGACCAAGAGCTTTGTGGCTAGAACCTGATGGTTTGTGAGTTTCTGAACCTCTGGTATTTAGCCTTGATTGCAGTTTGACATGGAAATTTGGGATTGCAGTCCATTCTACACAGGCACACAAATGTGGATCAGTTGGACTCTAGGATTGCAGTCCATAGCACAGACAAGCACCAACAAGCAAGTTTCGTATGATTCATGTTTGCCAGAGGCTTTGGCTGGCCCCAAAACATTCAATGCGACACAGGACAAATAGCAGCTCTTTAGGGCTTTGGTGAGCCAAGGGTTTCATTGCACCACCAACCAAGGTCAAGGCTTTGGCTAGCCCATAAATATTCGCTGCAAAAGCACAAGACAAAGATATCATATCACTCGCATCAATGATTGCTCATTGTCTAGGAGGGCAACCAAGAAAAGGGATGCACCATGCAGCACATATACACAATTTTACCTATTCATCCGCCCCCCTGACTGACCTGATAAAGAAGACCAATCCCTAGCGGTGGACTGCCAAGGAAAAGGGCTATTTCCAGGATTTGAGGAAGAGGGTTTCTTCAACCAATTGCTTGGGAGTACCCCGCCCTCAGGGCGAGATCATATTAATCACAGATGCCTGTGATGTTACCCTATACCAATGGCAGGAGCTTAACCCTACTGAGTTGTCTCACTGCCACTACCATACTTCAGGTCTGAACCGTGATGGAACCCCGAAGCATGACTACCCTGCCAATGAATGGCGTTTGGTGCCCCTAGGGCACTGGAACTGGAAGTGGAATCAAGCACGATCCAATTACAGCACCTACGACCAGGAACTCCTGGCTGGGATGCTCGTGCTCTCTTCCCGGGCACGCATTCTTGGAACTAACCCTATCATATTGCTCTGTGACCAAGAGCAAGTGAAAACCTTTGAGAAGGGTCCCCCTCGTGAGAAGGCAAAACTAAAACGATGGTGGACCTATCTCAGTCAGTTCAAGTTGACTGTCCACCATATACAGGGTAGAAAAAATGAAGTGGCAGACTATATATCGCGAAACAACTTCGATGCCCTGCTGGGTGAGAGCTCGGAGTCGTTGGCCAAAGAGGCGTTCCAGCGTATGGACGTCCAGTTGGACCTGTCCATGCGCACTGCTGGAGTTCTAGAGGGTTGGAGTCTGAATGACTACCGAGAGGAGTACCAATGTGTACTCCAAACCCTCAGTGATGGCCTAGAGGCCCGTCTAATAGACGGTGACGGGTGTGGTGGCAAAAAGATTTTTGGCAAATTTGTGGATTTCATTTTTGCGAAGGGCATGCAGCTGAAAATAAAGGTTTTTGCATTTCCTTTTTTGTTGTATTAAAACAACACCTTGCGCTAGGAATTAATTGTTTTTGCAAATACCCTGGGGGGGGAGGGGGGAATTCACGGGGGGATTTTTCCGCAGGGGAAATTCGGTATTTCAATTTGGTGCGGATTTTCCCCGCATTTTTTCACTGCAGAATAGGTGCGGAATATTTCCCGCCCTGATCAAGCCACCCAGTCTTGTTTTATTTGTGTTCTCCGGCACAAAAACAAGATGCTCATCAAGCAAACACATATGGTTAAGTTCAACTCTTTGACCATTCAGACATCTGCAGAATTATTGCTGGATGCTTTGTTGTAGTGTGTCTGTTGGGGATCGCAATCCCAGGATCCGGTTCCTTCCAATGCACTGAAGATTTAGGAGATGCAGAATTTTCCCCTTTGATTTGCTAGACAGGTGCAGAATATTCCCCATGCAGAGTTTTCCCTTGCAGAAAATCCCCATACGGAAAAATGCCCCCTCAGGCCGTAGGCAAAATGGAAAATAAATGCGTTATTCTTCAACAACGTTGGTTTTTGGGCAACCACGGTTGTTTATTGGTGTTTATTGATCATTGTGATTGGGCCTCTTTGTAGTGCAATTGGTGTTCTTTTTGTCCTGTGGCGTCCTTCTTGGGGACACACCTCACCCGTGTGAAACTGCAGGTTCCAAGATGGAGGCTGTACATGGTACTGGACCCAGTATCCATGCGCGCTCGTGGCTGTGGACCCTTTGAGGGGCTGCTGCACACGCGTAGCACACACAAAAACACAAAAAAAAGGTGCAATTGGTGTGCTTTTTTGTCATTTTGTTTACATTTCAGACACTCTTTCCTCTCCTCATTCTTAGGACGGGGCCTGATGTATGGAACCGCTCATGGGTGCTCTACCAAAAGGTAGATGCAAGGCCACATTCACAAAGAAACAGCAGTTGTGTGCAACAGAAAGTTTTTGTTTTTCTCACACACATTTTGTCAAAAAAACAAAAACAAAAAAAGAATGAAATAAACACCCAAATAAACAATCTGCAGGCCACGGGCCACATGCCTTCTGGCCTGCATTTATTTACAGCTTGGTCCTGTCGTACTGCTTGCCTCAACCCCCGGCGGATCATCATTGGCTAATTCCCAATGGTCACAATTTTCTACAGCATATCCATCCCTTCAGTGCAGCGCATCACCAGATATGAATATTTCATAATGTAGCATTTTGCAATAGGGATGTAGAGCACCTAAGTCCAAATCCGGCAAAGGATCAGTACAAGGTGCAACTCTGTCTGCAAAGAGCTCCTCCTCTTCACAATGAAGTCACAGTCACCTGAGGATTTCCCAATGTCTCTAACAGAGTACAAGGAAGTCTTGAATTGCTCTGGCTCTTTGCACGGTGATGATTTGGACATACACACAGCATGTGCACACCTTTGTGGCAATGTGTCACATTTAGCCCGAAGCCCCCATCCCCCAAAAGAAGCCCTATAAGGCCCGAAAAGGCAATTTGAGCATGACACATGAGCCATTTTACTTCGGGTTGGGAGGTTGTGTGATGAGCATGAGTTTGGACCCGAGACCTCTACTCTTCCACCCACAGCATGTGGTATGGGGTCCGTGGATGGAGCGGATCCGGATCTGGATGCCTCTGTCACAAAAGTCTTCAAGAGCAAGTGTGCCCAGTCATCTCGGCACCAGAAGCGGCTGTCCCGCCATGGCGAGATGGTGAAACTGGATTCTCGGCTGCAAGAAGTAGGTCTGATGCGGTTCTTGATCCCTGGGGACGGCGATTGCCTGTATGGCGCTTTAGCCCACCAGCTCACCCTGCGGTCCCAAAAGACTGCGCAGCCGCAAGACGTGAAACGGCGGATTTTTACACGTATGAAGCAGGAGCCGTCATACAAGGAGCTTTTTGAGCCGGAAGTGCAGATGGATTTCGGATCTTTTGACGAATATGTGAGGATTAAAGAGGTCACAGGGAGACAGGGACGAGGATGAGGGTCTTGATGAGGATGCAAGTGATGACAGCATGGGGTCGGGGAGGGATGATGGTGAGGGTGAGGGTGAGACTGCGAATGGGGTTGGGGTGAGGGTCAGGTTTCGAGTGAGAGTGAGGACGACGGGGAAGGGGGGGGGGGGGAGAGTGTGAGTAATGGCAGCAGTAAGGATGACAGTACAGGTTGGTCGACGAGGATGAAGGTAAGGGTGAGGGGATGAGAGTGCGAGCATGAGCATGAGGGCGCGGCTGAGGGCGATGCAGCGCTGTATCCCCCCCTTCTGCACCTGTCTACTCCCAAACCAGCATGGCAGAGGCTCTGAGGCATGGGGAGGCCTGCCAGAGCTTGTGGTCTTCTGCGACGAGTACCGCAAAAAGGTGTCGTTGTTCATGCACAACACTTCGTACAGTGTCACCCCCTCCACCACGACGCCCGATGTGAAAGACCCCAAGAAGGCGCTGTTGGTGGCGTACGTCGGTCAAAACCACTTTGATTCCATTGTGCCGCTGGACCCCAGCAAAAAAATGAAGGAGCCACGGGGGTTTTCGCGGACCTTGGCTGTCGAAACGGCGGAGGCTATGGTATGTGACCCTCACTCTGAGGCAAACAGCTGGGGCAAGGGGACAGGGGCGATAAGAGCACTGCGTTCCATGGAGGGAGTCATTGGGTCCAGCCGAAGGAGGATTGCGGGAAATCCAAGCCAGGTCTTGGGCTCCCGCCACTGAGGGGTGAGTCAAAGGGGGGGGGGGGGGTTGGACACTCGCCGTGCAGACATTACAGCGCGGCGGACCCTAGGCAGCCGTTGGTTTCAAGGGTTTCAGGCAGGGGAGCCCAGGATCTGCATATGCGCCCCATCTTTCGGCAACCATGTTTTTACGGCATTTTAACCATGGAGGTTTTGCCACATGGCTGTACATAGTGGCCTCAATTCATACTGAGATGGCTCATGATGGAAGCACAAGAAGTTGTGTTTTTATATGACTGTGAAATGAACAAAGAGTTATATTTGTATCTCTGGGGTGCCGTTGGTGACCCACACCACCACGAATATTTAAGCCGCCCGCCCCCGCTGCCTCTTCTTCGACTTCCAGAATCCCCTGGTTTTGGGCAGAGATTTGCTTTGGCATGAGGGCAAGGGGGCCGATTTCCAGTGAAGTAGTATAAAAGGTGCGGACGGTGCAAGTGCCCTCAAACCACAGACCCTACCCCCAGCATTCCACCTTCTTGGGGAAGACATCATGTGAAGCATTGCGGACGCCGGCATGGGAGGGACACCAAGGGGCAGGAGCAGCACCTCTGAGCAGACGGACAGCTGTCGCACTCCACCCACCAAACCATACATGGCATCAGTGTCTGTTTTGATGTGGGTGCCCGTTCATTTGCGTCTGTTTTGACTTTTGGGTGCGTCCGTTTGCGTGCGTTTTGATTTTTGGGTGCGTCCGTTTGCATCCGTTTTTCTTTTCCGGCGTGTATTTGTGCAGAAATAATTGCCGGGGATGTCTGGGATAGTCAGTGACCGCGCCAGTGACAATAGCCCAAGGTTGCTGAATTTTATTGCAGTGCATGAACAGAAATATCTCAGAGAGGGAATGTGCCCTAGTGGTATCATGCAGAGCTAATGCGAAGATGGTCATTGGTTCAAACTCTGCCCCTTGCAATTTTTCTGCACTGCCTGTTTTTCACCACTGTTGCAGGCACGTACATTGGAGGCCAAGGTCTCCCTGCATATTGCAGAGGTTGTGAGGGCACGTGGTGTGTTGTGAGGAATGACGGGTGTTTCCTGACTGCGTGCGTCCGTTTGCGCCCGTTTCAGTTTTGGGGTGCGTCCGCTTGCGTCCGTTTTGATTTTCGGGTGCGTCTGTAAGCGTCCGGTTACACGGACAGTAATGCCATGTATGCACCCAACATACGTTTCTACACCGTCTGCGGACAAACGATGCCGACGATTTCCTCCTGCAAACCCAAACCAATGCGTACGCCGGAAGTACCAACGGGCACAGTCACTGGGCCGTTTGGGCACCCCCAACCCCCAACCCCCACTCCTCTTCTGAAGCCGCTGAGGGGCATTGCTGGGGACATGTCTGCATGGCCATCACCTGTGCTCTTGACTACCGGCATTCAGTCCCAGTCCACACTGCCGTGCTCTGGTTCAGCTCTTGGGGCGTCGTGGTTCGCCCGCGCCCTGTACCGGACTGCGTACCAGACGAGCTGCGCTCTGACTGCAAGTGTGCCGGTCATTCCTCAGTACTGTGCTCTGACCGCTCACTCCTGCCCCCCCCCCCCCCCCCTGGACTTCACCGACGACACGGGCACGTCTGACTGCAGAGGCTCCAGCCCCAAAGGCACCCACCATTATTCCATTCTGCATCTCGTATTTTCTGAATATGCCTGCCCGTCCGTGAGATGCGTCACGGGATCTCCGTCGACGTGTGCTCCCTGCGCTGGGGGGCCAGGCTTGCGTTTGAAGTCCCCCCAACCGATTTGCCCCAGCGATTGCCTCCCAACCGCTTTTCTAGCCCCCGGTAACCGCCGTTCTGCCCCCCTCCCCCTGAAGTGCTTCCTGTTGGTGCAAGGGGGAGGAGGGCTGCTTTGCTGTGCTGCCGTGCCCCCTCGTTCGTGAACTGCAGATGCAGGAGTCGCTTCAGGTGGAGCTCTTTGACGACACCTGCATCAGCGGGATCGTGGAGGACCTGATGACGTCGTCCAGCACCCCGAACGTCTTCCAGGGGCCGTACGCCATCCTCATCGGCCCGCAGTCTGGCCTGCGGAACCCGGCGGCCAAGTTCTACCCGCTGGACGTGTCCGCCTTCCAGAACGTCGTGGTGCGGCACCACGTCATCTTCGCGAAGATCGTGCCCTGGACGCCCCCCCCGACGACCAAGCGCTTCATGGAGGCCCTCAAGCGCGCGGCGTCCCCCCTGCGCCACCGGTCGCCCATCCCCAATCCCTTGCGCAGCCGCTCGCCCTCGGGGGCGTCCGGGTCGGGGACCGGCCCCGCGGGGCGCAGCGTACAGAAGGCCTCGGTGCAGAGGGAGAGGTCCCCCGAGCCCTCGAAGCAGCCGTCGAAGACCGGCAGCGGCCACCGCAAGTATATCCCCCTGCCCCAAGGCACATGAGGTACCGGGGACCCCTGGCCCCCTGTCCAGGGATGTATTAGAACGGCTGACAACCACCGGAGGAGGAGGGTACCCCCTCTCCCCCCCGCTGCTGGACCCAGATTTCATAGGGGGAGGTAATGAAATTTACAAAAGGAAATATTGATTTGGGCCATTTTTGGTACACGAACTTTTGGGTTCCAGACCCCCTCCCCCCCCCGTCCTCCTCTTGTATAATACGTTCCTGCCCCTGCCGCAGGGCAGACCGGGTGTGCGTGCATGCCCAAAAAGGAAACACAAAGCAATCGCAAAATGCCTGGAAAGCTGCGCTCCGCTGATGGGTAACAATTGGTGGGGGCCCTGTGTCACATTTCGCACATCATTTGTGGCGGTGAGCACCCTCCAAACTTCACTGCCATGGGGATGACTGAATGTGAGGCATGCCGGGACATCAAGGGGCAGACGCAGCATTTGTGAGTAGAGGGACAGACGCCCCACTCTCACCGCTTGAAAATGCTTTTCCCCAGTGGCTTGGGCCAAGCAATGTAAACAAATTATTTCGAAGACTTTGAACTAGTGCGTACACCCGGAAGTGCTAACCGGGGTCATTACCCAGCCTTCATGCACCCCCCCCCCCCCCCACCCACCCACCCACCCACCCACATGCCGGATGCGATGATGGTGGGTCACGGTTGTACCTGAGGCCGTCCAGTAGCTAGCCCACAGTTGGTCCGAACGGCCGTAAGAAAACTTCTTCTGAAGTAAGGTGGGCAACCTGGTCCGGAACCCGAACCAACTCCCTTCACCCCCCCCCCCCCCCCCAGACCCCCAAGGTTCCTGAACCCGCCTTTGGCCAATTTCAGTCTTTGGCTGGGAACCTGGGCGCCAAAGGAGCCGAAAGGTTTTTTGTCGTTGTACGTTGGGGAGGAAAATTTTTTTTCACCCAATGTGTTTACTCCCAGAGTTTTATGAAGAATACAAGTACGTATGCCAAAAATAAAAAAACATTGATTCCCACCCTCACCCCAACCCAACCCATTTTGGCTGCCTGCCCCCCCCCCCCCCGTCTGGAGGGGCAGAAAAATTTTTCCGATAAAGTTTTTACCCCAACATACACAACAAAATGATCAGCGTGGCACACTGATCATTTTGAGGTGTGTATGTTGGAGTAAACAATCTTTGGCCCCAGCCAGTCCCCCAGACGGACCCCCTTCCAACCCCCCCTCCCCCCCTCCCCCCCTCCGGACCCCCGAAGTTCTTCAACCTGGTTGGGTCTACTTTCAAACGTGTGCCCCCCCCTTGTCTAACGCCTTGGGCTTCTAAGCCAAGCCTTCTGAGGTCCTGGGCCTGGCAAAAAGTCGGTTGGTCGGGCACAGAGCCGGTTGGGTGGGATGACGTTTTGGGGTGACCTTTTCTAGTTTGAACCAAAAAACCCCTGACCTCTAAAATGTCATCCTGGTGCTCGTTTTTTTTTGCGACCCCTTGCAGATGTCCAGGTGTCCCAAAACACCCTTTTCATCGACCCTACCCCCATGCCAGTTCGTTTGGTGTCAACCCCCCGGAACTCGGCCTCTATGGGTGACCCCCTCCGCCATGTGGACTCAACAAGCTCAACAAGCTCAGCTGCTGCCGGGCACCGGTGCTGCGGTGGATCGGTACATAATCACCGTTGTCATCATTATTGGCGGCCTGGCCGGGGCGGCGAGAGCCAGGAAGGCACGTGTGAGGGCACAGCGGGACGTACGCGGGAGGTGCGCGAGCAATGAGTCCCAGCAGTGAAAGGCATGACGACGCCTGGGAATAAGACGAGGCGCCATATGGGGCACTGTCGTGTCGATAGCATGAGGCAGAGAGGCAATGTCATGAAGGGGGGAGGGGGAGAGGGGGGGCTCACTGTTATACCCGTCCCTCAGCGGTTGGGAAGTTGCTCCAGGACGAGGGGGGGGGGGGCGCGTTAGAGCCCCCTGGACCCCAGGGGAGGGGGGAGTCTTGAAAGGGGGGGCTCTTCTGTCGGGGGGGGCCAAAAAAAAATTGAAGAGGGACTCTCATCAAAAGGGGGGCCAATGATGCGACTCCCCTCGACGTGCTGATTCCAAAAATGCCATTTTCATTTCGGGGGGGGGGTCCCCTGACCGGTCCCATGTATCCGGTTGGCCTGTAAATGGCGTGACAGAGAGCCCCACCCCAGGGGGCGGGGGATTCTTGAACAAGGGGCTCCAACGCCCCCCCCCCCCCCTCCTCCTGGAGCAATTTTCCCCCAGCCTTGCCACCAGCACTTTCCGCTGTGCAGCTTCTAAACTTAGGAAACACATGTCAATTTGTTGTGCATGCCCTTCTGCTCTTTGGCTTATCACCAGAACTGTCTTCACATTACTCCACAAGCCCATTTGCTTTGTTGTAGGGAGGGGGCCTTGCAGACTCTGGGGCTCAGCCGGAAGAAGGAGCTGGAGCCGGATCGGCCAGGCAGTGGATCTGGGCAGCTCATGGGGTCAGGCGGGAAGTCCCACCTGACGGTCCTGGACGGCTCCGAGAAGATATTGTTTGAAGGCATGATGGTCATTATCCAGAGCATCCGTCATTCCGAGAAAAATGAGTCTGCGTCTGCATGTCTGACCAACAAAATGTTTATGCTGAACCGACCTGATGGCAGTAACTGCATTGAAATGCCAGTGCAGGATGTGATCCTGCAGGCTTCGTTTGTCTATCCCTTTGACAGTCGTTATTTCCAGGTGCGTGCGGCTGCTTTTGCCCTGCTGATGCCAGAGCAATCACTTTCTCCATTCCATGCCCTCATTGCCCAACATCTTCTGCTATCTTGCCAAGCATGTGGGTTGGTGAAATGTTCGTCTGCAGAGATTCAGGCGCACCCCCCACCCCCATCACCACCACCAACGTCGCAACACAACACAACACAACACAACACAACACAACACAACACAACACAACACAACACAACACAACACAACACAACACAACACAACACAACACAACACAACACAACACAAATCAAGTTGATTCAAATCTACATGCACTTGTAGTCCCTTGTACTCCCAAGCGCCTCCATCGCAAGCGGCGGGGAATTGATTTGGGTCATTTGGTGTGTACCTTCGCCCTCACAATTTGGCAACCCGAGTAAATGTGTGCGCTGTGTGCCCACTGGGTGTCATTCCTTTAGATGCAACCCGTTTCGGTCATGGCTAGAGTTGTTGTGGGTCGATGGCTGAGGGTCACGATTGCCCTATTAACAACCCACTCCTACTCCCATCACACAGCTCTGCTGCTCAAGTGCTTAGTGTCCCTTTTGTTGATGCATGGCACTCACTACCCAGTTCGACGGTCCAAAACTGTTTTACCGTGGGTGGCCTGTGACCCTACAACTGTCAAACATCGCATGTTACCGGCGAATGGCGGGGGTCAAGGGCCTTGACATAGACACCTCAAACGATCAGCGCCACGCCCTGATCGTTTTGAAGTGTATCGTATTTTGGGTCAGTGCAGGCAGACGCCCTGCTCCAGCGCTTCGCCGCACCGCACCATGCCCCTGCCTCCCGGGCAACAGCTCCACGTCACCTCTGCCCTGCAGCTCATCCCCAATCCATTGGTCATGCACAGGTGCTGCGCAAGAAGCACAAGCTGCTGCACTTGTTCTGTCCTTCGAAGGCCTCAGCCACAAAGTTCCGGGAGGAGATAGCAGGGCTGCAAGGTATGCTCGCCATCGTGCCTCAGGTACAGGTTGCGTCCGCCAGGCATCAGGCGGGTCTGAGCTCCACAGAGCCATGCACTGGATGCACTGGATCCCCACGGATGCTCGGATTTGTATGCGACAGGGCTGGTTCCTACCGAGATCCCGATCCCTTGCCGGACGCCCGGTGGACCTATCAGCGAGCACGAGCAGACATGAGCAAGCGTGCCCACGCATGCGAGCACACGTGAACAGGTATGAGCCGGTACCAGGAAGTGTGAGCGAGTAGAACCCAGATATAAGCAGGTATGAGCAGGTTATGCGTAAGACTGAGCAGACATGAGCAAACATTGGCAAAGTTGAGCCAGTAGGACGCAATGTGAGCAGGTGAGCAGGTTGTGGGAAAACTGCATTCGGGGGTGAGGGAGGCCGTTCGCTCCCACTTTCCGGGAGCCGTTCCCCACCTTCAAAAGGGCACCCCTGAGGCCCTCGCTGAAATGCCGGCAGGGCCCGGCAGGGAGGTTTCGGGGGCCTGGGGTGCCCCAACAGTTCCCCAAGAGTCGAAATGACGCGCTGGTCTTTTTGAGATATGTGTGTTGCGGAGGATTTTTTTTTTCAAAAACCTTCCAAAAAATTGCCGAGTGGGCCGCTCTGCGCCCCGATTTCAAGCCATTGCCAGTCCCAAAACGGGCTTCTTTTCTGGGGCAAAACATGCGTTGCGTCATTTCCCCCTTCCGAACCCCCCTTCCCCCATTTTTGGGCATGGCTGGGGCCCAGCGCCGAGGGGCAGAAGCAGCGCAACTATCGCACGCTCACCTGGTAAGAATAATGGTACCTGGTTGTTAGGAGTAGCCGAGCGGGTTCCCCATCTCGCAATTTTTTGAACCCGCCCCCTTCAACCCCAACCCAACGGGTGGACCCACCCCTCCACCCACCCACCCACGAGTGGAGGATTCCCTCCTCAAAGGGCGAACACGTACGTGCACCGGAACTACCAACCGGCGTACTCATCCATTGAAGGCACATCCCCCATCTTTGGGGGGCTCAAAGGCCCAGCCCCGGCCAAAATAGTTTTCCCAGAAGTGTTGCCCCGTTGGGGTTAGGCCTGGGCAAGGCCAAGCCTTGGCAAGCACTCTGCCGGCGGAGGCTGTACATGCAGGTACGTGCAGGGTCGGCCCCTGGATGGGCTGCAGGGCCTGGCCTGTGGAAGCCCTGTCCTCCCCCAGTTTTTGGCAGTCAGCCGCCCAGCGGTGAACATGGGGGCCCACAAGAGCAGGGCAACGAAGGCGCCGGAACATCTTCTGGGAGGGTCCGGGAGGGGGAATTTTTGGTGCAGAAGATCCGTCCCCCCGCCCGGACCGCCCCGGGAAAATGAACGAATGAACACATGCCCACAGTGTTTTTGCGCTTGCCGGCGCCTGCGTCTGGCTGGCCAGGCCAAACACATGCCCATGTTTCGTAACAAAAGCGCGGACTTTCTCACGCAGTCTCTTCTACGCTCCAATCTGCTCATGCTTCCACACACCCGCTCAGGCCTACATTTGCTCATGATCGCTGGCACCTGCTCACACTCGCTCGTAGGGGCCCATATTTGTTCATATTTGCCTCCGCCTGCTCCCACCTGCTCGTCGTACACTGCGCTGCAGGGGCTCTGGACGGGGTCCCCATAGTTCCGCCCCCAAAAGGAGGGTGACCACGTCCCGTTATCTCCTGCCCAGGCCGCGTCGACAGGTCCTCCTCCAGCGACACCCTCTGGAACCGCGTGACGGCCGAGAAGACCGACAGCGGGCCTTTACTCATCGAAGACAGACCCTCCGCGAGGCCAGAGGCTGCCCCTGCAGCGCCGCAGCGAAGCAGCCGTGGCCCATCACCGCCGCCTCCGGACGCCTCCGTCCGCCGCTCCGGCAGCGGGGCCGGCCCGGAGGCCGCGGCCCTACAAAAGGCCGCGGCCGCGCTCGTCAGCGCCGCTCAGACCGGCCAGTCCCCCGCGGAGGCGGCCGCCCCCGTGTCCCGGACCTCCAGCGGCCGCCGGCTGTCGGTGCCCAAAGCGGCCACGGCCACGGTCGGCGGGTCCCCGGTGCCATGCAAGACCAAGGCCACCGGACGGCCCGTGGGGGGCTACCAGGACCCCACGGCCCGGGAGTCCCCCGCCGCAAAGGGATCCCCCGGTGCGGGCACCGTCCCGGCCCCGGGCCGAAGCTCCCCCACTCCCGCGGGCGGCAGCGCGCAGACGCCGGTGGTCGTGTACCACGCCCCTGACTCTCAAGAGCGCCCCCCAGTCATGGTCTACCGCAGCACAGGGGAGCCTGAGCAAACAGGTGCGGAGACCTTCTCGTGCACTCACCCACATCCTGCTTCGCCACTGCCAGCCCCTGCTCCTGCTCCTCCCATTTCTGTTCCTGCCTCTGCTATTGGTCCGACTTCTGCTCTTGCTCTTGCACCCGCTCCAGCGGCTCCGTGAGCCCCTGCAGCCCTTCCTCCGATGGCGCCGGCCCCAGCCTTGGCCTCTGCCGCCGTTGTCCAGCCGCTGCTCAAGTCCCAGAATAAGTGCTGCGGCTGATGGCGAAGGATCGAAGTGCAGGTGAGCGCCGGGATGCCGGCCTCACACTCCGTCATGTCTGTACCTGGCGTCTGCAGTGCCCGGGCCCTCTATCTCGACCTCCTCCAGCCCCTTTGGCCCACAGGGAGAGATACGCCGCAGAGTTCTCGTCGGTCTCCGGAGCCCCCCCGGTCGCCCGAGCCTGTGACTCCCGCTGACGTGCCCTTCATTACCCCCGACATCCCGACGTCCGATGACATCCCGTTCATCTCCAGCATCGCTCCCGACGCCCGCAGTCGTGCCTCCACGAGCCCCCCCCGACGCCGCCGCTCCACCTCCCCGCAGCCCATGATCGCCCCGCACCGTATCGCACAGCCCCTCCGGACGGCCCCCCCACGCCGCCTCAGCCGCAGCCCCGTCCGCACGCACAGCCCCGTGCGGAGTCTCAGCCCCGGGGGTTTGCCGGGGGGGGCGGCGGACCCGCGAGTGCTGCGGCGGAGCCCCCCGCGGTCCCGGAGTCCCGGCGGCAGCGCGTTCCGCCCCGCGTCGGACTTTGCAAGGCCGACCATTGAGCCCTGGGCGTCGCGGCACAGCCCCCCGCCCGGCGGCTTTCAGATGTCGCCGCACGGGATGGGGGTCCCGCCACGGAATTTCCCCCCCGTCGGCCCTGCGGCGCGGCCCGGGCCCGGGGCCGGCCGCACGTGGTACTGATTGGGGCCCCTCGTGTGTGTGGGGGGCGTGTGGGACGTGCGGCTTTACTTTGACGAGGCGGCGGGGGCACGGGGGTCTCTGTGCACTTCACCCGATCGCAGGGCGGCCTCTTGTGTGTCCGGTTTTGTTCCGGACCGCCGGCACCGGCAGTCGATTGCTGCCGGTGGGCCTTCTCCGGGCGGTGGCTGGAGGGCAGTCGGCGACCAAACAACGGCGGTTGATGACCAACACGGCGGCCGTCGAAGGGTGGCCCAGGGGACTGAGGAGGGCTGGGTATCGGGCGATGACACGGGATGCAGTCCCGAAGCCGGAGCGATGCGCAGCGTGTGTTTTGGTGATCGGCAGAGCGGACCGGATCACGTCCGTTCGTGTCGCCTACGACGTGACCAAGGGCACGATGGAAGGGACCGCGTTCCGGGGCTTGCACACGGTCTTAGCCCTGGGGCACGTGTCGGGGGATGCCCTCCGGTCTCTCGGAGTCGCGATATTCGAAGCGCAGGAAGTGGGGGGGGTCGTGCCAGGAGGGCGAAAGAGCTGGCCCGGCCCCCACTACTCGGCGAAGTGCTGTGGTGTTGCAAGCCGCCGGGCATAGAGTGGGTTGGGGCTGCCGAACTGCTCGGTACAGTGTGTCGTTTTGTGCGAAAACGTCCTGAAGCGTATTGTTCTCTTAAGTCGATCTAACCAGCAAAATGCAACAGGCACCTCCCGGCAGCATTTTGCCCATGACTGCTGCCCGACGCTTCGGGCTCTGCTCTCTGTTTGACATCTTGTGCGTTATTATTATCTTGTGCCGCCGTCTGAAGCCCAAAGTTTGAGCCAGAAATCCAAATCAGATGCCGATTTGGATTTGATTTCTGATGCGCGTGTTCTGTATGTCCCCCAGGGGGTACACGCTTGCATTCATATGAGATCTGTGGTCAAGGGAGGGTCGCCGGTGGTACCACAGTGTTTTTCTGGTTCCCATTTCCACACCCCATGTGCGTGCTCCTCCTCGAATCCCAAAGGGGTGCACAAAGGTGTGTGTGTGGGGGGGGGGGGGGGGGCTGCTGCATTTCCCCACCCAAAGGAAGGGGTGGTTTTTCAGCAACACCCAGGGTGGGCAGCGTCTGGGCACGCTCTGGTGCCCTCACTCTGACGCGCTGGTGCCTACATCACATCTGTTGGGCAGCAGTAAGCTACCGTGCACTCCAGCAGTACGCTACAGTGCAGCCCAGTGTACCGGTCTGAGAAACCAAATTGCAGCAATGCGAAGTAGTGCATTTGCCGCTATAACCTCAGCATGTCATTCCAGTCTTTCCCTGTCCACTAAGGCGGATGATCACCCATTTGCTGACCGTCCACGAGCCCCAGCAATGATAAGAATCCATGTAAAGAATGATAGCGCTCCCGCCTGCGGTGATGCGGAGAGAGCCCTAGCACCATGCGCGGGGCATTGCGAACCGTGTCATGTATCACGTATCGTGTCGAATGGACAGCAGCAGAAAGGCAAGGCCCATCTCTGGAATAGTCCAATCGGTGGTTTTTCCGCTCTTCAAGAGCGGCACAAGACGAGAGTCCGGTTTTGTGGACGACGATCACCCTGAGAACTGCGCATAAACGGCGTGGGGCGGGTCCTCCGGTCTTACGCGCCTTCTCATCGTAATGCAGTTGCCTGGCTCGCTGTCTGAATGTCATGGCATTGCCGGTGCGGCCCACCGCTCCAGCAGATATTTTACTGACCGCATTGCGTTAGCAACCCCGGCACCCCCGGTCAGCACCATGAAGTACCAGGGCAACAATAGAGAGAGCATGACGGGCCTGCGCCATGATTCCATGGAACACCGTTGGGCTCAGCAGGCCTAGGCCTCGGTTTGTACATTTTGGTGGGCTCTGGGTTCTCTGCCCCGAAGCGCCGAGCCGTGATGTTGTTCCATGCGGGTGGGGGGGGGGGGGGGGGGCAGAGCCCAGTGAGAGCTCCGGTGCGTCGCAGTGACCGTGTTCAGGAATTCAACGTGTAGTGGTCCAGATCCACAAGGTTTCATCCCGAGCCCATGAGCCAACAAACTGCTTCCCCTGTCACTGGCCATGGAACTGGGGCATGCAGTTGTGATGAGGCTTGTTGGCCATGCGTTTGTGTTGCACCTGCCTGAGGCCTGTGCGTTGCTTTCCAGGAATGCCAATTTTCGTGTACGGTGACGGGACCGTCCCCCCGAAGGATGGGGCGGGGCCCTCGAGGGGACACAGGGGGGCGAGGGTAGGTTGTAAGGCAAGCTCACAGCAGCAATTCTGACGGCGTGTGGTTTTGCCTCGGCGGCTGACTGGTGTTCAAGGTGTCCAACACGCCATCCCTCACCCAGTAGGCAACCCACTAACCCTGCCTATTTCCACTGCTCTGCATGGCCAACAGCAACGCCATGGCAGTGTTGTTGCAGTGTGGCAGGCTGTATCATGGAATCCTGACCCGATGACAACCTGAACCCATGAAACGTCATTTCATTCCTCGATCTCATCGGAGTCACACTTCTGTCCCGATTATTTTGGGTTGTGGACCGCTAGGCAATGTTGGGGTCTTCTGGGCGTCAAGACGGACAGTGAGAGCAGGTGAGGGACGAGCCGTCCTGCGGGGTCTGGGTGTTGCAAAGGGATTGAGGCATCGGGAAAGGTCGCGAGTGTGCAGGCGGTGCACTGCCCTCGGACATTGGATGCCATCAGCAGATACACCCCCAATGGCGCTGTAGGGCCCCCCAGTGCCCCCGTCAGGGCCATCAGTTGACGTGGGTCTACGCTACCGACGGATCATTTTGTGTGCGCCAATGGTTTTCGAATTGCCAGGGTCCGACCATGATACAGTGGCATCGTTTCTGAGCAGGCCTGCCATCGAACATTGTTTTGGGGAAGCGCCCGGATGTACCCCCCCCCCCCTTGCGCAAGCACCTCCTTGTCTAAGCACCGGGACCCAGTCTGACCGTTACTTTTACCGAATTTTCTGATCACAGCTTTTACAGTCAGAAAGTAGGCAAGGCGTGATTGTGTGCCGATTGTGGAGGGAAAGAGGGGCTGTTTCATGCTTGATGAGTCCTCCTGCTCATAACAATGCTGCTTGGTACTGCACCCCCCACTGCTCTTTGTTTTGGTGTGATTTTCAGCCATGAATGTTGTTGCCCCTGGCTTGGCTGTCACGTACATCCGGTCCACTGGTGAGCATGCGCCTGCCACTATCGTCGGTCGTTCTACTTGTGGGGAAGACTTCATTCATTTGAAGTACATGAGGAATGGGCATGAGATTGAGAAACTTGCTGAAATTTGCCTACACATTGTGTTCTAGTGCCCAGTTGCGACTATTGTGCTTAGGGTGAGGTATGGGCAGGTTTTCGGGACATGCTTTCTTTTGATACTGCGCGTCGCGCGGTTGCACCGCCTTGTCTAAGCACCAGGACCCGGTCTGACCATCACTTTCCTGACCTGGCTGGTGCTTGCGCAGGGGGGGGGGGATACCTGAGACTCGTCGGCGAACAACACTTAATGACGCCAAACGGCGAGCAACGGCGAATAACGCCGGATGACGGACAGCAGCAAAGAACGGTGGATAACGCCAAAGACCGCAGGGCCGGTATTTTGCGTATTTTGACCTCTTACGACGAATCTCAGGTGAACCCGTAATGGTGGCACCCCCCCCCTCCTCCGCCGACATCATCCTCAGGCTTCTGGTTCTGGCCCAAGATTTTGAATTTCCTCTTTCTGCCATTGACTGTATCCTCAGCCGGCCACAATTTTACGCCCCCTGCACCCCCCTCCTTCCCGTGCAAGCCCAACCGCCCTCCCCTTCCCTGCTGCAGCCCTGGAATCGAGTGCTCTAACACCCTGCTGTCAGTCACACTGAGCAAAAGTGCTCTGAGACCGTGCCAGGGTCTGACACACTGCTGAACACTGTGTCACCTGAGACACAAGATAACGGCAGAGACATACTGCGCTGCGCTTCGACAGGGTCACTGGTTATCTGCCGCCCTGAATCGAGTCTAGGAGAGAGCAGACTCTTTTTCTTCCACTGTGCGCCGGCTGTGGATGGTGGATCTATGGCTGAGTGAAATGGCCCCTTTCATGTGCGTATGTCTGTATCGGTGGATTGGGTATTCAGTGTGGATTGGCTTCAAGGGGCAAATATGATGGCTGTTCTACGATATACTACACCTGTGCTAGCAAGTGCGATGAACGCCCCCGCAAACAACGCAGGTGGTCTGTTGTGGGTAGGTGTCCTCGTAAGGCGGTCCATGACAGAAGCAAGTGTCGCTGTGTTATGAAGGCATCATGGCCCCCCTTATTGCTGCTCAGTGGAGCGCTCTGAAGCGGGACCCTGGTTTCAGAAGCGGTCGTTGAACACATTGGGGCAACAGTGAAATGGAGGCATCAGTGAAAACAGGCTTCTTTCTCAGCACTGCACTTGTTGCACGGAACATGTCATATGAGGTTTCGTCAGATGGAGGCATTCAACACAAGAGCCACATGGTATGCCACATGCCGTCTTTCCCATTCGTGTAGCTGCTCTTTGTGCTGTCCTGCAATTGGTCAGCAACCTGTCAGTGTTTGGAATGTCTTGGGCGTTTTTGTTTGGTTTGAATGTGAACGCTTGGCCCAACCCAACCATGCCTTTTTCTGAGCGCCGATGACCGCAATGCAAGCGTGGATGGTCGCAAAGATACCCGTCTTCAGGGAGCATCCCTTTCTTTGTCACTTGAACAATGTTGCTGTGTTGCAGGTGTGGCAATTTCCAGGGGAGAGGCCCACCAGACAGCAAGCGTAGCACCCTGCCTTGCGGAGGTGTGAGTGGCTCCAGGTAGAGGTGTGGCTCCAAGTAGAGGTCCAATTGTACCATTCATGGCAGACACAATTTTTTTTAACCGCATCTTCATGTTTCTGTCAGGTGATTGCGGTGCCGGCTTTAAAATGATGACCAGTTTCACCTGGCCCAGGTTGTGGGGAAAGAGATGTTCACTTTCAGGGGGGGGAGGGGATGTTATCCCCCATTTCTTTTTGGACCAGGTTGGCTCCAAAAAGAGGTGGGTGGGTAGGGGGTTCTCCAATGCAAAGACCCCAAAATGTAGCCACAATCCGATTTTGGGTGTGGGTTCAAGACGGCAAGGGGTATGCATCCGCCCATGCGCATTTTGATTGAGATGGCAGGGTACTCATACAATTTCAGGGTGCGGCCCCCGGGGGCATTTTGAGTGGAGTGCAGTTATTTGCACCAATGGTTGGTTATAATCATACCTTGACCACGCAAGACCACTGAAAGATGGTTGCAAATGTTTGTGCCTGCAAAAAGGTTATGCAAGTACAATCCACATTCATTGGGCATCTTTTCAGCACAAACATTGTCTGAGCTTTTCAATTTGTAGTCCAGTCCATGCCCCCGTCATTACACCTCTGCTTCTGGTCCTCATTTGAGTAATCGTTTGAAGCCTTGTCCTGTAAAGGGGCCATCCACCAACCTACAACCCAAATGCCCTGCCATTGTTTACCAGATTATTGACCCAGCCCAAGTAGCGAATCTTGCCCATTGAGGTCCCCAGGCCAAGCAACCCCAAAGTGGGTGCCTCCGCCACCCAAGTGGTCGCGGTGATGAAACCACCCCCCAGCCCTTTTTTGGCCATTTTGGACCGTGGGGTGGTTTTGTCCCACCTGTTTTATCTCCCCTTTTGAGGGTGATGGTGTGCTAATCCCAAAGGAGATCCCAAAGAAACATTGCCCCCTCCATTCCAATTGCTTCTTGTACCAAGCTTTAGGATTCTGCGCCACGAGACAATGAAACCCCCCAGCCCCCATTCATGTGACTGTGGACCAATATCCAGGGTCCCGGACCAAGTCCCCCCCCCCCCCCGGTGCCCTGGCCCAAAATCACCTTCTCTGCCCCCCTCCCCCCCCCCCCCCGCCCCCTCATTCATCCTGTTCCTGAAGGTCTGCCTCCACAGACAACTAGCAGTGCCATTTTTTTTTTTAAAAAAAGAGGATAAAACCACCCGGGGTGGTTTTATCACCCATGCTGGGGTGGTTTCATTGCCATGACCAGCCACTCAAGACATTAAAGGGGTCATTGTGTTGTGTTCGCTGCAATATTATAGCCCATAGACCAATGATTCTTGTGGCTCAGGGCAAAGTTGCAAGCCCAATTGCACGAAGGCATTGCATGTTTGCATTGGATAGCCTTTCTGTAGGAAAGGGTCTGCGACAAATGAACAGAAAGTTTTTAGCACAGGAATTTCAAAGGTTCGTTTGTAGACTTCCAAGTGCTTGTTGCTCTCCTGCTGGTTTGCTGCTTGTTCCACTGCTCGTTTTTCAAGTAAAATGGTTTTGATGATTGTAAAACAGTTCCTCCAAGCGTAGCAAATAAACAGCAGGTGATCAGGATCGAAATATGATTAGAATATGAAGGACTGTGCATAAAAGTAAAGCTGTACATTTATGTACAATCAGGACAACCCAGATGAAAGTATTTTTGGACAGATGGTAGCAAACTGATAAAAGTTCAATGGAAAACTGCCCCTAGGTCACACCCTCTCAAATCAGGGTCACACTGAGATGTGTACCTTTGCTTTTTGGGCTCCGTAGTGCTATGGTGGCATTGTTTGTGGCGATGAGGTCACTGCCATGTAACTGTGCCTCCCCTACTCAGCCAGGCTTGCTGGGTTTGAACCCAGGACCTATCAAAAAGAGGAGCCTATTTCCCTAGGGTGCATACCACTAGCTCAAATAAGAGGTACTGAGAAAACAGATAAAAATGATAAAAATGTATGGGTTCTGGACCAGAGCAGCACCTCAGTAATTCGGGATAATACTTCACAATGAATAGAAAATCAAAATAAAAGAAGTGAGGCCGGGGTTCCTCAACCACCATAGGACCGTCGGTGTTTCGGGGTGTTTCTCTTTTTCGGTGAATGGTTTTGTGGGTAAAAATGCTTTATTTTCTTAAAGAAAAGAAAAATACTTAGATAAAGAGAGTTTGTGACCTCAGTGTATCTTTGATACAACTAAAGCTACCCTGGATGCACTTTTTGTAACTCCCCCTTTGTGCTCTGGTGGCCACCATTGTCACATGATAGGAAAGGGAGTATTTTCTCTGTTTTTTTCATAAGGCATAAGGCATCCCATTTTAAACACCTATAACCTCCCAAAACACATGTCCTGGCATTGCAGTCGCCACCACGTGCCTAAGGTTCGGAATCGGTTTTACCAATTAATCGGATAATCGGATTAATTGGATTAATTGGGTCTAATGTGACAAATAATCGGTAAAGCTGATTATTTTGAAACCTGGTATAAACCAATTAATCGGACAAGTTATGTATGAAAAAGAAATATTTCGTTGATACACCATGAAATGTTTCGTATCAAAAACGAGAGGATTTTGCAAAATCACGGGCAATTTGGGATAAAAGTCAAAGGTTTAGCATGTCTTTCACCTCTATTTTCTTGTTTACTATCCCTTAGGTAAAAATTCACTGCTTTTCGGCAATAATTGCATTTTGTAGAGACAACAATCGAAAATGACCGATTATTTTTATGTCATATAATCGGAATAATTGGTTATTTTTATGGAAATAATTGAAAACAATCGGTTATTTTTGCATGAAACCAATTCCGAACCTTACACGTGCCATAAAGGCATCACAGCATGCCTTGTGGAGTACTTGTACCTTGGATGGGGTTTTGGAGCATGCTAGGTCATATGGTCATGCATCCCTGCCCCCAAATGGCACCGCACGAAACCACTCGCAGCACAGGGTCAAGATACAATTTGGCCTCTACACATAGACCTGTCCTGAGACCCCGCGTTGGTTTTCGATTACGAATGGTGTTGGGTTTGTTGATTAAGCCCCTCTATGGGAGTTCTTCCTCCAAGGTTGCCTTAGGCTTTCGGCTCCATCCCAATGCAATGGTTTGCTCAAGTAGTTGCCCAGCGGTATCTATGGAGATAAAAACAGATCACATAGTCCTTGGTCCTCTCAAGGCGATTCACGACAATCACGGATCCATAAAATGAAGACTTAGGACTTTTCTGAAAGAACACATCTGTACAAAATCCAGCACATTAAATGCGCATGTTAACAGAAGTTCTTGTCTTTGCAATAGGTTTTAACTTCAAAAATCTAAATATGAAAAGTGCCGGGCGGGAGCATGATCCCTAATGAAACTGCAGTGAAGAGGTAGAATGAATTTGCAAAGCACGTATGTTGCGCATTTTATCGCAGTAATAAACTTGTCTTAACCAATAAGCACGTAAATATTCCATATGTTCTCTGAGATAGGACTAATTACAAAACTTTTTTTTGTCTCGTACTTGCATGCACAAGTGGGCGTTGCTCACTAACAGATTCACATTTCGTGCATTAGGTACCTCGCTAGTCACAATAGGATTAAGAGATGGATTAGAAAAGGAGATGACAGAGGATTAGTTAAAAAGTAGGAGAGACTAAGTGTTGTAGGTCTTGTTCTCGTTGTGTCTTTATTCACACTCCTTTCGTTGTCCTCTCCATAGGTTCGGTACACACGTGCATGGTGCATGGTAGGTGCTCACGGTAACCAGGCCCTGGGAGAGTTTTACACGTTCGTGATTGCAACCTCAGTAGTTCAGACTTTTTAGTGGCAAAACGATTAGCTCCTCTTTCACACTCCGCTCCCAAGTCGGCGCTTTGTGATGCACTGTGCATTTGGCAGAGCACGTTTATCCGCGTAGTAGACTCTCCCGCTCCTACCTGTAGGCCAAAGAAACACGAGAGTCCTAGGCTCAATGGTGGGATACCGCACTGCAGGCTCTGGGTCACTCTTCTTTCAAGTGCTGCTGCGTTTCAGCACGGTAGCCTCCTTGGACTCCTCCTACCTTGGGCTTAAAAATTGTCTTCTAGCAATGGGCTATAGACCTTGTTGCTGCACCCTACCCTGCCTTTGTTTTTTAGGCATGGCGGTCCCCCGCCGAAAGGCACATTGACTTCATTCACACCGCGAGGTTCCTCGAAGGATTGCCGCTATTTACAACTTCATCTGTTCTTTATATATACAAAAGCAAAACACCTGAGGTGCTCAGCACCAACCTAAAGAAACCATGGGCTCAAGGTTTAATTGTCTTCAAAAATACACAAAGGGAATCGGAAAAAGTGCCTGTTGCTTGTTGTGGTTCTTGCAGAGTGTGTGAATGTGGTGTCTTGTTATTTGGACAGCCAATACGTAGGTATGTTGATGTAGATTTGAAATTGAATCGAAATGAATCAGTTTTAGTTGAGAATTATATGTATGTAAAGCAAAGCTGCCGGTGGCACCTCATGAGGCACAAAGCAGAAGAACAGAAAGCAGAACTCAAGTTTGGTCATTGTGAAGCAGAGAGAACAGTAAGGCTGCAATCCTTGCTTCTTTGATTGATTACTTCGTTCTTCTTCTGGGGCTTGAGTCTTTGTTTTGTGCAAACAACTCAATGTGGTGCACCTGTATAGGAAGAAGATTGCACTTCTAGTAGATCATCACTGAGTGTCGTGAGTCGAGAGGCAGCTTCCTCATTGGAACAAGGGTTGGATAGGACATGGTATCTAGTTATAAAGAAGGAGACAAGATCAAAACCGGGGCAGATTGATTCAAGTGCTGACAAGTCAAACTTTTTGCAGGCTTGAAGCCAAGCGGGTTTGGATGTGTTCGATTGGGTTCGAATATTTCGTCGGCTTTTCGAGCTTTGAATTTGCTTTTGAAGACGAATGAAGGACATGTGTTCCACCAAGGAATGTGAGCAGATTTCACGTTGAGGTGTTGGGGAGTTGACAAAGTCTGAATGTGCATCAGTATTCAGCGCATTTTTGGGTGGTGTGTCATCATGGGGACAGCTTTCGTCAAATTGCTCATCAGCATCAAAAGTACCCGTCCGCCTACAAAGAGGGGCAGGATTGGTTGTTGAGTTTGTCCATGGTCGTGCTGGCAAGGATGGTGTGGAGTAGATGACTTTAACTGGTTAGCTAGCAAGGCTTCCCACCTCTTTTCTCCTTTATTTTCCATCAGCAAGTAGCGCAACGTGTAGGTTGTACAAACCCTTTGTTCTTTTACCACAATTGGAGGGCTTTGGACCGTTCGAATACGCAGACGCAATCAGTGCACAATCTGCGCTCGACAAAAGCATCGGAATCGTCATAATCCGTCATTCGCGGTTTATCGGCCTGTTCTTGTACCTGAAGTTCTTCTCATGGTTCGCAGCTGGATGCTTTCATGCTCAATTGATCTGACAAAACACTCCATTGGTTGTGATGGGTTGCGGGTTTCATATGTGTCGCCGTGGGGGAACGTGTCTGCTTGCTCTTCCTGCTGCCAGGAGATTGATCGCTGTGCAAAAATTATGAGCATACTTGGTGAGTATGTTGGTTTCGGTGGTGAGTGCATCGTTAAACAACTGACAATTTCCTAGTCCTGTACTTCTTTTTCTCGGTGTAAATTTCGCTCTCAAAGTAACTTGATCTTCTTGATTCTTGATCCATTGTTCCAAATTTCCAATTAAACAGCAGAGTTTTCCAGGCTCAATCCCACTCGAGTCCCTCACAGCACGGCGTTGACACAAACAATTCCAATTGAAAACCCAGTAACGAAAGGACCCAAGAATGCAATACGGTCCAACAATGATCTAACAATAGTACACAAAAGTCCATAAATAGGAATATGAAGTATGAAGGGGTTTTTACCACATTGACGAGTCTTCCTCAAGTCGGCGAGTGCAAAGCGGCCGTGCTACACGATGAAGAGGTCTTACGGGTTAACAATTTATTCTAATTGTCTCAGATTGGGTCCAATCTACCTATACAATTTATTTCAGGTGACTATTTAGACAGGAGGATATTATCGTTCACTACGAGCGTTTTGGGAGAATCTAGCGGCATAATTCGAGAAAAGTTGAGAGAGACATAGTGCAACACGCCTTTGCTGTTTGTTGTGCATGTGTCTCATTCCTGATTCTCGCTTTATCCATGCTCATTTGGCTCCTTAATGACCAAGACTGATAATTGTCACTGTTGTCAATTTGTAGCATCAAGGTACACCTACGAAGCCTTCGTCCTCAACGAATTCTCAGTCTAGGTGAGTGTTGAAAATAGCACCTAACTTATCGTTTGAGTCATTTTTGCTTAAATACTCTTGATTGATTGGGGGGGGGGGTCCATTTTTCTAATCATCTGATCATTTGTCCAACCCCCTAGTATTGCTGAAACCCCAGAAAGCATGTTTTGCTGAAAGCAGTGGTCAGCCTACCCCCACTAACCAAGCATGAGTCTGAAATCTTGTTTATTCAACTATCTTTTAGCTTGAGGCTATGATACTTGGTCTAGGTATGAAGATAAGTTAAGTGGATGCATGGTCAACATCTATATTTGTTATGCGATGTTGTTTTGCATGATTTTACACGTTTTTTCCGACCTTAGCCTGATCAGATATTGCTGGGTTTACCTCACATATCATCAAATTATCAGAAAGCATACTAATATTTGAATCTACCATGAAATTCCGCATATTTTGATTTATTTTAAGTCAATTTTGGTGTCGGGACCCTTTTTGGTCATTTTGGTGGTGGGCTGCATGAGACCAAATCAGGCCAGATCCTACTGAGTTTAATTTCAGGAACTAGTTTTATGCTGAGCTACAGAAATTATTATTTCAAGATATTTGAGTTGATATTCTCCCTATTTTTGATATGCGGAATCTGATTTTTGATCATCTGTTTTACTATCTTTTCATTTAGCATGGTTTCCAGAGTATGCCCATTTCAGCACCTTGTGGATGTGCAGAACTGATTGTATTTCAGGTCCTGAGTTCATACAAAAAGGTATACTGTGAATCTGATGCTTTAAGACCAGCATGCAAGGCAATACATAGGCACAACACATCACTGTTATTGTACTGCAGTCCCACATGTTATTGTATCTCATTCTTCTTGTTGTCACGATCCTTATCTGCTGCTTTGCTGTCTCCTCAACTTCAAGTCTAGTTCTTGATTCATTTTCCAAACCTATTTTGATAAGCAGCAGGAGGCGCAACACAAGGGCAAGTAATCAACATTGTCGCCCCCCAACCCCCCCCCCCCACACACAACCCTATCCCAATGGCCATATCCTCCAGGAGGCTGCGCATTACAGTCAGCACACACTCATCACAAGCTCGGCACATTACAGAAACAGATCTTGTCAGCGGTAATATGCACCCAGAGGTCCTGTTGTACAACGCAAAGCATACCAACTGACTACCTCACTCCACTGACATCCCTCCGAGGTTGGGAGTGTGAAGTTGGTCCAAAGAATTTCCCAGAGGCAGCGGACAGCATACCTAACCAGCCTTTGTGAAAGAGCCCCCCAAGCGGGATCCCAGACACTCCGGACAGCACACAAATTCGTGATTTTCTGGTCACTATGCCGGATGTTCAGTGTGTGCCGGGGCTGGTGCAGGTTTTCCCAAAACCCGAACTACTCTACTACAAGGCTGGACGATGCCAACAGATCTGGCTGTGCGGGGGGGGTACAAGGACAGGTCTTTACCAAAGGTAAAAAGCTGCAGAGAAAGTGCATCGCACACACCGCTCTCCACTGTGTGCAAGTGCAATATCACGACGGGGGGTTTACGTCTGAGCAGGACGCAAGACTGCGACTATGTGCACAAAAAATACCACGATGGGCTGCAAGGACATGGTGCCGAGGGGCTGACCCCCTAACCTCGAGGGCTAACGTTGGGGGAGGGGAGGACTCTGTCACGGTACAGCGTTTGCTTCATGACCATCTTCCAGTCACCGTAAAATGATCCTTTGTCGCTCAATCCGTATTGGCCGCTGCCCCTCTTATGTCATTTGGTCGTCTTGTGTTCTGAGCCAACGTCTCGATCTCTGGTCTAATCCTCGCCAATCATGCGGACGTTTTGGGGGCCCAAAGCCGGGGTCATGGGCTGCGACACTGTTCCTGCGTTTCGCAATGTGGTCATGGCAGGGGAAGGATCAACGAAGGGGTGGGGGGGGCATGCACCGCCCCTTTTTCGTTGCACCCCCATTGTATGTGTGCGAATCTAGGGGTCGGGTCAGCTGAACACGGTCAGGGGGGCCGAACACGTCCAATCCCCCTTTTGAAAGAACCGCAAAAAAAGCACCCAGCAAACCGCCCAAAGATCAACCCAGGGATGGCGTTTCAACAGAAACTGGTGTGCAAACGGTTTGTGAGGGTGGTCCAGAGCAACATCCGGTTGGCACTCGCATCAAAGCTGTTGGCTACCTCTTTGCATGCGGCAACACGGCACGAACCATCCTCTCCTCTGTGCAGCAAGAGAATGTTGGGGCACACATCTGCGCAGACAACCTGCACAATCATCAAAGACGCAAGTGCGCGGCCTGACAGACGTCGCAGAAACGCCGGACATCATTTAAAGTCCGTTGGGGTACCTGGAGGTGCCCTTGAGAATGTGAACGGGGTGGCAGTGCAGAGTCCGGAGCACTCCGGAGGCAGCCATGAACGGGAGTGCGGTGTTGGGATGCAAAACCATGGCTACTCAGATCGAGACGTGGCGCAAGTAAATCAAGATGGGTGTCTACGGAGGATTGCAGGCTGGGAGTCAGAGGGCAGCAACTGCCAGATTGCATGGCAAGGGTGGCCAACGAGTAACAGGCATGTACAGCAGTGCGCAGGGAAAGACATGCTTCATTGCCGGTACTTTATGACCACTCTCTGAGAACTTTTGCACTCGTCCAATGAATCTGTGCCTAGGAAGACATCGGCACATCGCCACCCTCAGCCTCGCCCCTGGGTATCTGCCATGCAAACCACTTTGCAGCCTTCAACCATGTCCCCATGGCTGACCCTCCAGATTCAAAGAAGAAGGCAAACGATCAAAGCGGGATATATATCACCAAATGCAAGGCACACGCCCTGTGCATGCGGTGTAGCGCTCGTCCTGGGGCAGCTGACAAGGATGATATGCCCGGGCGCATATCAATGAACCGCAGCACCCCGGTTGACACCCACCCCCTTCCTGCGATGCCCCCCCCCCCCCCCCAGCTGGCACACGCCAGTTTCCCAGTACCCCTTGGGAACGGTTCCTTCCAGTAGTGGGGGGTGTTCCATAAAGGCTGGTCGGTTGGAAGAGACGCACAGTAAATCGAATCGGATGTCTACGGAGGGTCTTTTGTCAGGACGAGGAGTGAGAGGTCAGCCAGCCCTTTACGGCCACTGTGAGCACACAATCTGAGAGTTTTACACTCGTTCAATGATCTGCGCACGGTTGGCAGTGTAGAGCCGTGTAGTGGGTGTCCCATGCTACGCATTGTTATATGACCCGAAGGTCGTGTGTGTGTGTGTGTGTGTGTGTGTGTGTCTTGAGGGGGGGGCAGACGCAGTTTTGTTGGTCGGAGCGAAGTGCTGCTGCCCTTTGACATCCGGAGGCAGATCCGCCCAGTAGCGTCGCCCCAGACGGTGCGCCACCTCACTCGGAGGCGGAAGCTCAGGACGTGCCGAGCGGGAGCATCCACCGCTCGTTACCCATCATTTGGGGAGGGGGGCTCCTGCATGGTCCAGTGCTCCACTCCGATGCTGACAAACTGGCCCCAAGAACTAGTCTGTCACTGGAGCCCCTCCTTCAAGACCTCGCCACCCCCTTAACGAAGCCCCCCCCTCAAAATGCAAACCTTCTTCCCTGCTGCCGAACAACACCGCCTCCCGCCTATTGTCCTGATGATTCATAATACCTCTGGCACTTCTCTCTGAATGTCTGCACACAGCTACTGCTCCGAACATCCACCGGTACCGCTTCAGAGGGGCTCTGCGCTTCAACCGCGGACACTGAATGGCACAATACGTCCATTTGTGGCATTGGAAGGAGCCCAAAGAGGTTGTGGGTTTGCATCAGAGTTCCCTCTCCCATTCTCCCTCGTCTAATTTCCTCCTCCACTTCCCCCTGACGTCCTTCCTCTTGCCATCCCCCATCCCCGCCCTCTCCCCTTTCCCCATCCCTCTTGCTGTTGCTTTGCCCCTCCTTGAGAGCGCTCCTGTGCCTGCATTATCACTACGGCGCTGCAAATCTGCACTCAACAACAAAGGCCAAAGGTTGTTGCACTTCGACACTTGAACGTGCTTCAGAGCTCACAGACCACATGCACCAAGCGGCAGAGGATGGTACAAAGGGACAGCGGCCCAGACACATAAACCACATGCATTCGAGTCCTTACATCCCCTTCCAGTGTCCCTTCCGCGCTGATGGCGCATGCCACAACCGCGCCCGCCATAACACCCCGCCGCTTTGCGCCCCCGTGTACCACACCGTAGGAGCGTGCGCAATCGCTCTGTGTGCCAACCCACGCCCTGCGCGCCTGCCACAGCTGCGGCGCGCGGCGCGGCGCGTCTCGTTATTCGGCAACGGACTTCCAGGCGATGGTCGGCGTCCATGTGTTGCAGTCCATCTGCACCTTCGCCTTGGTCCATTCTCTCGTGAATATGCCGCTGTTGGGGGCCGTCTCTCTGCAGATCTCAGTCGGCGTCCCGTAGTCCGCGTTGAAGTGCTGCGCCGGGTACGGGTAGGCCACCGAACACCCGGACCACCCGTTCCCCAGGTACGCGTAGGGGCCGCGGATCAGCAGGAAGTTTGCGAGATCTTGCTGCAGTTCCGTCAAATGCCGGGGGTCGGTGCCTTTGCAGGAGCCCGGCGAGAAGCCGTACAGAAGCGCCCGGGTCTGGACCGGAGCCGCGGCGTGGCAGTGCCGGCGGAGATCCGCGGCGCAGATCTGGCGCCGGACCCAAGGCTGTGGGCAGTCGCCGCATGCGGCACAGTTGGGGTCGTTGTTGAGGAAGAGGTTCCAGGCAAACTTGCCGCGCCCAACGATGGCGCGGTACACTGTCTCTGCGACCCAGCGATAGGCCCTGATGATGTCTTGCAGGTCGCGTTTGCTGAGGCCCAGATCCTGGACCGCATGGGCCTCCATTTCGGAAGGGCCGTTGGGGTTCATCTCGCCCCAATCGTCGTCGATGTAGAAGCCGCTGATGTTGGGGTTGCCCGCACCCGTGGGCCCAAAGAAGTAGTCGTTTACAAACCAATCGATAAAAGTCTGTGACAATGGGGAAGTGGTGAGATGTGCAAGGGGCTGGCCGCACCGCCAAGAGAAAAAGGAGAGGGCGCAGGAGGTTGGACAGGCCTTGATTTAAACAAAACCCTTGGTTCAAAAAATCAGCCGCTGCGCATGAGCCCTTGCAAACCACGGACAAAGCAAGCTTCAAATCAATCCTTTTCAAGTGCCCACTACAAAAGCACCGGTTTCCTCACATTCCTGAGCCCTCATCAGCCCAAAAAAACATAGACACTTAGAAAACCAAGGCCTTTTTTGGAAGGCAAGGCACCATCGTACCCTCACGTTGGGGGCCAGAGGTCCATCAAAGTCCGAGACTCTGGGGCAAAGGAGTTGGTTGAGGAGGTGAAGGGTGGGCTGGCTTGCTCTATGGCCCCGGTCAATGCGGCGTATCAGAGGGACCAAAGCATACAGCACCCAGCGTTTCCAAGCGCAGACCCCCATGCCCGTGCGTGTCACATGCACAGCAACCCGCGGCAGGGAGAAGTCTGGATACTGATTCTGAGTCTCCAGAAGTGCAGCAGGAAGGCTTCAATCGACACTCAGTGGCAGCTCAGAGGAACGGTCGTTGTGTAAAGAGAAGAAGAGGCTTCAACACGAATGAAATTGCGCTCTTTGGCTAAGCAGGGTATTGCATTGCAGTGCAGTGCAGTGCACTTCTGACGTGACAATCTCCAACGTTTTTGTTCCGCATTACTGCCCAAGCCAAGCCCTAGCCCTGTGTACTGGTTTCGGGTCTGATAAGATGGTGTTCGGAGCGAATTTTATACACACAGCCGACCGTGTGGGGGGAAAGTCTGAGCCCCCAGGAAGGGGCGTACTTTGCTCGGCCCCTGCTGTGACAAGACTCTCAGACCATCGCAGTCGTCAATGCCTGCGGCCAGCCTCACTCCTGCAAACGGACCTGCCCATTCACACTCACGTTGGCATTGCGAGGGTCGAACAAGTACTCGCCCACCGGGACCGCCCC
This sequence comes from Eutreptiella sp. 'Long Island Sound 2002', assembly GCA_964036045.1. Lineage (NCBI taxonomy): Eukaryota > Euglenozoa > Euglenophyceae > Eutreptiales > Eutreptiaceae > Eutreptiella > Eutreptiella sp. 'Long Island Sound 2002'. The sequence goes on from OZ038388.1 coordinate 23,890,029, forward strand.
CACGTCGCAGGCGGGCGGGGCGCAGTCGCCGTCTCCGTGCGGGTACCCTGGCGTCTGCGACTGGTCGTGGTACAGGTCCGAGCACAGGGGGGGGCGGTAGTTGTGGTCACAGACGGGGACGTGGCTGAGGGAATGGTTCGCGAGGATGGCAGGGGAGAACTTCAGGAACCACGGGGCATACGCCGGGTCCGTGATCTTGGTGCGCACCACCGTGTACCACGGCAGTGCCTTGGGCATGTTCCGGTAGACGAAAATTTTCTGGCCCGGGGTGACCGCTGTGGTCATCTGCACCTGCAGGCGTGGGGAATGAGGGATGTTTGGATGGCCTGGGGCAAACGGTGCCACACAACAACCCACCTCCCCCTCGTGTACGCACGGCCCAGGTCAGGGAGAAAGCGGTCATATGAAGGTGAGCCAGCCCTGAAGGAGGCCTTTGCATATCGCTGCAGAGGTGTAGATCATGCGCATCATCGCTAGCACAAGATACACACATGCTTTTCGGGGGGTACACACATGATACACACTTCGGAAACTTGGGAAACACGTGTGATACATGAAATCCGTGAAGAGAGAAAGAGACCTTCGCGATCCCTAGGAAACATGCGATGGATGTCTGCCTCTTTTTTCCAGCGGGGGCTGGGGATCTTGAGCTAGAAGAGGAGTCATCATGATGAACGCGCAGTTTGCATGTGGAAAAAAGCGCAATTCACGCACTTTTTTTCAGCGTAAGTCTTGCACACTTTTTTCTTTGGTTTAGGTCGCATGTGGAAAGAGTCACAAAACTTGTTTTTTGGCATACCCCAGGTGCAGTTTTTTTTGGGGGGGGGGGGTGGCAGGTCACATTTGGAAATAAGTGAAACAAAAATTTGGTACAAATCATGTGCACCGTTTTTTTGGCATAAGTCGCGTACACTTGTAACAAACGTGACAAAAAACAGAGAACAACAAGAACCACTGAACAATTGTGGGAGTTCAACGTGGAGCTGCACGTCACAGTGCTCAGATGCCCAGCAAGTACCCTGCCTCCCCCTTGCGTAGGCATGGCCCAAGTCCCGGAGACAGCACGCACTCACAGTGCCCGTTGCTGGGGTGACTGTGCTGGACTTGACCGCAAAACCACCCACCACGTAACGCACCCCTGTCCAAAGCGTAGGCGAAATTCTGTGGAGGACGGTAGCACAGAGTCCTGCTGACCAACGTGTGCTTGTGCGCAATACATGTAGCGTAACACACGTTGCAATGCGAGCAATCGGAGGCAAATGAGGGGTACGGCCTCCAGGTGCTCCAGCCCGGCCTGCCACAGGGCCAGGGCTGTCCTACTGCCAGACAACAAAACCTCAACAGATCACCGGCTGATCAGGCACCCGTGCGTTACTGATCCACTGGTCCACTGGCTTCGATCAAGCCCCAAACACCGTCAATCAGGCGTCAACCGACGTCTCCATCCCGAAGCACGGCCTCGCGTAGGGCCTTCGTTGCCTCCAAAATGCGGGACTGGGCCTCTGAAGTGGCGTCGATGGACTGTGGCTGCTCAGCTGCACATGACTGCCGGTGCCTTACCCAGTGCCCTTTTCCCTGTTCCTGTCCTACATCCGGTCGAGACGGGGGGAGTGTGGGGGAAAACCACGAAGGCAAGGCGGGGGGGGGGGGGGGCTGTCGAGGTGGGGGGTGTAGCGGTAGCAACGCAGAGGATGCCCGTGCACCTGCCGCAGCAGCAGTTCCTCGCAGTCCATGGGCTTGTGCTTCACCCAACCGTCCGCCTTGCCTCGCCCCTTCCAGTTGCTCCAGTCGTATGCGAGGAACGCCCACCCCTTTGTGGACTCCGGGTCCGTCGCGCCGCTGTAGTTGCACGGCATAATGATAGTGGACTGGTTCATGACATAGGTGGGCGGCCATGACGGCACAAACGGGTCGTCGGGGGGGAGGGACGCCACAGTGCCCAACAGTGCGAGCAGCAGCATGTGCACAACTAAGGCTGCAGCCATGGTCGGCCCCCTGAGAACACGAATTGCACTGCCGTACAGACTTTGCCGGATGTGAGCACTGCTTGTGACAGGGTGTAAGCACCCGTCAGCACAGAAAGCAAAAACGATGGCCCGTCGGTGGCCAAAGAAAGACCACAGGCCGCTTTTCGTTGGAAGCAGGAGTAAGTGTGTGCCTTGTGCTCCTGATTGGTTCCCCAATCCCCAGGGGGGGGGGGGGGGGAGAAAAAAAATTCCTGTAACCGGCGTACTGCTTTTTTTTCGGGGGTTACCCCCGGAGGAGGGGGGGGGGTACGAAAAAAAATTCACGTGAATTTTTTTTCCGCCCCCCCCCCCTGCCAATCCCCCCGGGTCCCATGGACACAAAAGCAAAACCAAATCGCACGCGGATCGACTCACAAAGAGGATTGTGGTGACTCAAGAGACGGCTACGAACCGTACTCTGCTTTGGTCCAGCACCCCTTTGGGGGTGGCTGTTCCGCACTGATCGCCGGCCAGTATGCGTGGTGATACCCCCGCCACAGGGGTGGTGGGGCTAAAGCACGTGGGACCTGTGATGTTGTTTAGCACGTGCCTTTAGTGCTGTGCAATTTAGCAGTAACTCGGGGGCATTGTCTGTGCTGTCCATAGGTTGTTGTTAAGGCTAGAGTAGAAACACATATTGCATGGAAAACACGACAACTGTTGCAAGATCACCACCTGGCATTTACCGCAGCAAAGCCCTGGTTGTATATGGCGTCAAAATCGTGTGGCACAATGTATAAACACAGAAAATGACAAACCCATATCACAAGTATGCTAGACCATTTGCAGTTTGTTTCTATACCAAAATTATTACCCCTCCTTCTTACTAATATCCACTTTGACGTCAAGGTCCTTATTTGTGTTGGTGCCTATTTTGTGAACTTCCAGAAGATGTAGTGGTGATTTTCGTGGATATCAAAAAAGCATCAAAGAAAAAAAAGCAAACTCAGACTGATTTGTTTTGCGACAGTGCGGCTGGCAAGGGTAGTAAAATTATGGGTGGCACCCCCTGCATATTCCCTGTATGTTTTTCAGGTTTATTACACAGCATAGGCTGCAAGGCAGATGTGAGCAGAACGAAAGATAAATGAAAGCTCAAGGCCAGGCAGGATCCTTATTCACTGACAAATGAAAAGGAAGTCAAGCGACAAAAGGCAAACAAGGGACGAACGGATCAGGGGGGCGGTGGAAAAAAATTTGCGCCCGAAGAAAATTTTCATAACCCCCCGACACCGAGGCCTTGTGCCACCCCCCCCCCCCCCCCCTCGGGGGTTTGTCACGGAAAAAAAATGTCGCAGTAAAGCTGTAGCATTTGGGATTTTTTCCCCCTGCGACAACAATTTGTACAGATTTGGCATTGTTTGCCCCAAGTTGCTGAGTGTTTTCGGATCACCCCTTTGCACAGTGCATGTCATGGGGGCATTGTGGTGAAGGGGGCATTGTGATCACAGGGCGTAGTGTTCAGAGCCGGGAAGTACCCAAACAAAAGCTGCCCGGCCAAAAAGGAAAGGGACTCATCCCCAAACGAAATGTGCTCATGTAGTTGTGCAGAAAATCCACGAAGTTTTGGGTCGTTTAGGGCACTACCGAAGAAGTGTGTGTGCCAAGGAGCCCTGGCCTGTCGAGCCCAGAGGCGCGGCCCACGGGCTTGTCCCATGATGGAGACTTGTCACACCAGGCGTTTGTGGTTTAGCCAAATGCTTCGCTCGTTGGACAGTCACAGTGAATGGCCACGGAGCACTTTCACGTGCTTTGGCGCTGCTGGTGATGCTCCAGAAAAGGGTGGCAGAAGACCATTCTCACCGTTGCTCTTCTGAAGTACTTCAGCATCCCTCAGGGAACACCAAAGGGATGCCAGTACCTGCATGAAGTGCAAACCTAAACTGAACCAAAAAGGTTCTAATGTGATGGGCTGTAGCGAAATAGACTCCCGAAAAGTGAGTCTCGGTGCGGCTTTCAGAACTATGCATTTGTCTTAAGTTTAATTATCATATTGTGGTTTGATTCACATTGCTGAGGCAGTTTCCATCATGGAGTGTGAGGAATGGAGCTTTGGATGTAGCCTTGGTATGCAACAACTGCGCAAACCCGCCCCTCAGCCCATAAAACACAAACTCATGTCACATGTGCTGCAATAATACAGCAGCGGTGGAAATCAGGTACCTTGTGCAAAAAGAGGCTGCAGCAGGGTTCCCGTAGCCACTGTACTACCGGAACCTGCAGTATGTGCATGGCATTCCCGTTCAAGCTCCTCTCAAGCAACCCTGCAGCTTGCTGCCAACACTGATAGCACCAGTGACAGTACATGTTCCTGCATCCTCGGTCCCAGCCCTCCATCATATCATTTGCATGATCGAGAGGGACGTCATTGTCGTCATCCGACCTCTGGAAAAAGGTAGCACCGTCTTTATCAATCCCTTTCATCATTTGCACACGCATATCCGCATGGGTCCTGTTGGACTGGTGCTTGGACAAGGCTGTGAGGGAGAGGCGCACGATCTGTCCCTGGATTTAGCACCGCCCTGTAACCTCCAGGGGCTCCACAGCAGACATACTCCCGACTTCCATGCAAACACCCCCAATACATTTCCTGTGGGGCCTCTAGTGGCGATACCCTGCACTCCAGGGGCGAGCACTTGCGCCGCGCGCACCTTTTGAGGACTTCATCCCAGAAACGGCCGGATCGTTTCCCAGCGTCTCACACTTTCCGCAATGCTCTTACCACTCCCGATGGGTCGCCTCCTACATCCAAACCAGCACTTGTCGACAACCCCAACCCAACCGCTTTGGTCACCGCCAGGGACACCCTCCACTGCTTTGGTGCTCCGTCACCAACCGCTTGTTTTCCCATCCCTGCACCTGTTCAGGGCCGCTTTCCCGCCAGCCAGTCCCTGCGGAGGCACCCCTCATCAACCGGGCCTCCAAAACAATAAGGAACCCAGAATCCCGTTAACAATCAAAAACTGACGAATAGCTGCGCTGCGGCCATACATTGGCAACCGATTCCCGTTCCCTTCCAAAACTCTCCGAAACACTCAGTGCACATACTGATCCAGCCCCTCCAAGAGCCCCTGGTTGCTCATATTCCACCGGTGGGACAGTGAACATCCGGCCTTTGTGCCCAGGAGATCCATTACTAAGGCACGGATATCCTCATCGCTTGTGCGTGCCACCTGCACAGAGGAAGTGAAACTGGGACTTGAAACCCAGCCAAAGTGGTTGAATGCGTTACATCCACCGACGCTTCACCATAGAGCACAGACACTGCTGCATGGCCTCGTTACTGTGCGCCTCATTTCTGAAAAATCGTTAGGCAGCACGTCGTCGTCATTCGCCTCAAAGATTCCAAAAATGATGTTCATGTGAATGCCACGTCGGATGGCCCATGCGGAGCATGAAACACTGAGATGTGCTTGCAACAATCATCAAACAACGCAACCGATAGGACTCGTCCAGCTTGTGTTTCAGGTGGAAATACACATCCTTCTTCACGGACGCAACCACCCCCGTGCAGCTGGTGACCTGCAAGGCCCGCACCAACGTGTCGTTCGTGGGGGAGTGGCGAGCTTCGCCCTGATGTGATCGACAACAACACCTCGAGAAGCTTCCTTTTATCGGAAAGAGATTGTCAGTATGGAGGCCAAACCCGACGTGGTTCACCACATTGTTGAGCTTCTGCGATGGAACCCTTCGCAGGACGTGCTGCTTTTGACAAGAACCGAGCAAGGTGCGACTGCATTGCTAAGGAGCTTGGCCCATAGGCGTGATGGTGTGAAGACCCCCTCCCAAATCCCCTCTCAAGTCGGATCTTGCCAGTCGAGCAAGAGGCTCGCTCCCAAGCCACCTCAGCTTTGTTCTCGGGTTGCTCGGCCGTGACCGTCTGCATTGCCTGCGCCCTCTGACGCGTGCGTGTTGTACTACACAAGAACCGAGCAAAGTATGTCCTCGGAGCTAAGGTCCTCGAACAACTAATGTCCTCTCCCGAAATGTTGAGCGACCCTCCGCCTCCAGTCACCCGTCATGGCAGCGGTCTTTCTTACAACCCAGTGCACCGGTCTCTTGGTGTCGTCGTCGTCGTCGTCGTCGTCGTCGTCGTCGTCGTCGTCGTCATAGCGGCGCAGTGCTGCCCCATCAAGTGGTGTCTTGCAGCCGTGTCGTCACTCGCCGATTGCTTCACCAGGCGCTGTCAAGGGACTGCCGGGCGAGCGCCCGCGACAAGTGACCCACATCCCCCTGCTTCACTGTCTGCCAGCGCGAACCGTTGCCGGACTGCGTGAAGTGGCTGAGGGAGACATAGCCCACGTAGCCACCCCCGCCAAACGCCTCCACGAGGCCCAGGCATGAGGCCCCGTGTCCCGCAAAGAGGATGGGCCCCTCGAGCCTGTCGCGGACCTCCTTCGCGGCCTGGCCCGCGCGCCGGGCTGCCTGGCCATCCCCGTGCTCCCGCGACAGCTGCGCGGCGGTCATGATCGGGACATACAAGGGGTCCACCCGGGGAAAGCGCGCGCGCAGCTCCTCCGCGGACAGGAAGCCCGGGGGGAATGTGGTTAAGATCTCGCAGATGCCGGGCTCCACAAGTAACGGGAGGTCCAGGACCTCTGCGATGGGGTAGGCGGTCTCGACACACCGCACAAACGGCGACGTGACGATGTGCTGCAGTTTAAAGGTCGGCTGCTGGGCCGCGAGGTGCACGGCGAGCTCTTGGGCCCCCTGGTGGCCGTCGGCGGACAGGTGGGGGTCGTCCCGCCGGCTATGCCCGGCCTTGCGCAGCCACTGGGAGTCCTCTTTGTCGATGCGGGCGCCGTGGCGTGTGACGAAGACGTCATTCATCTGCGCTGTTGGGGTACCGCAGGCGACGCAAGCCACGCAAACCAAACCCACGCGATTCAGCCGTAGAATAATGTACCTGAAGGACGAAAGGGGATGGGCAATGCAGGGAAGGTGCAGCCCCCCCTCCCCGCCCCTTGGGGGCGTGCCCCTTGAGTAAAGGCACTGTGGAGGGTGCCAGGTGCAAAAAGCAAGGCATCGGAATCCCGCGCCTCTGAACCAATTGCTGAAATGTTGGTGGCGGGCTTTTTGTGTTTTGTGTCGTAAAAAGCAGGACATAAAAACTGGCTGCCCCTCTTGTGATTTGCATGACAGTGCTGTGACAAGAGTGCATGGACAGGCACACTTCCAGTGACAATATAGTGGTGCATAAATAGTAATATATAACACTTGTTTGGAAGCTCACACGCACATGTTAGGCCTTTGACAAATCATCATGCTGCGAGTCCTCGTTTGCATCTGCATCTGCGCCTATCTGCGTAATACCTGCTTTGTTGGGGTCTCCAAAATGGTGAGGAGTGACGTGGCTACATATCCCTTGCATATCAGGTTTCTAGAGTGCAGAGGAGTAACGTGTGGTACATGAAGTGTTGTCACAGGTGAGAGTACTTTCAAAGGGTGTTGAAAAACGCTTGAAATAAGGTGCATTGGCCAAAACCCTCCTTGCTCACGGCCAATGTTGCCTCAATCCCCATCGAACAATTTGCGACAGTGGGCCCCAGCAAGCACACAAAGTCCTACCGAGTGCATAGCAGAGCGATCACCCAACTTAAGACCAGAAGCAGACTACTAACCTTGAGAGGAGTTGGCCAGGTTGCAAAAGCGAGCTCTTTCTATGCAACCAGGATCTCAAGCCACTGCATTGTGATGTTGCAGGCGATTGGGATTGACAAAGGGCAGAGGTTTGGGGCAGGGTTGCTGGCGCAGAAGAGGTGACTGCACCCAAGAGCACAATGATCCCGTTGGCATGTGTCCGTCATTCGACAAAGCCCTATCCAATGGTGCTCCATGCTGCCCCTTTCACTGCACATATTGCATACACTAATGTTTTTTTCATCAACAAGGAGCTGACCCAAGCTCTTCGGCATCGGAGTGACCTGAAACAGGCAACATGCGCGTCCTGTGGGTTGCATGTTGTAGGTTCCACATAATCTCATAGCCACTAACAGTCCAGTTGGCAATGTGTGTTTTGCACCTCACAATTACTTCGGCAACCCGAACCCTATTTCCTTCAACAACGTGCAAATCCATCCCCAAATCACCTTGGGCCTGAAGGACGGCCTAGGGGGCCTTCAGCCCCTTGCGGGGGGGGTCCATAAAGGCTGAGTGAGTATGCCGGTTGGTACTTCCGGGTGTACATAAGTGTTCGCCTCTTGAGGAGGGAATCCTCCACTCATGGATAGGTGATACGTGGGTTGGTTGTCCAACCAATGCATCGCGGGTGAAGGGGACGCGTTCAAAAACCTGCGATAGGTGGGGAGTCCACTCTGCTCACCCGAACGCTGGGGGAAATTATGCTTACCAGGTGACAGTGGGACAGTTGGCCCACTGCTCACAAGTGCGGCTTCTGCCCCTTGGCATCTCTCCCATGCCGGCGCGGGCATGCTCTACAGAAAGTCCTTCCCAAGACAGTGGGGTTTGGAGGGTCACCACCACTAATGTGGGAAAATTAACACAGGGCCAGGGGATTCTGGATCACGAAGTGTTGCCCATCATTGGTGCACAGCATACTCAGGCATTTTGCCAGTTGTTTTGGTGGTTTTCTGCCTGTGCAGTGTGCAAGTTTGCTCCAGCAAGACCTTCAGTGGGGTCTAGGGAGTTATGTGCTTCCAGTGTTTACTTTACCATGGCCCTTTTGTGGGGCCTGTGTAGGCATGTGCTTCCCGTGTGTGCTCCACCAGGGCCCTGCGGTGGGGTCTAGGCAGTTATGTGCCCTCTTGTGCACCTGTGCTGTGGTTTCGGTGGAGGGTTGCAAAGCCTCAAGCTACGCTGTAGCTGCCCTGGTGCTACTGCTCAATCCCATACCCCAAAAACTGGGGGACGGGGGGCATAGAGGCTTAGTGTGGGCGGGTTGGGTGGGTGTGGATGGGACTGGTTGGTCCATCCTCCACCGTCAACGCCACTTTTCTGAGGGCCTAGGCGAGGCGCTGCAAAATTGTCAAAGCTTCTTTCCTGAGGGCCCAGACAAGGTACTGCAAAATTGTCAAGGCGATTTTTTTGGGGGGGGGGGGGGGGCAGGTTGGCAAATGCCTTGTATGTCCTTCTCAAACAACAATTACACAGACCAAAATCAATGTCAAGACCTGTTGCTGCTGCTGCTCGAAGAGATTTGGCAGACTTTATCTTATCTCTGATAGCCAAGGGCCATTTTTGCACCATTTGGGCTGATTGCCTGGGGCACCCCAGCTTGGCTCATAATTTCAAACTTACTCCCCCCCCCCGTTTTTAAGCAAGCTGAATCCACCCAAATTTGTTCCCGGTGAAAACGGAAACATGGGGGCGTGTTGCACTGTGCATTTGTGTAGCCCAAATCAGTTCTGGCCAGTTGCCCAGCCACGGCCATTTGGGTATATCGCAGGAGGCACCTCGCTTGATAAAGCTCTGTTATACTCTGTTATTCTGTTGCTTACTTGTACGTCACATGCAGCCTCCCCCACCACCCAATTGCGCAAACACAGGCAAGGTCAGGCGAAACTAAAGTGCGAGGATCCTGTGCGGAGACGAGGCTGTGCGGAGACCTCGCCGGTACCCAATGATATAAAACAACATGCTGGAAGCATTCAACATATTCTGGCTGTCCTCAATTGTGATCAGGGGCATCCTTAGCCTTGGAATAGCAACCCTTTCCAATCTTGCGGCTCATCATAAACAAGTGCATGTGCTTGCTTTTTGGGGCAGGCTTTGGAGCAGCTTTGGCTGCAGGTTTAGGAATGGCTCAGGGATCCGGTACAAAACTGTCATCAACAATATCCTTTGCGAAGTAGAGATAAACAAATGGCCCAGACCTCAAATACCACAGGCAGCTTTTGCCCATGCAAGCTGCACTTCACCATCCTCCCAGAAATGACATGACAGCCAGGCAAGGAATAGCAGCATGAACCATGGCTGAAAACCGGATCCAAACAAACAGCATCATGTTGCAGCATAACGCAGAATTTTGTCATGAGCAGAAGCAGCTGTTTACAGGCATAACCCAGCCCCCTCTTTGCAACTGTCAACCTTCCTCCTTTTTCGTTGGCTGATAGGCAGAGATCGGACATGGAGCTCAGCATAGTTTTAAAGTGCCCATCATGACCTACTCTGTAACCATAAACATGGAGGTCTAAAGGTCAGGCATATGCAGGCTGTGACGCAGGATAGGCATGATAGATACCCCAGGCCGGACCAGATTTTGAACACAGCTTTCGCTCGTTGCAGAGCACCGACAGGGTGACACCAAGCCATCTTTTGATTGTCATTCCAATCCCTTGCATCATGCTTACACAGGAATCATCAGACATGCATGCACAGTCCCATTAGTAGGCAGGTGTCACCAGAGACATAAGCACCGTCCACAGCAATGCTGGAGGACAAGACTGGTAAGGATTTTTCCAAAACATTACTACCAGCCAGATGGAATGGGTAGAGCTCGACATGGCATCAGAATCGAAGGAGGCTCAAAGACATTCAGGCAACGATAGGACATGATGAATTGGGATTTGACATCCTTCCTCCGCTAGTGCATCTGCTTGCTCATTTCCGTGAACCTTTGTCTGCGGCTAGGCACTCCAAGCCGTTGGAGAGTGGCAGCAGACCGATTGCTTGGATCTTCCTTGACCAAAAAATACTTGTTTCGGCACATGCTACTGCACAACGGCATGTTCATCCATTTGGCGCGCATCGCATATCGTGGAGCTACAACGGCCACAGAGCCAAAGCCCTGCCCCATGCATAATGCAGCCCAAACCGCCTGCCGCATCCACGACACCCCTCATCGTCCACCGCCATACAGCGAAATGAACGGCTCCTCGATTATGCGGTGCGCCGCGGCTGCGAAGGGCTGCACAGCGGCAAAGCAGCAGGCGGCGTACACGTATACGCCCCACACAGACGCTGAATGCAGCGGAAGAAAGCGCAGCACCACGACAATCACGGGGATTTGCATCAGGTATGCGGCATAACTCATACGCGAGAGCATAGGCACCAGCCTCCCGCACGGCAGCAGCCTGAACAGTGTCTCGTGCGCCCAGAACAGCTGGTACAGCAGCACCGTGAAGACGGTTGAGAGGACTGGGGGCGCAAGCACCATGATCGGCGTTTCCAGGCGAAGGACGTGTTCAGTGGGCTCTTCTGGAGAGCTCAGCATGGCCGAGAAGTAGAGAACCGGGACGACGATCCTGAGAGGCCACTTCAGCAGCCACGTGAGGGAGGGGGCCGGGCACTTGGGGCGCGCCTCCTCTGCGAGCACCCACCCGAGCCACCAGCCCAGCACGAATGGCGGGAGCGACGTCCGCGTGGAGACCCAGTTGTGGTTGACCCAGTGGGTCATGTTGGCGTGGGCCTGCGGGTCGTGCACATAGGGCCCCTGGAACCCCGGCAGTGTCTTGATGAAGGGCTCGCTTTCCGGAGGGAACACGTTCCAGGCGTGATACGCCAGGGGGCCCGCCCGCATCACCGACGCGGTGCCGTCGTAGCTGACCCACCGCGCCGCCACCGCCAGCGCCCACAGCGCGGCAAAGTGCCGGTGCTGCCGCGGGCGCGCGCCGCTGCCACACAGCAGGAGACCGAGCAAGTGCAGCTGGAAGTCCACGCAGACCGTCCAGCCCACGACGTTCGGGGCGTCCTGGTACGACCCGAGGTTGGACCCCAGAGACAGGACCCGCAGAAGGTCTGTCCCCTTTGTGGGCCACTCCAAGCTGAGAAAGCGGACCCCAATCAAGAACGCGACTTGGCTCAGGGCATAAAGAGGGTAGAGGCGCAGCAACCGGTTCCGGACCCGCAGCCACAGGTTTGTGGTGGTCGTGGTCTTGAGGGCGAAGAAGAAGCCCGAGAGCACAAATAGGCCCCAGACTCCGTGGCCAGCGGACTGGACCACAAAGCCCCCGAACGGCTGCTGCACGACACGGAGCCATACCGCAGGGGGGAACCGGGCGCCATAGAAGATGGCCGCATGGCCCAGGATCACGAAAGCGCAGAACAGCACGCGGAAGACATCGCAGACCGCAAATGCGTGCCGCAGGACCCGGGGGTCTCCTTGACACTTGGGCATGTGCTGTGTACAGGTGAGACAAGCAAGCATAAAAGACAGTCATCCGCTCCGAGGGACAGCTGCACGGCATACACGGGAGCGCCCCCGGGGCCCTGCCGTGCATGCCGTTCCTGTTGCCTCAGGCACGCAACCGCACACGGTCCCCCTCCATCCTTCCTTCTGGTTCCTAAATGGGGCTCGCTTCTCTACAAAGGCTTTGGTCAAGGGAACACAATTTACCGGACTCTCAGAGGACCCTGACAGCTGAGGAAAGGTGTCCTGCATAAAACACGCAACGGACACAAAACCATATCTGAAATTCTGCAAATAGACTGTGACCGGGGGGGGGGGGGGCAGAGGATGGATTTTGTTACGGTCGGTGGATTACGGTCGCAAAAATACCACTTTTTCTGGCTTGTGGTACCAGTTATGACAACTTCATGAGGACCAAGCCTTTGCTAAACAACGGGGGGGAGGGGGGGGGGTCAAATGAGAAGGGCACCCACCCATTTTTTGGCTAGAGGCACAGCTCTTGGCCTACCCCTATGGGGAGGGTGGTGGTGGGGCTGCAAGAGTCTCACCTGCTATGGTATGGGTTGCAGCTTGGCTGGGACCCACCCTCCCCACAATTGACCACCATGCGTCGTGGGGTGGTTGGGACCGGGCACACAAACTCTTCCCTGCCGGCGGAGGCAGGTTGTGAAAAGCTGCGTGGGTCCCGATGACAGGGGGCTCAGAGCTCGCTTCTCCCACGTAACGCACATGCTCCGGAGGTCTAAACTCCATCTGCCGTTACCCTGTGGCGGGGTACACGACGAACTGAGTTGTCCCCTGTCACCCCGCTGTTGTGCAGAAAAACGAACCGGCTTAGTGAGGGAGAGCCGCCGCATGGCAAGACCGGCGACTCCCAAGGGTCGGGGTGCACCTCCGAATGTTACCTCCAGCTGGGTCCGAACCGCCGACCCCACGTTCGTACCGCTTACGCTCTGACCACTGAACTAAACCAGCTTTGTGAGGTTATATTTGCGTAAAAGATTCATGAACCATGATGCATTAAGACGGATGATGCAAACCCTATGAATTCACTCCATATTTTTCTGAGCTGGCATGTTGAGTCACTGCCACGTCACCTGCATCATATGGGGTGGCTCCTACTTGGTTAAACTAGTGGGGTTTGATCCAAGTGCCTTTCAAACATAAGGCTCTTGGTCCCCAATGCATTGTCCTCTGAGATAGCAGATTTTATGGAAAACAACTTAGATAAAATGAGATGTGGTTTACCCGGGGGGGTTTTGGCAAGAAGCCATGGTATTGTATTCTCGTCTGCAGCTGGCGGCGCCCACTGGCAGATCGCCATTCGCTGCCCTTCCCTTCCCTTTCCTTCAGTGAAGGTCCACCAAGCCGCTGTTTTGGTCCGCCGTTTCCGTTTCTCCATGGTGGCGGGTTGCGTCGACCAAAACATTAAGGATCCATACGGCAATACCCTTCACCTCCACGAGGTCACATTCATGCTCATGGCGGAGTGCTTCCATCGCGTGTGTGGGTGAGCTGCGTAAACTCCGCACGGCTGTCACCACTTCCCCCCATGTGTCACACGTTCACGGCTCAACAGGAGCGTCAATGGTGGTGCCCGGTCCAAGCCGCGAGACCATCCTCAACACCATCAGCACATGCTCAACTGTCCACCGCATGCCATACCCCCGGCGATGCAGTGCTACGGAGTCGTGGCGGGTACTCGCACTCTCGCTGTACCAGATCTTCTTCACTGGGAGCTCCACGTGAGTCGCGGTGTCGTTAGCATGCTCTCGGCACACTGGGCGCGTTCCACGCCCCAATAGCCCCCGTGGGGGGGCGATCCACGTCATGCGTGGTATGAGGGGGTTTTGGCAAGAAGCCATGGTATTGTATTCTCGTCTGCAGCTGGCGGCGCCCACCGGCAGATCGCCATTCGCTGCCCTTCCCTTCCCTTTCCTTCAGTGAAGGTCCACCAAGCCGCTGTTTTGGTCCGCCGTTTCCGTTTCTCCATGGTGGCGGGTTGCGTCGACCAAAACATTAGGGATCCATACGGCAATACCCTTCACCTCCACGAGGTCACGTTCATGCTCATGGCGGAGTGCTTCCATCGCGTGTGTGGGTGAGCTGCGTAAACTCCGCACGACTGTCACCACTTCCCCCCATGTGTCACACGTTCACGGCTCAACAGGAGCGTCAATGGTGGTGCCCGGTCCAAGCCGCGAGACCATCCTCAACACCATCAGCACATGCTCAATTGTCCACCGCATGCCATACCCCCGGCGATGCAGTGCTACGGAGTCGTGGCGGGTACTCGCACTCTCGCTGTACCAGATCTTCTTCACTGGGAGCTCCACGTGAGTCGCGGTGTCGTTAGCATGCTCTCGGCACACTGGGCGCGTTCCACGCCCCAATAGCCCCCGTGGGGGGGCGATCCACGTCATGCGTGGTATGAGGGGGTTTTGGCAAGAAGCCATGGTATTGTATTCTCGTCTGCAGCTGGCGGCACCCACTGGCAGATCGCCATTCGCTGCCCTTCCCTTCCCTTTCCTTCAGTGAAGGTCCACCAAGCCGCTGTTTTGGTCCGCCGTTTCCGTTTCTCCATGGTGGCGGGTTGCGTCGACCAAAACATTAAGGATCCATACAGCAATACCCTTCACCTCCACGAGGTCACGTTCATGCTCATGGCGGAGTGCTTCCATCGCGTGTGTGGGTGAGCTGCGTAAACTCCGCACGACTGTCACCACTTCCCCCCATGTGTCACACGTTCACGGCTCAACAAGAGCGTCAATGGTGGTGCCCGGTCCAAGCCGCGAGACCATCCTCAACACCATCAGCACATGCTCAACTGTCCACCGCATGCCATACCCCCGGCGATGCAGTGCTACGGAGTCGTGGCGGGTACTCGCACTCTCGCGGTACCAGATCTTCTTCATTGGGAGCTCCACGTGAGTCGCGGTGTCGTTAGCATGCTCTCGGCACACTGGGCGCGTTCCACGCCCCAATAGCCCCCGTGGGGGGGCGATCCACGTCATGCGTGGTATGAGGGGGTTTTGGCAAGAAGCCATGGTATTGTATTCTCGTCTGCAGCTGGCGGCACCCACTGGCAGATCGCCATTCGCTGCCCTTCCCTTCCCTTTCCTTCAGTGAAGGTCCACCAAGCCGCTGTTTTGGTCCGCCGTTTCCGTTTCTCCATGGTGGCGGGTTGCGTCGACCAAAACATTAAGGATCCATACGGCAATACCCTTCACCTCCACGAGGTCACATTCATGCTCATGGCGGAGTGCTTCCATCGCGTGTGTGGGTGAGCTGCGTAAACTCCGCACGGCTGTCACCACTTCCCCCCATGTGTCACACGTTCACGGCTCAACAGGAGCGTCAATGGTGGTGCCCGGTCCAAGCCGCGAGACCATCCTCAACACCATCAGCACATGCTCAACTGTCCACCGCATGCCATACCCCCGGCGATGCAGTGCTACGGAGTCGTGGCGGGTACTCGCACTCTCGCTGTACCAGATCTTCTTCACTGGGAGCTCCACGTGAGTCGCGGTGTCGTTAGCATGCTCTCGGCACACTGGGCGCGTTCCACGCCCCAATAGCCCCCGTGGGGGGGCGATCCACGTCATGCGTGGTATGAGGGGGTTTTGGCAAGAAGCCATGGTATTGTATTCTCGTCTGCAGCTGGCGGCGCCCACCGGCAGATCGCCATTCGCTGCCCTTCCCTTCCCTTTCCTTCAGTGAAGGTCCACCAAGCCGCTGTTTTGGTCCGCCGTTTCCGTTTCTCCATGGTGGCGGGTTGCGTCGACCAAAACATTAAGGATCCATACGGCAATACCCTTCACCTCCACGAGGTCACGTTCATGCTCATGGCGGAGTGCTTCAATCGCGTGTGTGGGTGAGCTGCGTAAACTCCGCACGACTGTCACCACTTCCCCCCATGTGTCACACGTTCACGGCTCAACAGGAGCGTCAATGGTGGTGCCCGGTCCAAGCCGCGAGACCATCCTCAACACCATCAGCACATGCTCAACTGTCCACCGCATGCCATACCCCCGGCGATGCAGTGCTACGGAGTCGTGGCGGGTACTCGCACTCTCGCTGTACCAGATCTTCTTCACTGGGAGCTCCACGTGAGTCGCGGTGTGGTTAGCATGCTCTCGGCACACTGGGCGCGTTCCACGCCCCAATAGCCCCCGTGGGGGGGCGATCCACGTCATGCGTGGTATGAGCGGGTTTTGGCAAGAAGCCATGGTATTGTATTCTCGTCTGCAGCTGGCGGCGCCCAACGGCAGATCGCCATTCGCTGCCCTTCTCTTCCCTTTCCTTCAGTGAAGGTCCACCAAGCCGCTGTTTTGGTCCGCCGTTTCCGTTTCTCCATGGTGGCGGGTTGCGTCGACCAAAACATTAAGGATCCATACGGCAATACCCTTCACCTCCACGAGGTCACGTTCATGCTCATGGCGGAGTGCTTCCATCGCGTGTGTGGGTGAGCTGCGTAAACTCCGCACGACTGTCACCACTTCCCCCCATGTGTCACACGTTCACGGCTCAACAGGAGCGTCAATGGTGGTGCCCGGTCCAAGCCGCGAGACCATCCTCAACACCATCAGCACATGCTCAACTGTCCACCGCATGCCATACCCCCGGCGATGCAGTGCTACGGAGTCGTGGCGGGTACTCGCACTCTCGCTGTACCAGATCTTCTTCACTGGGAGCTCCACGTGAGTCGCGGTGTCGTTAGCATGCTCTCGGCACACTGGGCGCGTTCCACGCCCCAATAGCCCCCGTGGGGGGGCGATCCACGTCATGCGTGGTATGAGGGGTTTTGGCAAGAAGCCATGGTATTGTATTGTCGTCTGCAGCTGGCGGCACCCACGGGCAGATCGCCATTCGCTGCCCTTCCCTTCCCTTTCCTTCAGTGAAGGTCCACCAAGCCGCTGTTTTGGTCCGCCGTTTCCGTTTCTCCATGGTGGCGGGTTGCGTCGACCAAAACATTAAGGATCCATACGGCAATACCCTTCACCTCCACGAGGTCACGTTCATGCTCATGGCGGAGTGCTTCCATCGCGTGTGTGGGTGAGCTGCGTAAACTCCGCACGACTGTCACCACTTCCCCCCATGTGTCACACGTTCACGGCTCAACAGGAGCGTCAATGGTGGTGCCCGGTCCAAGCCGCGAGACCATCCTCAACACCATCAGCACATGCTCAATTGTCCACCGCATGCCATACCCCCGGCGATGCAGTGCTACGGAGTCGTGGCGGGTACTCGCACTCTCGCTGTACCAGATCTTCTTCACTGGGAGCTCCACGTGAGTCGCGGTGTCGTTAGCATGCTCTCGGCACACTGGGCGCGTTCCACGCCCCAATAGCCCCCGTGGGGGGGCGATCCACGTCATGCGTGGTATGAGGGGGTTTTGGCAAGAAGCCATGGTATTGTATTCTCGTCTGCAGCTGGCGGCACCCACTGGCAGATCGCCATTCGCTGCCCTTCCCTTCCCTTTCCTTCAGTGAAGGTCCACCAAGCCGCTGTTTTGGTCCGCCGTTTCCGTTTCTCCATGGTGGCGGGTTGCGTCGACCAAAACATTAAGGATCCATACAGCAATACCCTTCACCTCCACGAGGTCACGTTCATGCTCATGGCGGAGTGCTTCCATCGCGTGTGTGGGTGAGCTGCGTAAACTCCGCACGACTGTCACCACTTCCCCCCATGTGTCACACGTTCACGGCTCAACAAGAGCGTCAATGGTGGTGCCCGGTCCAAGCCGCGAGACCATCCTCAACACCATCAGCACATGCTCAACTGTCCACCGCATGCCATACCCCCGGCGATGCAGTGCTACGGAGTCGTGGCGGGTACTCGCACTCTCGCGGTACCAGATCTTCTTCATTGGGAGCTCCACGTGAGTCGCGGTGTCGTTAGCATGCTCTCGGCACACTGGGCGCGTTCCACGCCCCAATAGCCCCCGTGGGGGGGCGATCCACGTCATGCGTGGTATGAGGGGGTTTTGGCAAGAAGCCATGGTATTGTATTCTCGTCTGCAGCTGGCGGCACCCACTGGCAGATCGCCATTCGCTGCCCTTCCCTTCCCTTTCCTTCAGTGAAGGTCCACCAAGCCGCTGTTTTGGTCCGCCGTTTCCGTTTCTCCATGGTGGCGGGTTGCGTCGACCAAAACATTAGGGATCCATACGGCAATACCCTTCACCTCCACGAGGTCACGTTCATGCTCATGGCGGAGTGCTTCCATCGCGTGTGTGGGTGAGCTGCGTAAACTCCGCACGACTGTCACCACTTCCCCCCATGTGTCACACGTTCACGGCTCAACAGGAGCGTCAATGGTGGTGCCCGGTCCAAGCCGCGAGACCATCCTCAACACCATCAGCACATGCTCAATTGTCCACCGCATGCCATACCCCCGGCGATGCAGTGCTACGGAGTCGTGGCGGGTACTCGCACTCTCGCTGTACCAGATCTTCTTCACTGGGAGCTCCACGTGAGTCGCGGTGTCGTTAGCATGCTCTCGGCACACTGGGCGCGTTCCACGCCCCAATAGCCCCCGTGGGGGGGCGATCCACGTCATGCGTGGTATGAGGGGGTTTTGGCAAGAAGCCATGGTATTGTATTCTCGTCTGCAGCTGGCGGCACCCACTGGCAGATCGCCATTCGCTGCCCTTCCCTTCCCTTTCCTTCAGTGAAGGTCCACCAAGCCGCTGTTTTGGTCCGCCGTTTCCGTTTCTCCATGGTGGCGGGTTGCGTCGACCAAAACATTAAGGATCCATACAGCAATACCCTTCACCTCCACGAGGTCACGTTCATGCTCATGGCGGAGTGCTTCCATCGCGTGTGTGGGTGAGCTGCGTAAACTCCGCACGACTGTCACCACTTCCCCCCATGTGTCACACGTTCACGGCTCAACAAGAGCGTCAATGGTGGTGCCCGGTCCAAGCCGCGAGACCATCCTCAACACCATCAGCACATGCTCAACTGTCCACCGCATGCCATACCCCCGGCGATGCAGTGCTACGGAGTCGTGGCGGGTACTCGCACTCTCGCGGTACCAGATCTTCTTCATTGGGAGCTCCACGTGAGTCGCGGTGTCGTTAGCATGCTCTCGGCACACTGGGCGCGTTCCACGCCCCAATAGCCCCCGTGGGGGGGCGATCCACGTCATGCGTGGTATGAGGGGGTTTTGGCAAGAAGCCATGGTATTGTATTCTCGTCTGCAGCTGGCGGCACCCACTGGCAGATCGCCATTCGCTGCCCTTCCCTTCCCTTTCCTTCAGTGAAGGTCCACCAAGCCGCTGTTTTGGTCCGCCGTTTCCGTTTCTCCATGGTGGCGGGTTGCGTCGACCAAAACATTAAGGATCCATACGGCAATACCCTTCACCTCCACGAGGTCACATTCATGCTCATGGCGGAGTGCTTCCATCGCGTGTGTGGGTGAGCTGCGTAAACTCCGCACGGCTGTCACCACTTCCCCCCATGTGTCACACGTTCACGGCTCAACAGGAGCGTCAATGGTGGTGCCCGGTCCAAGCCGCGAGACCATCCTCAACACCATCAGCACATGCTCAACTGTCCACCGCATGCCATACCCCCGGCGATGCAGTGCTACGGAGTCGTGGCGGGTACTCGCACTCTCGCTGTACCAGATCTTCTTCACTGGGAGCTCCACGTGAGTCGCGGTGTCGTTAGCATGCTCTCGGCACACTGGGCGCGTTCCACGCCCCAATAGCCCCCGTGGGGGGGCGATCCACGTCATGCGTGGTATGAGGGGGTTTTGGCAAGAAGCCATGGTATTGTATTCTCGTCTGCAGCTGGCGGCGCCCACCGGCAGATCGCCATTCGCTGCCCTTCCCTTCCCTTTCCTTCAGTGAAGGTCCACCAAGCCGCTGTTTTGGTCCGCCGTTTCCGTTTCTCCATGGTGGCGGGTTGCGTCGACCAAAACATTAAGGATCCATACGGCAATACCCTTCACCTCCACGAGGTCACGTTCATGCTCATGGCGGAGTGCTTCAATCGCGTGTGTGGGTGAGCTGCGTAAACTCCGCACGACTGTCACCACTTCCCCCCATGTGTCACACGTTCACGGCTCAACAGGAGCGTCAATGGTGGTGCCCGGTCCAAGCCGCGAGACCATCCTCAACACCATCAGCACATGCTCAACTGTCCACCGCATGCCATACCCCCGGCGATGCAGTGCTACGGAGTCGTGGCGGGTACTCGCACTCTCGCTGTACCAGATCTTCTTCACTGGGAGCTCCACGTGAGTCGCGGTGTGGTTAGCATGCTCTCGGCACACTGGGCGCGTTCCACGCCCCAATAGCCCCCGTGGGGGGGCGATCCACGTCATGCGTGGTATGAGCGGGTTTTGGCAAGAAGCCATGGTATTGTATTCTCGTCTGCAGCTGGCGGCGCCCAACGGCAGATCGCCATTCGCTGCCCTTCTCTTCCCTTTCCTTCAGTGAAGGTCCACCAAGCCGCTGTTTTGGTCCGCCGTTTCCGTTTCTCCATGGTGGCGGGTTGCGTCGACCAAAACATTAAGGATCCATACGGCAATACCCTTCACCTCCACGAGGTCACGTTCATGCTCATGGCGGAGTGCTTCCATCGCGTGTGTGGGTGAGCTGCGTAAACTCCGCACGACTGTCACCACTTCCCCCCATGTGTCACACGTTCACGGCTCAACAGGAGCGTCAATGGTGGTGCCCGGTCCAAGCCGCGAGACCATCCTCAACACCATCAGCACATGCTCAACTGTCCACCGCATGCCATACCCCCGGCGATGCAGTGCTACGGAGTCGTGGCGGGTACTCGCACTCTCGCTGTACCAGATCTTCTTCACTGGGAGCTCCACGTGAGTCGCGGTGTCGTTAGCATGCTCTCGGCACACTGGGCGCGTTCCACGCCCCAATAGCCCCCGTGGGGGGGCGATCCACGTCATGCGTGGTATGAGGGGTTTTGGCAAGAAGCCATGGTATTGTATTGTCGTCTGCAGCTGGCGGCACCCACGGGCAGATCGCCATTCGCTGCCCTTCCCTTCCCTTTCCTTCAGTGAAGGTCCACCAAGCCGCTGTTTTGGTCCGCCGTTTCCGTTTCTCCATGGTGGCGGGTTGCGTCGACCAAAACATTAAGGATCCATACGGCAATACCCTTCACCTCCACGAGGTCACGTTCATGCTCATGGCGGAGTGCTTCCATCGCGTGTGTGGGTGAGCTGCGTAAACTCCGCACGACTGTCACCACTTCCCCCCATGTGTCACACGTTCACGGCTCAACAGGAGCGTCAATGGTGGTGCCCGGTCCAAGCCGCGAGACCATCCTCAACACCATCAGCACATGCTCAATTGTCCACCGCATGCCATACCCCCGGCGATGCAGTGCTACGGAGTCGTGGCGGGTACTCGCACTCTCGCTGTACCAGATCTTCTTCACTGGGAGCTCCACGTGAGTCGCGGTGTCGTTAGCATGCTCTCGGCACACTGGGCGCGTTCCACGCCCCAATAGCCCCCGTGGGGGGGCGATCCACGTCATGCGTGGTATGAGGGGGTTTTGGCAAGAAGCCATGGTATTGTATTCTCGTCTGCAGCTGGCGGCACCCACTGGCAGATCGCCATTCGCTGCCCTTCCCTTCCCTTTCCTTCAGTGAAGGTCCACCAAGCCGCTGTTTTGGTCCGCCGTTTCCGTTTCTCCATGGTGGCGGGTTGCGTCGACCAAAACATTAAGGATCCATACAGCAATACCCTTCACCTCCACGAGGTCACGTTCATGCTCATGGCGGAGTGCTTCCATCGCGTGTGTGGGTGAGCTGCGTAAACTCCGCACGACTGTCACCACTTCCCCCCATGTGTCACACGTTCACGGCTCAACAAGAGCGTCAATGGTGGTGCCCGGTCCAAGCCGCGAGACCATCCTCAACACCATCAGCACATGCTCAACTGTCCACCGCATGCCATACCCCCGGCGATGCAGTGCTACGGAGTCGTGGCGGGTACTCGCACTCTCGCGGTACCAGATCTTCTTCATTGGGAGCTCCACGTGAGTCGCGGTGTCGTTAGCATGCTCTCGGCACACTGGGCGCGTTCCACGCCCCAATAGCCCCCGTGGGGGGGCGATCCACGTCATGCGTGGTATGAGGGGGTTTTGGCAAGAAGCCATGGTATTGTATTCTCG
This sequence comes from Eutreptiella sp. 'Long Island Sound 2002', assembly GCA_964036045.1. Classification (NCBI taxonomy): domain Eukaryota; phylum Euglenozoa; class Euglenophyceae; order Eutreptiales; family Eutreptiaceae; genus Eutreptiella; species Eutreptiella sp. 'Long Island Sound 2002'. The sequence continues at coordinate 23,912,274 of OZ038388.1, forward strand.
TCTGCAGCTGGCGGCACCCACTGGCAGATCGCCATTCGCTGCCCTTCCCTTCCCTTTCCTTCAGTGAAGGTCCACCAAGCCGCTGTTTTGGTCCGCCGTTTCCGTTTCTCCATGGTGGCGGGTTGCGTCGACCAAAACATTAAGGATCCATACGGCAATACCCTTCACCTCCACGAGGTCACGTTCATGCTCATGGCGGAGTGCTTCCATCGCGTGTGTGGGTGAGCTGCGTAAACTCCGCACGACTGTCACCACTTCCCCCCATGTGTCACACGTTCACGGCTCAACAGGAGCGTCAATGGTGGTGCCCGGTCCAAGCCGCGAGACCATCCTCAACACCATCAGCACATGCTCAACTGTCCACCGCATGCCATACCCCCGGCGATGCAGTGCTACGGAGTCGTGGCGGGTACTCGCACTCTCGCTGTACCAGATCTTCTTCACTGGGAGCTCCACGTGAGTCGCGGTGTCGTTAGCATGCTCTCGGCACACTGGGCGCGTTCCACGCCCCAATAGCCCCCGTGGGGGGGCGATCCACGTCATGCGTGGTATGAGGGGGTTTTGGCAAGAAGCCATGGTATTGTATTCTCGTCTGCAGCTGGCGGCACCCACTGGCAGATCGCCATTCGCTGCCCTTCCCTTCCCTTTCCTTCAGTGAAGGTCCACCAAGCCGCTGTTTTGGTCCGCCGTTTCCGTTTCTCCATGGTGGCGGGTTGCGTCGACCAAAACATTAAGGATCCATACTGCAATACCCTTCACCTCCACGAGGTCACGTTCATGCTCATGGCGGAGTGCTTCCATCGTGTGTGTGGGTGAGCTGCGTAAACTCCGCACGACTGTCACCACTTCCCCCCATGTGTCACACGTTCACGGCTCAACAGGAGCGTCAATGGTGGTGCCCGGTCCAAGCTGCGAGACCATCCTCAACACCATCAGCACATGCTCAACTGTCCACCGCATGCCATACCCCCGGCGATGCAGTGCTACGGAGTCGTGGCGGGTACTCGCACTCTCGCTGTACCAGATCTTCTTCACTGGGAGCTCCACGTGAGTCGCGGTGTCGTTAGCATGCTCTCGGCACACTGGGCGCGTTCCTAGCCCCAATAGCCCCCGTGGGGGGGCGATCCACGTCATGCGTGGTATGAGGGGGTTTTGGCAAGAAGCCATGGTATTGTATTCTCGTCTGCAGCTGGCGGCACCCACTGGCAGATCGCCATTCGCTGCCCTTCCCTTCCCTTTCCTTCAGTGAAGGTCCACCAAGCCGCTGTTTTGGTCCGCCGTTTCCGTTTCTCCATGGTGGCGGGTTGCGTCGACCAAAACATTAAGGATCCATACTGCAATACCCTTCACCTCCACGAGGTCACGTTCATGCTCATGGCGGAGTGCTTCCATCGCGTGTGTGGGTGAGCTGCGTAAACTCCGCACGACTGTCACCACTTCCCCCCATGTGTCACACGTTCACGGCTCAACAGGAGCGTCAATGGTGGTGCCCGGTCCAAGCCGCGAGACCATCCTCAACACCATCAGCACATGCTCAACTGTCCACCGCATGCAATACCCCCGGCGATGCAGTGCTACGGAGTCGTGGCGGGTACTCGCACTCTCGCTGTACCAGATCTTCTTCACTGGGAGCTCCACGTGAGTCGCGGTGTCGTTAGCATGCTCTCGGCACACTGGGCGCGTTCCACGCCCCAATAGCCCCCGTGGGGGGGCGATCCACGTCATGCGTGGTATGAGGGGGTTTTGGCAAGAAGCCATGGTATTGTATTCTCGTCTGCAGCTGGCGGCGCCCACTGGCAGATCGCCATTCGCTGCCCTTCCCTTCCCTTTCCTTCAGTGAAGGTCCACCAAGCCGCTGTTTTGGTCCGCCGTTTCCGTTTCTCCATGGTGGCGGGTTGCGTCGACCAAAACATTAAGGATCCATACTGCAATACCCTTCACCTCCACGAGGTCACGTTCACGCTCATGGCGGAGTGCTTCCATCGCGTGTGTGGGTGAGCTGCGTAAACTCCGCACGACTGTCACCACTTCCCCCCATGTGTCACACGTTCACGGCTCAACAGGAGCGTCAATGGTGGTGCCCGGTCCAAGCCGCGAGACCATCCTCAACACCATCAGCACATGCTCAACTGTCCACCGCATGCCATACCCCCGGCGATGCAGTGCTACGGAGTCGTGGCGGGTACTCGCACTCTCGCTGTACCAGATCTTCTTCACTGGGAGCTCCACGTGAGTCGCGGTGTCGTTAGCATGCTCTCGGCACACTGGGCGCGTTCCTAGCCCCAATAGCCCCCGTGGGGGGGCGATCCACGTCATGCGTGGTATGAGGGGGTTTTGGCAAGAAGCCATGGTATTGTATTCTCGTCTGCAGCTGGCGGCGCCCACCGGCAGATCGCCATTCGCTGCCCTTCCCTTCCCTTTCCTTCAGTGAAGGTCCACCAAGCCGCTGTTTTGGTCCGCCGTTTCCGTTTCTCCATGGTGGCGGGTTGCGTCGACCAAAACATTAAGGATCCATACTGCAATACCCTTCACCTCCACGAGGTCACGTTCATGCTCATGGCGGAGTGCTTCCATCGCGTGTGTGGGTGAGCTGCGTAAACTCCGCACGACTGTCACCACTTCCCCCCATGTGTCACACGTTCACGGCTCAACAGGAGCGTCAATGGTGGTGCCCGGTCCAAGCCGCGAGACCATCCTCAACACCATCAGCACATGCTCAACTGTCCACCGCATGCCATACCCCCGGCGATGCAGTGCTACGGAGTCGTGGCGGGTACTCGCACTCTCGCTGTACCAGATCTTCTTCACTGGGAGCTCCACGTGAGTCGCGGTGTCGTTAGCATGCTCTCGGCACACTGGGCGCGTTCCTAGCCCCAATAGCCCCCGTGGGGGGGCGATCCACGTCATGCGTGGTATGAGGGGGTTTTGGCAAGAAGCCATGGTATTGTATTCTCGTCTGCAGCTGGCGGCGCCCACCGGCAGATCGCCATTCGCTGCCCTTCCCTTCCCTTTCCTTCAGTGAAGGTCCACCAAGCCGCTGTTTTGGTCCGCCGTTTCCGTTTCTCCATGGTGGCGGGTTGCGTCGACCAAAACATTAAGGATCCATACGGCAATACCCTTCACCTCCACGAGGTCACGTTCATGCTCATGGCGGAGTGCTTCCATCGCGTGTGTGGGTGAGCTGCGTAAACTCCGCACGGCTGTCACCACTTCCCCCCATGTGTCACACGTTCACGGCTCAACAGGAGCGTCAATGGTGGTGCCCGGTCCAAGCCGCGAGACCATCCTCAACACCATCAGCACATGCTCAACTGTCCACCGCATGCCATACCCCCGGCGATGCAGTGCTACGGAGTCGTGGCGGGTACTCGCACTCTCGCTGTACCAGATCTTCTTCACTGGGAGCTCCACGTGAGTCGCGGTGTCGTTAGCATGCTCTCGGCACACTGGGCGCGTTCCACGCCCTAATAGCCCCCGTGGGGGGGCGATCCACGTCATGCGTGGTATGAGGGGGTTTTGGCAAGAAGCCATGGTATTGTATTCTCGTCTGCAGCTGGCGGCACCCACTGGCAGATCGCCATTCGCTGCCCTTCCCTTCCCTTTCCTTCAGTGAAGGTCCACCAAGCCGCTGTTTTGGTCCGCCGTTTCCGTTTCTCCATGGTAGCGGGTTGCGTCGACCAAAACATTAAGGATCTATACGGCAATACCCTTCACCTCCACGAGGTCACGTTCATGCTCATGGCGGAGTGCTTCCATCGCGTGTGTGGGTGAGCTGCGTAAACTCTGCACGACTGTCACCACTTCCCCCCATGTGTCACACGTTCACGGCTCAACAGGAGCGTCAATGGTGGTGCCCGGTCCAAGCCGCGAGACCATCCTCAACACCATCAGCACATGCTCAACTGTCCACCGCATGCCATACCCCCGGCGATGCAGTGCTACGGAGTCGTGGCGGGTACTCGCACTCTCGCTGTACCAGATCTTCTTCACTGGGAGCTCCACGTGAGTCGCGGTGTCGTTAGCATGCTCTCGGCACACTGGGCGCGTTCCACGCCCCAATAGCCCCCGTGGGGGGGCGATCCACGTCATGCGTGGTATGAGGGGGTTTTGGCAAGAAGCCATGGTATTGTATTCTCGTCTGCAGCCGGCGGCACCCACTGGCAGATCGCCATTCGCTGCCCTTCCCTTCCCTTTCCTTCAGTGAAGGTCCACCAAGCCGCTGTTTTGGTCCGCCGTTTCCGTTTCTCCATGGTGGCGGGTTGCGTCGACCAAAACATTAAGGATCCATACTGCAATACCCTTCACCTCCACGAGGTCACGTTCATGCTCATGGCGGAGTGCTTCCATCGCGTGTGTGGGTGAGCTGCGTAAACTCCGCACGACTGTCACCACTTCCCCCCATGTGTCACACGTTCACGGCTCAACAGGAGCGTCAATGGTGGTGCCCGGTCCAAGCCGCGAGACCATCCTCAACACCATCAGCACATGCTCAACTGTCCACCGCATGCCATACCCCCGGCGATGCAGTGCTACGGAGTCGTGGCGGGTACTCGCACTCTCGCTGTACCAGATCTTCTTCACTGGGAGTTCCACGTGAGTCGCGGTGTCGTTAGCATGCTCTCGGCACACTGGGCGCGTTCCACGCCCCAATAGCCCCCGTGGGGGGGCGATCCACGTCATGCGTGGTATGAGGGGGTTTTGGCAAGAAGCCATGGTATTGTATTCTCGTCTGCAGCTGGCGGCACCCACTGGCAGATCGCCATTCGCTGCCCTTCCCTACCCTTTCCTTCAGTGAAGGTCCACCAAGCCGCTGTTTTGGTCCGCCGCTTCCGTTTCTCCATGGTGGCGGGTTGCGTCGACCAAAACATTAAGGATCCATACTGCAATACCCTTCACCTCCACGAGGTCACGTTCATGCTCATGGCGGAGTGCTTCCATCGCGTGTGTGGGTGAGCTGCGTAAACTCCGCACGACTGTCACCACTTCCCCCCATGTGTCACACGTTCACGGCTCAACAGGAGCGTCAATGGTGCTGCCCGGTCCAAGCCGCGAGACCATCCTCAACACCATTAGCACATGCTCAACTGTCCACCGCATGCCATACCCCCGGCGATGCAGTGCTACGGAGTCGTGGCGGGTACTCGCACTCTCGCTGTACCAGATCTTCTTCACTGGGAGCTCCACGTGAGTCGCGGTGTCGTTAGCATGCTCTCGGCACACTGGGCGCGTTCCACGCCCCAAAAGCCCCCGTGGGGGGGCGATCCACGTCATGCGTGGTATGAGGGGGTTTTGGCAAGAAGCCATGGTATTGTATTCTCGTCTGCAGCTGGAGCACCCACTGGCAGATCGCCATTCGCTGCCCTTCCCTTCCCTTTCCTTCAGTGAAGGTCCACCAAGCCGCTGTTTTGGTCCGCCGTTTCCGTTTCTCCATGGTGGCGGGTTGCGTCGACCAAAACATTAAGGATCTATACGGCAATACCCTTCACCTCCACGAGGTCACGTTCATGCTCATGGCGGAGTGCTTCCATCGCGTGTGTGGGTGAGCTGCGTAAACTCTGCACGACTGTCACCACTTCCCCCCATGTGTCACACGTTCACGGCTCAACAGGAGCGTCAATGGTGGTGCCCGGTCCAAGCCGCGAGACCATCCTCAACACCATCAGCACATGCTCAACTGTCCACCGCATGCCATACCCCCGGCGATGCAGTGCTACGGAGTCGTGGCGGGTACTCGCACTCTCGCTGTACCAGATCTTCTTCACTGGGAGCTCCACGTGAGTCGCGGTGTCGTTAGCATGCTCTCGGCACACTGGGCGCGTTCCACGCCCCAATAGCCCCCGTGGGGGGGCGATCCACGTCATGCGTGGTATGAGGGGGTTTTGGCAAGAAGCCATGGTATTGTATTCTCGTCTGCAGCCGGCGGCACCCACTGGCAGATCGCCATTCGCTGCCCTTCCCTTCCCTTTCCTTCAGTGAAGGTCCACCAAGCCGCTGTTTTGGTCCGCCGTTTCCGTTTCTCCATGGTGGCGGGTTGCGTCGACCAAAACATTAGGGATCCATACGGCAATACCCTTCACCTCCACGAGGTCACGTTCATGCTCATGGCGGAGTGCTTCCATCGCGTGTGTGGGTGAGCTGCGTAAACTCCGCACGACTGTCACCACTTCCCCCCATGTGTCACACGTTCACGGCTCAACAGGAGCGTCAATGGTGCTGCCCGGTCCAAGCCGCGAGACCATCCTCAACACCATCAGCACATGCTCAACTGTCCACCGCATGCCATACCCCCGGCGATGCAGTGCTACGGAGTCGTGGCGGGTACTCGCACTCTCGCTGTACCAGATCTTCTTCACTGGGAGCTCCACGTGAGTCGCGGTGTCGTTAGCATGCTCTCGGCACACTGGGCGCGTTCCACGCCCTAATAGCCCCCGTGGGGGGGCGATCCACGTCATGCGTGGTATGAGGGGGTTTTGGCAAGAAGCCATGGTATTGTATTCTCGTCTGCAGCTGGCGGCACCCACTGGCAGATCGCCATTCGCTGCCCTTCCCTACCCTTTCCTTCAGTGAAGGTCCACCAAGCCGCTGTTTTGGTCCGCCGCTTCCGTTTCTCCATGGTGGCGGGTTGCGTCGACCAAAACATTAAGGATCCATACGGCAATACCCTTCACCTCCACGAGGTCACGTTCATGCTCATGGCGGAGTGCTTCCATCGCGTGTGTGGGTGAGCTGCGTAAACTCCGCACGACTGTCACCACTTCCCCCCATGTGTCACACGTTCACGGCTCAACAGGAGCGTCAATGGTGCTGCCCGGTCCAAGCCGCGAGACCATCCTCAACACCATTAGCACATGCTCAACTGTCCACCGCATGCCATACCCCCGGCGATGCAGTGCTACGGAGTCGTGGCGGGTACTCGCACTCTCGCTGTACCAGATCTTCTTCACTGGGAGCTCCACGTGAGTCGCGGTGTCGTTAGCATGCTCTCGGCACACTGGGCGCGTTCCACGCCCCAATAGCCCCCATGGGGGGGCGATCCACGTCATGCGTGGTATGAGGGGGTTTTGGCAAGAAGCCATGGTATTGTATTCTCGTCTGCAGCTGGCGGCGCCCACTGGCAGATCGCCATTCGCTGCCCTTCCCTTCCCTTTCCTTCAGTGAAGGTCCACCAAGCCGCTGTTTTGGTCCGCCGTTTCCGTTTCTCCATGGTGGCGGGTTGCGTCGACCAAAACATTAAGGATCCATACTGCAATACCCTTCACCTCCACGAGGTCACGTTCATGCTCATGGCGGAGTGCTTCCATCGCGTGTGTGGGTGAGCTGCGTAAACTCCGCACGACTGTCACCACTTCCCCCCATGTGTCACACGTTCACGGCTCAACAGGAGCGTCAATGGTGGTGCCCGGTCCAAGCCGCGAGACCATCCTCAACACCATCAGCACATGCTCAACTGTCCACCGCATGCCATACCCCCGGCGATGCAGTGCTACGGAGTCGTGGCGGGTACTCGCACTCTCGCTGTACCAGATCTTCTTCATTGGGAGCTCCACGTGAGTCGCGGTGTCGTTAGCATGCTCTCCGAACACAGGGCGCGTTCCACGCCCCAATAGCCCCTGTGGGGGGGCGATCCACGTCATGCGTGGTATGAGGGGGTTTTGGCAAGAAGCCATGGTATTGTATTCTCGTCTGCAGCTGGCGGCGCCCACCGGCAGATCGCCATTCGCTGCCCTTCCCTTCCCTTTCCTTCAGTGAAGGTCCACCAAGCCGCTGTTTTGGTCCGCCGTTTCCGTTTCTCCATGGTGGCGGGTTGCGTCGACCAAAACATTAAGGATCCATACTGCAATACCCTTCACCTCCACGAGGTCACGTTCATGCTCATGGCGGAGTGCTTCCATCGCGTGTGTGGGTGAGCTGCGTAAACTCCGCACGACTGTCACCACTTCCCCCCATGTGTCACACGTTCACGGCTCAACAGGAGCGTCAATGGTGGTGCCCGGTCCAAGCCGCGAGACCATCCTCAACACCATCAGCACATGCTCAACTGTCCACCGCATGCCATACCCCCGGCGATGCAGTGCTACGGAGTCGTGGCGGGTACTCGCACTCTCGCTGTACCAGATCTTCTTCACTGGGAGCTCCACGTGAGTCGCGGTGTCGTTAGCATGCTCTCGGCACACTGGGCGCGTTCCACGCCCCAAAAGCCACCGTGGGGGGGCGATCCACGTCATGCGTGGTATGAGGGGGTTTTGGCAAGAAGCCATGGTATTGTATTCTCATCTGCAGCTGGCGGCGCCCACCGGCAGATCGCCATTCGCTGCCCTTCCCTACCCTTTCCTTCAGTGAAGGTCCACCAAGCCGCTGTTTTGGTCCGCCGCTTCCGTTTCTCCATGGTGGCGGGTTGCGTCGACCAAAACATTAAGGATCCATACGGCAATACCCTTCACCTCCACGAGGTCACGTTCATGCTCATGGCGGAGTGCTTCAATCGCGTGTGTGGGTGAGCTGCGTAAACTCCGCACGACTGTCACCACTTCCCCCCATGTGTCACACGTTCACGGCTCAACAGGAGCGTCAATGGTGGTGCCCGGTCCAAGCCGCGAGACCATCCTCAACACCATCAGCACATGCTCAACTGTCCACCGCATGCCATACCCCCGGCGATGCAGTGCTACGGAGTCGTGGCGGGTACTCGCACTCTCGCTGTACCAGATCTTCTTCACTGGGAGCTCCACGTGAGTCGCGGTGTCGTTAGCATGCTCTCGGCACACTGGGCGCGTTCCACGCCCCAAAAGCCCCCGTGGGGGGGCGATCCACGTCATGCGTGGTATGAGGGGGTTTTGGCAAGAAGCCATGGTATTGTATTCTCGTCTGCAGCTGGCGGCGCCCACCGGCAGATCGCCATTCGCTGCCCTTCCCTTCCCTTTCCTTCAGTGAAGGTCCACCAAGCCGCTGTTTTGGTCCGCCGTTTCCGTTTCTCCATGGTGGCGGGTTGCGTCGACCAAAACATTAAGGATCCATACTGCAATACCCTTCACCTCCACGAGGTCACGTTCATGCTCATGGCGGAGTGCTTCCATCGCGTGTGTGGGTGAGCTGCGTAAACTCCGCACGACTGTCACCACTTCCCCCCATGTGTCACACGTTCACGGCTCAACAGGAGCGTCAATGGTGCTGCCCGGTCCAAGCCGCGAGACCATCCTCAACACCATTAGCACATGCTCAACTGTCCACCGCATGCCATACCCCCGGCGATGCAGTGCTACGGAGTCGTGGCGGGTACTCGCACTCTCGCTGTACCAGATCTTCTTCACTGGGAGCTCCACGTGAGTCGCGGTGTCGTTAGCATGCTCTCGGCACACTGGGCGCGTTCCACGCCCCAATAGCCCCCATGGGGGGGCGATCCACGTCATGCGTGGTATGAGGGGGTTTTGGCAAGAAGCCATGGTATTGTATTCTCGTCTGCAGCTGGCGGCGCCCACTGGCAGATCGCCATTCGCTGCCCTTCCCTTCCCTTTCCTTCAGTGAAGGTCCACCAAGCCGCTGTTTTGGTCCGCCGTTTCCGTTTCTCCATGGTGGCGGGTTGCGTCGACCAAAACATTAAGGATCCATACGGCAATACCCTTCACCTCCACGAGGTCACGTTCATGCTCATGGCGGAGTGCTTCCATCGCGTGTGTGGGTGAGCTGCGTAAACTCCGCACGACTGTCACCACTTCCCCCCATGTGCCACACGTTCACGGCTCAACAGGAGCGTCAATGGTGCTGCCCGGTCCAAGCCGCGAGACCATCCTCAACACCATTAGCAAATGCTCAACTGTCCACCGCATGCCATACCCCCGGCGATGCAGTGCTACGGAGTCGTGGCGGGTACTCGCACTCTCGCTGTACCAGATCTTCTTCACTGGGAGCTCCACGTGAGTCGCGGTGTCGTTAGCATGCTCTCGGCACACTGGGCGCGTTCCACGCCCCAATAGCCCCTGTGGGGGGGCGATCCACGTCATGCGTGGTATGAGGGGGTTTTGGCAAGAAGCCATGGTATTGTATTCTCGTCTGCAGCTGGCGGCGCCCACCGGCAGATCGCCATTCGCTGCCCTTCCCTTCCCTTTCCTTCAGTGAAGGTCCACCAAGCCGCTGTTTTGGTCCGCCGTTTCCGTTTCTCCATGGTGGCGGGTTGCGTCGACCAAAACATTAAGGATCCATACGGCAATACCCTTCACCTCCACGAGGTCACGTTCATGCTCATGGCGGAGTGCTTCCATCGCGTGTGTGGGTGAGCTGCGTAAACTCCGCACGACTGTCACCACTTCCCGCCATGTGTCACACGTTCACGGCTCAACAGGAGCGTCAATGGTGGTGCCCGGTCCAAGCCGCGAGACCATCCTCAACACCATCAGCACATGCTCAACTGTCCACCGCATGCCATACCCCCGGCGATGCAGTGCTACGGAGTCGTGGCGGGTACTCGCACTCTCGCTGTACCAGATCTTCTTCACTGGGAGCTCCACGTGAGTCGCGGTGTCGTTAGCATGCTCTCGGCACATTGGGCACGTTCCACGCCCCAAAAGCCCCCGTGGGGGGGCGATCCACGTCATGCGTGGTATGAGGGGGTTTTGGCAAGAAGCCATGGTATTGTATTCTCGTCTGCAGCTGGCGGCGCCCACCGGCAGATCGCCATTCGCTGCCCTTCCCTTCCCTTTCCTTCAGTGAAGGTCCACCAAGCCGCTGTTTTGGTCCGCCGTTTCCGTTTCTCCATGGTGGCGGGTTGCGTCGACCAAAACATTAAGGATCCATACGGCAATACCCTTCACCTCCACGAGGTCACGTTCATGCTCATGGCGGAGTGCTTCCATCGCGTGTGTGGGTGAGCTGCGTAAACTCCGCACGACTGTCACCACTTCCCCCCATGTGTCACACGTTCACGGCTCAACAGGAGCGTCAATGGTGCTGCCCGGTCCAAGCCGCGAGACCATCCTCAACACCATTAGCAGATGCTCAACTGTCCACCGCATGCCATACCCCCGGCGATGCAGTGCTACGGAGTCGTGGCGGGTACTCGCACTCTCGCTGTACCAGATCTTCTTCACTAGGAGCTCCACGTGAGACGCGGTGTCGTTAGCATGCTCTCGGCACACTGGGCGCGTTCCACGCCCCAATAGCCCCCGTGGGGGGGCGATCCACGTCATGCGTGGTATGAGGGGGTTTTGGCAAGAAGCCATGGCATTGTATTCTCGTCTGCAGCTGGCGGCGCCCACTGGCAGATCGCCATTCGCTGCCCTTCCCTTCCCTTTCCTTAAATTGAAGGTCCACCAAGCCGCTGTTTTGGTCCGCCGTTTCCGTTTCTCCATGGTGGCGGGTTGCGTCGACCAAAACATTAAGGATCCATACTGCAATACCCTTCACCTCCACGAGGTCACGTTCATGCTCATGGCGGAGTGCTTCCATCGCATGTGTGGGTGAGCTGCGTAAACTCCGCACGACTGTCACCACTTCCCCCCATGTGTCACACGTTCACGGCTCAACAGGAGCGTCAATGGTGGTGCCCGGTCCAAGCCGCGAGACCATCCTCAACACCATTAGCACATGCTCAACTGTCCACCGCATGCCATACCCCCGGCGATGCAGTGCTACGGAGTCGTGGCGGGTACTCGCACTCTCGCTGTACCAGATCTTCTTCACTGGGAGCTCCACGTGAGTCGCGGTGTCGTTAGCATGCTCTCGGCACACTGGGCGCGTTCCACGCCCCAATAGCCCCCGTGGGGGGGGGATTCCAGTTCATGCGTGGTATGAGGGGGTTTTGGCAAGAAGCCATGGTATTGTATTCTCGTCTGCAGCTGGCGGCGCCCACTGGCAGATCGCCATTCGCTGCCCTTCCCTTCCCTTTCCTTCAGTGAAGGTCCACCAAGCCGCTGTTTTGGTCCGCCGTTTCCGTTTCTCCATGGTGGGACGTCCATGGACGTTTCACCATGGACGCCGGTGCTTGCCATCCGTTGTCTGGTCTACGGAGTGGTGTATTTATGTTTGGGGCTTGTGCTGGTGTGCGGCGGAGTGGGGCGAAGCCATGGGATGGTGTTGTTTGCCTACCTTGCGCCCATGATGGCTATTGTCTGGGGGGATAGCGTAAAGCAGGGCGTGTGCCTTGTCATGGGGATTGTGGTGGTGACACTGGTGATCTTGCTTGTCGAGTTGACAGCGGGTCCACAGAGCCTAACGCCGCAGGTGCTGCCCATACCTCTGGAGGTGGCGGCGATCTTCCAATTCACCCAGGCCAACTTTGCGGGTTCTTTCTTTCTCGTCCTATTGACGGCAGTGCTATCGCAATTGAAAGGGGTCAGACAGAAGAAACACAGCCATGAAGAGAAGCTCAACAAAACGCTGAGCAAGCAGATGCAGGCGCTGAAGGTGCAGCGAAGGCTGTCCCGGAAGCTAATTTCCAACATCTTTCTCCCCAGAATATCCGAGGCCCTCATCGCATTGTTTGAAACCTGCGGGGAGAACGGCGACTGTTCGGCTTCTCTGGCGTGGGACAACCTGGGGGCGGATCCGCAGCCCGTCGGCTGTTCCTGCCATGTGGTCGATGTCGAGGCTTACAGTCCCACGGGCCCGACTACTACCAGAAACAAGTTGGCCGCGACCCTCAGCCCGAAACTGCACCTGCGTGCCGTCATCCTCTTCGCGGACCTCGTGGGCTTCACCGGTGTCGTGTCCGAGACAACGCCCATGGCGCTGGTCTACTTCCTAGACCGGTACTTCGGCGACATCGACATGGCGTGCCAGGCACAGCAGGTCGACAAAGTGAAGACGATTGGAGACGGCTACATGTGCGTGGGCTGGACCGAGCACCCCGCCGACCACGCGGACACTGCCCTGCGGGTCCTGAAGGTTGCCGACCACATCCACCGCGCCAGCCACCGCACGCTGCTGGACGGGCGACGGCTGCAGGCGCAGGTCGGTGTGCACACTGGGACGGTGGTGAGCGGCATCATCGGCAAGACGATGTTCGCTTCGGACGTGTGGAGAGACGCCGTTAACGTGGCGTCCCGCATGGAGAGCACCGGTATACCAGGGGCGACACAGGTCAGCGCTACCGTTTACAATCTGCTGAAGGGCTAAGACTTGGGCTTCCGCCCGCGGGGCTCTGTGAAGTGCAAGGGGAAGGGCAAATTGCAGACGTATATGGTTCCCGTGACGGTCCCCTTTGACTCCTGCCCCCTATATGCGCCAGGACAGTGTAACGTGGTTAATGCACTGGCCCAGTTCGTTTGGGGGGCCCTGTGGGCCTGAGACTGCGATATGGCATATCATTCATGCCTTTCATATCAGACATGCCTTTTGTTCTGACCCTTCTCATCATGAGACGGGTACCCACCCTGTCCCTTCTCACCATGAGACGGGTACCTACCCTGACCCTTCTCACCATGAGACAGGTACTTATCCTGGTATCCTGGTGGTGTTGCACTTCTTGTAACATCTCGCACGCGCGCATACATGTCGCGCGCGCGACAGGGGCCGCGACCGCGCCCGGTGCGGTGTGCACTGAGTAGGACCCGCACACAAGTGACGTATACAAATGTCCCAAAATAGACAACAAGAAACACAACAATCAATATACGACCAATTGATTACGAATTGTCCATTACAGCCACGTCATGCCATACAACCCGAATTGTACGACATTGATTACCCCGAAAAGGATGCAGATTTTGGTTTGGGCCACTTGCCACTTGCAGTGGTTTGTCCCGTCCTATTCGAATCGGGATATGCCAGTGACCCCGATTCATGGGTAAAAAGGTAGGGTAGAGGGCCCAAAAGCTGCTGGCTAAATCAGAGGCAAAAGTAGGTCCATTTTGAGGCCAACTGCGATCAGCATGAATTATCATTTCCGTGGGCATGTATATGGTGTCATCCAAATTCGAAAGGCTTTCATCCAGGAGACCGTGGTATATCCGCGCACGCGCGACAGACAAACCAAAAAAAAAAGAAATCCTCGGATCGGGATTTGTCTGTCTCACGTGACGCAATTTAGGACAGGCGGTCTTTCCTCGGTAGCGTAGCCATGCGCGTGCGAGAAAAGCTGCACGTGGCTCTCTGTATCCGTGAACAGCACCGTATAATAATGGCACAGAAACGACCACTGGAACCCACCGGGTCGGAACGGCGAGCAAAGATGCAGAAGAGTATGATGGCATGCTTGTATGCCCATCACACTGACGTGACGTTCATCGTGGGACCACAAGAGGACCGGTATACGGCCAATAGCCACGCGTTATTTCTACGTTCGGAGGTATGAGAGATAGAGAGAGGGAGAGAGAGAGAGAGAGAGAGAGAGATAGAGAGAGAGAGAGAGGTAGAGACACGTGTGTCGTTGTGACGTTGGTGCGTTTGTTGTTGTTGTGTGTTGTCACGCTTGTGCCGTCGTCTCAGGTGATTGAAGTGATGCTGAAAAGCGAAATGACGAAGGGCAACACGAGGACCATTGTGCTGACCGAGGATTGGAGTGCGGATGCCATGCACTCCTTTCTGCACGCATGTCACGGCCATTCTGTCGAGATTGATCACGAAGACACAAATCATGTGGCGGAATTTCTCAGACTACTTCATCTGTATCAGGTGTGAGCGAGTGGGCGAATGAGCGAGAGTGTCACGCACACGTGTCGTGCGTCGTGTGACATGTCATGGTTTGTCGCTGCTGATACATACAGGTCGTTGCCGACACAGTGGAACCGATTGTGAGGAACATCGTTGCTGGCCTCACGTCGACAAACGTCATGATTTTCTATGCAATGGGGTGCCTGTACCAAGAAGAACTCAAGGCCCAGACCCTGCGCTTTATGATCAAGCACGCGGAGTGCATCCTGGATTCGTCGTTCTCGTTCACGTTACAGTATCAGCTTTGTGGTCTGAGGGACTGTGATGTACAGGATTTCCTCTGCAGTGAAGAGTTGTTGGTGCAAGATGAGAGTCTCGTATACAACTTTATCAAATGCTGGAAGGAGGATCACCACGACAACTGGTGCTGTGACGCGGCCGATATGGACACGATTCAGAAGCAAGCACAGGCATTATTCAAGTCGTGTGTGCGATGGTCATGCATGCCACTGGAACAAATCTGGGCCATCGCAGCAGAGGAGATTGTGGAGCCGGAAATCTTGCACCCTTACCTGCTCAAGCCCCAGACGACCACACCACGGCTATCGGAACCGGTACAAGCCCGTGATTTGCGTCTCCAAGAAGAGTCCGCCTACCATCGGAAATACCAATTGACGGTCCCCGTTGCAAACATTACCGGTAATGTAAGTATACTGTTTAAGGGGTACACTGCAAAATTTAGCATGCGGGTTGCTCACCACTTGATGTTCACCATAGAATAGACATGTAGCGCACCATTGGATGATGGTGAGATGGGTGAGGGGGACGATGTTTGGAATTTTGTTGCATTTGAAATGCGACTCCTGCAGAAGAGTCCGTGTATGCGCTCTTTGATCTGGCAACGAACGGGCGGTGTGTTGCATCAGTTTGGCAGTAGTTGTGCCCATTTGCCGTATGCCCCGGTTGTTGAGGATGTGCTGACAGACATTGACCATCTACACGGGGACGGGCGCGATCTGTTAAAATTTGACCTGGTATTCCTCGTTGTCCCGTGTACTATACAACACATGAACGCCGGTCATGGTGTGCATGTTGTGGACATCGAAATCCCACCACAATAACAGGCTGCGCTTACCGCTTTCGTGCATTACAGGTTATGTGGTATCTGCAATATGATGTAGATGACACCACGTTGTCTATGTGTGGGTCCGGGCATTATTTGAGGCACCATCCGATGTACAGAATGCGAGTATTACGCATCAAAGGCCCACATCAACTCACCATTCGAGGAATGCCTCATGATGGAGTCGTGATCAGCTCCAACAGACATGGCACACAGCCACATGTGCCTCTATATCTAGAATTTCCACACGATATATCACAATACAGAACACTCGAATCGCTGAGCGATGGCAATGTCGGGGGTGAATGAACATTGCGTATTGTTCTGTCAACCACATGGATGTGCTGAATTTGCGTCTTGGTGCTGACCCCCTGTTCATGTCACGGTATTGTATACATATGACCATGTCATATGACCATATGACGGTAGGACTATCATGTGTACACGCTCATGTCATTGCCTTTCCTGGTAAGTGGTGATGGTCAGGGTTTGCCCTGGCCGCACTTGTTATGTGAAACCAGCACACGGTGGCAGGGTTCGAATATCACTTTCGGGCAACTATGACCGACTGCGCCCCTGTGTGGTGCGTGTGAAGGGTTGCCAGCTTGATGAAATCCGGGGCATGAGTGATACGGGTGTTCTGATCAGACGTGCGGCTGATGGCGACTTTGTACACTCGCCTGTATATCTGAACCATGCTTGTCACCCGTCCATGATTCGTTTCAACTGGGTGAAACTGCCTGGGAAGCACGTATCAAGCTTAACCTAACCTCGAGGAATGGAGGCTTTCATATAGGAGACCGTGGTATATCCGGTGGTAAGACCGTCTATGCCAGCTTCACTCTGACCTGGATTATCGGTTTTCGGGATATACCATTTGCGTGCGGCTGTTTGACGAGCAAAGATCACAAACAACGGGTTCTGGGTGATTGCCACAGGAATGCCTTTCCTGGTAAGTGGTAATGGTCAGGTTGTGTTTGCGGTGGCCGCACTTGTTTTGTGGCGTTGGACTTTTGGTTTGCCTGTATATTACACCTGTTGTTGTGCACAGTGACACATTGCACATAAATGGACTCCATTGCGCGGTGATGATTTGCGGGTATTTTTATGGCCTCTGGAAAGGCACAGTCAACAAGCACCCCAAAATTTGTGAAGGAAAATGCATGCTTTCACTAGGTAGGGCAGGGAGACATACCAACATCACATGAGTATATGTGTGTCTTGAAATGTGAACATCAATCCACAGCCTTTGACCGTCCCCTTGGTTATGCCTTTACAAGGGGGTCATGGGGTCCTGTTGCATGAAGGTTTGTTGGGGCTATGGGTGTCCCCCAAGCACATGCGGGCCAAACTTGAATGATTTTAAAACTTACATAGTTGCTGAACGTAAAAAGCAAGTAATATCAAACTGTTTGTCTTTGCTACTAAAAACTCGAGCACATGATCCATTATGGTGATTTTTCCCATTTTGGGAAAGCATTGTTTGGATGGGGCCTGTAGTATATATCCATTTTTTGCGATGATTTTTCCCCAATTGTTGTTCTGCAATGATCTATCTTTGCACAGTTCCTGGTGGCTCCTGCACAGCTACTCCTAGGTCTTGTAGGATTCTGCTGTTCTTTCTTGGTGCGTCCTGTTGAATTTTTAGTGACTTTTGAATGATTGCTGCTCATTCCTTTGCATCATCACTGTTGTACCGGGGTCCCCTAACCGGGGAGACATCAAATGGCTGCATAGCTGTTGCCGTCTCAGGTGCCCAAAGCAACAAGTTGACCACTGGCTGCATAACCCTTACTATATTGGGGTCCACAAACGTGGGAGGAGTAACATTGCTCCATAAACCTTGCCATAACATGGTCCTCAAAGCAGGCCGCAACCAACTAGTACTGTGTTTGGGTAGAGCCTTGTTCTCAATGCTCTCTTTGCTGAACGTCCTGCCCATCACCTCTATTCATCAGCTTTGGCTTGACAAATTTCCTCAACACAAAGTGTGCTGTCCAAGAAGGTCTGTGAGGGTCCGAGACTGTCCTTGTGCTGTGCAAGAACAATCCTCATCCCCCCACCCCACCCTTGGCTGGCACGGCATTGCCCTGTGGCTGCAATTGCGCTTGGAGAATCGTTGCTTGACCCCATTATCAGGATATCTCATAAATCATCATCACTATGGCATCAAAACAAAATTGTTCATTTGTCAAACTTTTAGACTTTCAGGATGATTGTCCTGGCAACTGGCTAGGAACGGCCATTTTTTGGACACTAAATCAGCCATAAATGGGCGAAACACACGAAACTTTTTGCAGGTTATGCACATTTGCTCTGTGATCGTTCTGAGCTACTTGGAGGCCAGTTTTGAGCCACGGTGTCCCGAAAAAAACTTTTGACCCGCCTATTGCTGCTGCTGCTACTTGCTGCTGCTGCTAAAATACATTGCCCACACTAGACCCTAAGCAGGGTTGTAAAGTCGCCACTGGGAGACCCAGGTCGGTGATAAAGACTTGCAAGTCGGACCAAGCTGGGTCCTTGGTTCTCTTGATCTTGGTTGAAACCCGGCTCATTGTCAACTCAAAATGGACCAAGGCATGGCACCATTGAACAGCCATTTGCAATCATTGGATCGCCCAATTGCCGTGGAAGCGGAACCGCCCTCATAGGGGGCGTTTGTGCACAGCGCACACAAAGCACGCACATTACAGAGGGAAATTGGGGATTTGTGCTACCATTGACAATGTTCTTGCCTGTGTGGACCATACAACACCCCCACAATGTTGCACAACCTGATGTTTCAGCCCAACCCATGGTCATGGGCAAAACCCATCCAAATGTCTCGAATGACCTTTCAATGCCATAGATGGGCAAATCAGTCGAACAATAGTGTTGTGCTCCTTCTCATTCCGACGGGAGCGTGCCGTAGTCTTCGAAGCGTGCGCTCTTTTGGGGCTCGGCTTGTTTCTTTATTTTGGCTCACTCCATAACTTCAAGGAGTGCTCAAGATAGTTCTGGGAAGATGGGCGAAAACTCCAGCGTATGATACAATGGATCTCTGCAAGGCACGGCACGAGGCACATACCCAAAGTTCATAAGCGTATGCCCGAGGGCTCTCTAGTGCGGTAGGTGACCGCCACGCCATGAGGCAAAGCTAAAAGGTGGATATGATCTGACGTTGGCATTGTATGAGGTGGATGGCAGAGCGGGAGGACCGCGGGTCTGCGACATGCTGAAAGTAGCAGTGTAACTGCATAGGTTGTCTGGCATATGCGACCAGTAGTGGCTGAACGGTCAAGTCCATGGTCATGGTGCCTTACCACGTGTGCCCACGTTGTGGTTTCCGGCCCTGGGTGCCCTGGGCCTTGGCGCCGTGTGGGTCCCCCCCCCTCCCCCGTTCCTTTGTTTTTTGTTTTTCTGCGCCCCCGGTGTCTCCGGCTTTCCCCCATCCTAGTGTGGCTTTGCCGGTCAAACACCGTGGTGCCTGCATGTGTGGTACATGGGATATCGAGCAACGACAGTCAGTTCTAGGGCAATGAACACTTCTGATAGGTAGGCAGTTGTGGTATCAGGCGTGGCCAGGTACTGAAAAAATAAGGAAGGCTGGTTCGAAATCATCAAAGACGGCACGAGGGGTCCGGGGCTCCCCTGGAGTGTTTACGTAATCTGCCATGAAGAAGTCCATGTTGGACACCAGTAAAGCGAGGCGTGTGTGGCTGAGATCGCTTCTGTGCCTTTTTGGGAGTGGTGGCGTCGGTGATGCGCTCTTTTGGGCCTCGGCTTTGATGTTGAATGTGAAGGCGATATGCCCGTGAGCATGAACATCCCGACCCCGATGGCGACCGCAAACGTGACATCTGCTGCACCGGTAGAGATGGACTACCGGCGGTCAAAGCGGAGGGGGGCCGTGCTGGCCAGCCAAGCCTTAAATAAACAGTGGTGGTATATTTTGCTGTAAAGTTTTGTTTTTTCTCCAACTTTTTCAACAAAATGTTTGTAAGAATGGACCCTTTTGATGATTCTTGCGTCCCTCGTTAGGATCCTTCCATGGCAAAATCATGGGAAACATTTTTTTGCATGCCATAGGTGCTATTGATTCTTGATTGGTTCTCTGCAGATATGCTTCGAGTGTTTAGATCTGCTTCTTTTTTGCCATCACTGTTTTGAATTGGGAAAACTCTGATGGTAGGTAAATTTTGTTGTGAGGGGGAGTCTTTGCACTGCGCGCGCACTGCGCACTACTTTTAGACTATGTTCCCCCCGAAGAGCCCCCAAGCACACCCCTTGGAAACGCCCTTAGAATTAGGTGACCCAAACTGCCCCAGCTCAAGAAAGTTGCAAACTACCTTCCCTTCACATAACACACATCATGCACAACTGGAAAGGCCATGAACAGCGCATTGGTCTCGGCGAATTGGCTACATCTACATCACCCCTGCATTCTTGGGGGTCCCCAACAAAGGGGGACAAAATCAGAACTCAAAACCTCCGCTAGGGGTCACCATGATGCCCCTAGGGGCCCCTAGTATCTCAAAGTATGGGTCTCTAGTACGGCCAGACGCCCAAATAGTCGCACTGTGCGCGCACTGCGCTTGGGGCGCCCCCTGATGGTTGTGATGTTTGCACGTTTTTGTGACATTTTCTAGAGATCTTGCATATTTTTGGGATGCCACGGTTCATGCTCTATTGTGCTTACATGTTGTTGCTTATTTTTGGGACATGCTGCAGAGAGCCTTGGGCGTTTTTCCAGGGGGGGGGGGGTGTCATTTCTAGGGTTTTGACGCAAAGTGGGGGGTTTTTCGACCGCTTTCGGAATATCGTCCCGAGGTCGGTATGGACTTTGCCCAAAAGTTGGTCCACCCCTATTTCGGACATGGAGAATTCAAAAATCAAGTTTTCTGGCCCAACAAAACGGTGGCGGGGCTATCCAAGGTCCCGAACACATGCGATTTTGAGGAAAACTACTGCTCCCGGTCTAGCATACCTACAGGGTTTTCACCGTGCTTGGCCCGGTGCTCAAACATATCATCACCATGGCAAATTTCAGTGATCTTTAGTAAAGTATGCAAAATTTCATGCCGAATCCACTAGTGCAGGTCCCACCCTTCAACTCAACCATATTGTAGAGAAAATCACCAAAAACTGTTGGCAGTGTAGACTGCAAAAGTCAAGCTAACCAGACGCATTTTGACGCAGCGTAGGCCTGCACACATTTTTTGGTAAATTTCTCCATCATATCGTTGAGTTGAAGGGTGGGACCTTCACCAGTAGATCCAGCATAAAAATCTGCATCATTTACCATTGTCACTGAAATTTGCCATACTAACGACATATTGGAGCACCGGGCCAAGCACCGTGAAACCCCGTTTCCAAACCACACCAGACCAGACCAGTTTATTGGAGCAACACCAAAACACCAAAAAGTTCGGGTCCGGTACGAAAAATTATGGCCACCTACCCCCCACCCCCCCCAAACCCATACCTTTCCGAAATGGCCATTTCTTGGAGATTTCAAAAAGGTAAACATACCTCCCCCTAGGGAACGACATTTTTGTGAAAAGCGGCAAGAACTGAAAAATCTCCCACTTTTCGTCGGAATGACCCCCCCCCCCCCCCCGTAAAAACGCCCATATATTTAGGGAGACAACTTTTGTGCGTCGGTTCGGCGTTGCTGTTCATTTTGGGACTTGTTCCGGAGCTGCCGTAGGTTTTTTGGTTGAACTTTCGCGCTTTGAGCGCACGCTCACGCGGTGGATTCCTCTCTGCGCAGCGGGTACAAATGCCATCGGTGGTGCCATCCCAATACATGCGAAAGTGACACCCGTGACATTCAACGGTGTGGGATGGTAACTCGTTTCCACATGCACGACAAGTGCATGAGAAACAGTGAACCGTTGATCCCACAACTTGCATGCACGCCTCATCAACCACCCGCAAACGCCTATTGCGGGTGCATTTGGCGCCGCAAATGTTTATGCTGCAACACGCACACCGCACGGCAGCCAAAAAAAATAGCGTGAGGGGTTGGGAACGGGCTGCCGATTGCGATGGCGTTGGCGATGGTGATGGAGCAGCCACCCCAGGGTTCAGCAAGGACGGGTTATCCATGGTGAACGCCCAACCATCACGCGTGGCGTTGGACTTGGCGGCCCGAGTAACCTGGGTGTGCTGCAGTTTCTTCAAGGAATCACCCGCTGGCGAATGCAAGTGGCGAAGAGCGGCAGTGACACTTGGGAAGTGCATCCAAGTAGCACCTTCGGGTGCAACTGGCCCAAGTGGACGCATCCATAGATCACCACCCATCCCGAGGACTGGGATAGGAAAAAGGGTATGAAAGGCACGGGATGAGAAAAGAGGGGGAAATTGTGAGTTGCACAACCAAGGGGCGTACAACCTTTCATAAACAATGCACGGAGCACCAAGGAACATTAATAGACAACGGTGGTTGCTAAAAAACCAACGGTGAAGGGCGTATACAAAGAACTATTGTGCTCACCAATGTTGGACGGAATGGACAGGAAAAAACGACACGAACACCTACCCAAAATGGCAAGAAGCACACAAAATGCACAACAAGGCAGCCCAAAAACTTCACCAAGCAATGCATGAATATGAAAAAACACAATGTACATCAATATACATTGATATACAATGGTGGGTACTCAAAATCCGGCGTTTTCGAAAAATATATGTAAATATACGTATATTTTTGATTTGACCAGGGCCACACCACCATTTAATTAAAGCTTGTGGCCAACTTGCCGCGTGTGGTTGTGACACCGACGTAGATGGCGTATTCGACCGCCGCAAGGGCGGGGAATCACGCCGTTTACCCTCTGGCGATGCGAGGAGACTACGGCCGGGCTGACTAGGAGCGTGTGTTGGACCTCCTTCTTTTTGGGGTGGGGGCTTTGTTTTCGTTCATTTTGGCTCCTTTGAAAAGGACCAAAGTAGCTTGGATCCAAAACCTGTACAGGCACATAAACGTGGATCAGATGGACTGTGGTATTGCGGTCCATAGCACAGACATGCAGAGCAACAATCAAGAGTAGACCCCCACCCCCCCAAAAAAAAACAGTACCCCCCTTGCCTATTGAGCAGCCTGCCAAAATCAGTACCCCCTTGAGCCTCCTACAAGCAAACAGAACAGGAGTATATTGAGGGTACACTTTTATTTCGGTCCAGACCAAGATGAACTAGTGTACCCTGCTCATTGAGGTTACACTTTTTGTACATTTGCAGAGGTCACTTGAATAATGGAGCCAGTCAATGTCTGTTCCTCTGAAGATGTCTCAAAAGGTTCATCGGACAAGCCATTAACTCCCGGATCTACCTCTTGCAGTTCAAAATCAGATTCAGATTCCCAATGTTTCATGCAGCCAACGGAAAGGAAACTGAATGACAGGTGAAAATGACATGCATGATTCATGTCTAGAAGTTTTTCACAAAACCAGTTGGTAAATTCATCGATAATAGTGCACATGACACATCAAACGCAAAAACAGTGGAAAATATTGGGAGCCCCCTCCCCAGGGGGCATTGGGGTATTGGAGAGAACCAGAGGTGGTTGGGGAGAATCAGACACTGTTGGAGTCCCCATGGATGTCCCCACGTCCGCACAGAAGACTCATGAACATCTGTTGTGCTGTCAACCAGCTGATCACCATGGCTACAACTTCCACATAAACATCACAGAAAGTGGCTTCAACAAACGTCGGCTGGATCCGTTGTACATAGGCTATTGTACACATTCAGGTTGACATTGTGCAGTGCAGTGCAGGTAGCCTTGCGTACCCCTGTCAAACGCAAAAGGTCAATGTCATGGGAATCAGAGCAGCAACTTGATACATCAATCCAGGAATGAAGCACAGCACAAAGGGGTGCTTTGGACCCAATTCAATCTGAATTCCACTCCCTTGCCACAGGGGCTTACCTGGGCTATCGGCCTTGCTCGCTTGGGCGCAAAATAATACAAACACCTCCGCATTTATATCAGGGGGAGTGCTGCATCCTGGAGACCAGAGCAAATACCCCTAAACTGAAACATTGGTGATGGCCACCTTGCAATACCCACACACAACCTCCTCAACAATGTGGTATGGCCTGGCAAACAAGCACTTCAGGGCCCCTGAGCCAGCTGCACATCACCATCTATTACACTGCAGTCCTTGACATACAGCCTCAGGGTGTGCAATGCAGGTGCCTCCTTCAGCCCTGCAAGTACATGCACACCACTGTCTCCCACGTTGTTGTTCGTGAGATGCAACGTCAGAGTGTGCAGTACAGGCGACTCCTTAAACCCTGCAAGGGCTTGCACACCACTATCTCCCAGGTTGTTGTAAGCGAGAGCCAATTTCAGGGTGTGCAGTGTTGAAGAATCCTTCAGCCCTGAAAGGGCTTGTGCACCATTGGCCCCAACGTTGTTGTCTTCGAGATGTAGTGTCAAAGTGTGCAGTACAGGCGACTCCTTCAACCCTACCAGGGCTTGCACACCACTATCTCCCAGGTTGTTGTAAGCGAGAGCCAATTTCAGGGTGTGCAGTGTTGAAGAATCCTTCAGCCCTGAAAGGGCTTGTGCACCATTGGCCCCAACGTTGTTGTCTTCGAGATGTAGTGTCAAAGTGTGCAGTACAGGCGACTCCTTCAACCCTACCAGGGCTTGCACACCACTATCTCCCAGGTTGTTTTCAGAGAGAGCCAATGTCAGTGTGTGCAGTGTTGAAGACTCCTTCAGCCCTGAAAGGGCTCGCACACCACTGTCTCCCACGTCGTTGTTCGTGAGATCCAACGTCAGAGTGTGCAGTACAGGTGACTCCTTCAACCCTGCAAGGGCTTGCACACCACTATCTCCCAGGTTGTTGTGAGAGAGAGCCAAATCCAGGGTGTACAGTGTTGAAGACTCCTTCAGCCCTACAAGGGCTTGTGCACCAGTGGCCCCCACGGTGTTGTTGTCCAGATGCAGTGTCAGAGTGTGCAGTACAGGTGACTCCTTCAACCCTGCAAGGGCTTGTGCACCAATGTCACCCAGGTTGTTGTCTTCGAGATGTAGTGTCAGAGTGTGCAGTACAGGTGACTCCTTCAACCCTGCAAGGGCTTGCACACCACTATCTCCCAGGTTGTTGTCAGAGAGAGCCAATTCCAGGGTGTGCAGTGTTGAAGACTCCTTCAGCCCTGAAAGGGCTTGTGCACCATTGGCCCCAACGTTGTTGTCTTCGAGATGTAGTGTCAGAGTGTGCAGTACAGGCGACTCCTTCAACCCTGCAAGGGCTTGCACACCACTATCTCCCAGGTTGTTGTCAGAGAGAGCCAATTCCAGGGTGTGCAGTGTTGAAGACTCCTTCAGCCCTGCAAGGGCTTGTCCACCAATTTCTCCCACGTTGTTGATGCCTTGCAGACACAAAGTCAGGAAGTGCAGTGCAGGTGCCTCGTTCAGCACTGCAAGTGCTTGTGCACCAATGTCTCCTATGGACATGTTCAGAAGCACTAAAGTCAGGGTGTGTAGGTGAGCTGCTTCTTTCAGTCTTGCAAGTGCCTTGCAGACATGCGCACCCTTGTCCCCCATTGTTTTGCCCTTGAAACTCAGATAAACAGTGCGCAACGCTTGTATGGATAAATTGTGGAATACTTGGTGGATATCATACTCGTGCGCAATGAAGTAGCGCAAGTGCCGGTGCTGCAACCACTTCCACATTCGGCTACACACATGGCTGCATGCTGCCGTCCCTTCGAAGTCGGAAATGTAGCGCAATACATCCTCGGGCAATTCACGAAACTTCATCTTTGCAAAGGTAAATGGTCTGCAAATACAAAGCCCATGGAAATCAGAGCAACCACATGATCTCTAATTCGATTGCAGGACAGCAGCACCATCATCGCCTCCCTCAAAGTCCAGATGAAAAGGGAAGAGTATTGTCTCTTCTCATTGGATGTAAAAGCATTTACACCCCCCTGCACAACCGTCCCTCTCACCTTCATCAACATCTATGGCATGGCCCACGAAAAGCATCATCAAGTTCAAGTCATCAGGACGCAGTCCCCTTCTATTTCTTTCGCTAAACAGCCCAAAATGACCTCCTTGCACACAAGGAAATCTGAGGGCACAGAGTGCAAAGGACTGGACGGTGTGCAAAGCACTGGCTACAACAAGAGCGCATGGCCCCATTCTCCTCCAGTCCAATGAGAAAATGCGGTACATCACCCTCCAAGCACTAACAAAAGCTCTCTGACCCGCAGCCCGCAACTGCCAACAGTACTGGCAGCAGATTGGTTTGTACTTAGTCTTGCAGGCCGTTCTTTTCACCGCACGTGATTGATTTTGTTTTGCTTATGCCAAACATGGTATCGATTTCCAGCCCTTTTTTGCCTTGCTGATGCCTATGACAACTGTGCATTGGGAGCTGATTTTTGCTGAGCCACAAAAACAGGCAAGCACTGCTCCACTGGAACTGGCACCGGTGGTGACTCAGAGCGGAGACAATGAAGCAGAACCTGATCCAACATATGCACACACCGCCACGGAGAAGGCACCAGGCACCCCCCCGAGAAAACGACAGTAAAAGCAGCGAAAATGACGGACACAAAACCTCCTGTTGTTCTGACAAGGGGCATTGTTTGCACGCACAATGAAAAGACACAAGCAGCAAGGCAATGCATCACTGAGGCACGGTCTATGGAGGTGCATCCCAGTCACACATTGAAGGGATGAGCAACAAGTGGCAGGATGCTAATCAGCATACCTGAAATCAAGGCTGTCCTTAACGCAAAAAAAAAAAAATCCCGTCCGGTACGGGGTAATTTCAAAAGAACCCGCGGACAGTACATGTCTTCACCCCGGTGTTCCCAATTGTTCAACCATGAGTCCCTAGCCCCGAATCGGTCTCAGCACATAACCATATGATCCTTGCCCCACATGTGTTGCATGACCCTACCTCACACCCTGCACAATTCAACATGAAGAAGAGCAATACTTTTTTTGAATCAAATATAGTGATGCAGCGTTCGACCACCCGAATGTTCCATCGCCGGTGGCACAGCTAGAAACAAACTCCCTACTGCTGGTACAACCTGTGGAAGTGCACCCTGACACGCTCCATAAGCTCACCCTTCCCCCCTCTCACACTCAAACCATGCTTCCTACAAATGGCCTGAAACTCAACCTTAGTCCACTCATGCAACCTCCCCCTCTCCATTGCACTCAACACCGCCTCATCCACATCATACCGAAACACCAACTGCGTGCCAGGGTCAGAAGAGGTGGAGGGGACAGCTGAGGGGTTAGGAAGGTCAGAAGAGGAGCTACTGGCAACGGGCAAAATCAGAAGTGGCCCACAAGTGGGCAAATTGGCTACCTCACCCCTGCCGTATCGGGGAGCCCCACCGCCTCAGAGCGGGGGGCAAAATCAGAAGTGGCCCACAAGTGGGCAAATTGGCTACCTCACCCCCGCCGTATCGGGGAGCCCCACCGCTTCAGAGCGGGGGGCAAAATCAGAAGTGGCCCACAAGTGGGCAAATTGGCTACCTCACCCCTGCCGTATCGGGGAGCCCCACCGCCTCAGAGCGGGGGGCAAAATCAGAAGTGGCCCACAAGTGGGCAAATTGGCTACCTCACCCCTGCCGTATCGGGGAGCGCCACCGCCTCAGAGCGGGGGGCAAAATCAGAAGTGGCCCACAAGTGGGCAAATTGGCTACCTCACCCCTGCCGTATCGGGGAGCCCCACCGCCTCAGAGCGGGGGGCAAAATCAGAAGTGGCCCACAAGTGGGCAAATTGGCTACCTCACCCCTGCCGTATCGGGGAGCCCCACCGCCTCAGAGCGGGGGGCAAAATCAGAAGTGGCCCACAAGTGGGCAAATTGGCTACCTCACCCCTGCCGTATCGGGGAGCCCCACCGCCTCAGAGCGGGGGGCAAAATCAGAAGTGGCCCACAAGTGGGCAAATTGGCTACCTCACCCCTGCCGTATCGGGGAGCCCCACCGCCTCAGAGCGGGGGGCAAAATCAGAAGTGGCCCACAAGTGGGCAAATTGGCTACCTCACCCCTGCCGTATCGGGGAGCCCCACCGCCTCAGAGCGGGGGGCAAAATCAGAAGTGGCCCACAAGTGGGCAAATTGGCTACCTCACCCCCGCCGTATCGGGGAGCCCCACCGCCTCAGAGCGGGGGGCAAAATCAGAAGTGGCCCACAAGTGGGCAAATTGGCTACCTCACCCCTGCCGTATCGGGGAGCCCCACCGCCTCAGAGCGGGGGGCAAAATCAGAAGTGGCCCACAAGTGGGCAAATTGGCTACCTCACCCCCGCCGTATCGGGGAGCCCCACCGCCTCAGAGCGGGGGGCAAAATCAGAAGTGGCCCACAAGTGGGCAAATTGGCTACCTCACCCCTGCCGTATCGGGGAGCCCCACCGCCTCAGAGCGGGGGGCAAAATCAGAAGTGGCCCACAAGTGGGCAAATTGGCTACCTCACCCCTGCCGTATCGGGGAGCCCCACCGCCTCAGAGCGGGGGGCAAAATCAGAAGTGGCCCACAAGTGGGCAAATTGGCTACCTCACCCCTGCCGTATCGGGGAGCCCCACCGCCTCAGAGCGGGGGGCAAAATCAGAAGTGGCCCACAAGTGGGCAAATTGGCTACCTCACCCCTGCCGTATCGGGGAGCCCCACCGCCTCAGAGCGGGGGGCAAAATCAGAAGTGGCCCACAAGTGGGCAAATTGGCTACCTCACCCCTGCCGTATCGGGGAGCCCCACCGCCTCAGAGCGGGGGGCAAAATCAGAAGTGGCCCACAAGTGGGCAAATTGGCTACCTCACCCCCGCCGTATCGGGGAGCCCCACCGCTTCAGAGCGGGGGGCAAAATCAGAAGTGGCCCACAAGTGGGCAAATTGGCTACCTCACCCCTGCCGTATCGGGGAGCCCCACCGCCTCAGAGCGGGGGGCAAAATCAGAAGTGGCCCACAAGTGGGCAAATTGGCTACCTCACCCCTGCCGTATCGGGGAGCCCCACCGCCTCAGAGCGGGGGGCAAAATCAGAAGTGGCCCACAAGTGGGCAAATTGGCTACCTCACCCCTGCCGTATCGGGGAGCCCCACCGCCTCAGAGCGGGGGGCAAAATCAGAAATGGCCCACAAGTGGGCAAATTGGCTACCTCACCCCTGCCGTATCGGGGAGCCCCACCGCCTCAGAGCGGGGGGCAAAATCAGAAGTGGCCCACAAGTGGGCAAATTGGCTACCTCACCCCTGCCGTATCGGGGAGCCCCACCGCCTCAGAGCGGGGGGCAAAATCAGAAGTGGCCCGCAAGTGGGCAAATTGGCTACCTCACCCCCGCCGTATCGGGGAGCCCCACCGCCTCAGAGCGGGGGGCAAAATCAGAAGTGGCCCACAAGTGGGCAAATTGGCTACCTCACCCCTGCCGTATCGGGGAGCCCCACCGCCTCAGAGCGGGGGGCAAAATCAGAAGTGGCCCACAAGTGGGCAAATTGGCTACCTCACCCCCGCCGTATCGGGGAGCCCCACCGCCTCAGAGCGGGGGGCAAAATCAGAAGTGGCCCACAAGTGGGCAAATTGGCTACCTCACCCCTGCCGTATCGGGGAGCCCCACCGCCTCAGAGCGGGGGGCAAAATCAGAAGTGGCCCACAAGTGGGCAAATTGGCTACCTCACCCCTGCCGTATCGGGGAGCCCCACCGCCTCAGAGCGGGGGGCAAAATCAGAAGTGGCCCACAAGTGGGCAAATTGGCTACCTCACCCCCGCCGTATCGGGGAGCCCCACCGCTTCAGAGCGGGGGGCAAAATCAGAAGTGGCCCACAAGTGGGCAAATTGGCTACCTCACCCCTGCCGTATCGGGGAGCCCCACCGCCTCAGAGCGGGGGGCAAAATCAGAAGTGGCCCACAAGTGGGCAAATTGGCTACCTCACCCCTGCCGTATCGGGGAGCGCCACCGCCTCAGAGCGGGGGGCAAAATCAGAAGTGGCCCACAAGTGGGCAAATTGGCTACCTCACCCCTGCCGTATCGGGGAGCCCCACCGCCTCAGAGCGGGGGGCAAAATCAGAAGTGGCCCACAAGTGGGCAAATTGGCTACCTCACCCCTGCCGTATCGGGGAGCCCCACCGCCTCAGAGCGGGGGGCAAAATCAGAAGTGGCCCACAAGTGGGCAAATTGGCTACCTCACCCCTGCCGTATCGGGGAGCCCCACCGCCTCAGAGCGGGGGGCAAAATCAGAAGTGGCCCACAAGTGGGCAAATTGGCTACCTCACCCCTGCCGTATCGGGGAGCCCCACCGCCTCAGAGCGGGGGGCAAAATCAGAAGTGGCCCACAAGTGGGCAAATTGGCTACCTCACCCCTGCCGTATCGGGGAGCCCCACCGCCTCAGAGCGGGGGGCAAAATCAGAAGTGGCCCACAAGTGGGCAAATTGGCTACCTCACCCCCGCCGTATCGGGGAGCCCCACCGCCTCAGAGCGGGGGGCAAAATCAGAAGTGGCCCACAAGTGGGCAAATTGGCTACCTCACCCCTGCCGTATCGGGGAGCCCCACCGCCTCAGAGCGGGGGGCAAAATCAGAAGTGGCCCACAAGTGGGCAAATTGGCTACCTCACCCCCGCCGTATCGGGGAGCCCCACCGCCTCAGAGCGGGGGGCAAAATCAGAAGTGGCCCACAAGTGGGCAAATTGGCTACCTCACCCCTGCCGTATCGGGGAGCCCCACCGCCTCAGAGCGGGGGGCAAAATCAGAAGTGGCCCACAAGTGGGCAAATTGGCTACCTCACCCCTGCCGTATCGGGGAGCCCCACCGCCTCAGAGCGGGGGGCAAAATCAGAAGTGGCCCACAAGTGGGCAAATTGGCTACCTCACCCCTGCCGTATCGGGGAGCCCCACCGCCTCAGAGCGGGGGGCAAAATCAGAAGTGGCCCACAAGTGGGCAAATTGGCTACCTCACCCCTGCCGTATCGGGGAGCCCCACCGCCTCAGAGCGGGGGGCAAAATCAGAAGTGGCCCACAAGTGGGCAAATTGGCTACCTCACCCCTGCCGTATCGGGGAGCCCCACCGCCTCAGAGCGGGGGGCAAAATCAGAAGTGGCCCACAAGTGGGCAAATTGGCTACCTCACCCCCGCCGTATCGGGGAGCCCCACCGCTTCAGAGCGGGGGGCAAAATCAGAAGTGGCCCACAAGTGGGCAAATTGGCTACCTCACCCCTGCCGTATCGGGGAGCCCCACCGCCTCAGAGCGGGGGGCAAAATCAGAAGTGGCCCACAAGTGGGCAAATTGGCTACCTCACCCCTGCCGTATCGGGGAGCCCCACCGCCTCAGAGCGGGGGGCAAAATCAGAAGTGGCCCACAAGTGGGCAAATTGGCTACCTCACCCCTGCCGTATCGGGGAGCCCCACCGCCTCAGAGCGGGGGGCAAAATCAGAAATGGCCCACAAGTGGGCAAATTGGCTACCTCACCCCTGCCGTATCGGGGAGCCCCACCGCCTCAGAGCGGGGGGCAAAATCAGAAGTGGCCCACAAGTGGGCAAATTGGCTACCTCACCCCTGCCGTATCGGGGAGCCCCACCGCCTCAGAGCGGGGGGCAAAATCAGAAGTGGCCCGCAAGTGGGCAAATTGGCTACCTCACCCCCGCCGTATCGGGGAGCCCCACCGCCTCAGAGCGGGGGGCAAAATCAGAAGTGGCCCACAAGTGGGCAAATTGGCTACCTCACCCCTGCCGTATCGGGGAGCCCCACCGCCTCAGAGCGGGGGGCAAAATCAGAAGTGGCCCACAAGTGGGCAAATTGGCTACCTCACCCCCGCCGTATCGGGGAGCCCCACCGCCTCAGAGCGGGGGGCAAAATCAGAAGTGGCCCACAAGTGGGCAAATTGGCTACCTCACCCCTGCCGTATCGGGGAGCCCCACCGCCTCAGAGCGGGGGGCAAAATCAGAAGTGGCCCACAAGTGGGCAAATTGGCTACCTCACCCCTGCCGTATCGGGGAGCCCCACCGCCTCAGAGCGGGGGGCAAAATCAGAAGTGGCCCACAAGTGGGCAAATTGGCTACCTCACCCCTGCCGTATCGGGGAGCCCCACCGCCTCAGAGCGGGGGGCAAAATCAGAAGTGGCCCACAAGTGGGCAAATTGGCTACCTCACCCCCGCCGTATCGGGGAGCCCCACCGCTTCAGAGCGGGGGGCAAAATCAGAAGTGGCCCACAAGTGGGCAAATTGGCTACCTCACCCCTGCCGTATCGGGGAGCCCCACCGCGTCAGAGCGGGGGGCAAAATCAGAAGTGGCCCACAAGTGGGCAAATTGGCTACCTCACCCCTGCCGTATCGGGGAGCCCCACCGCCTCAGAGCGGGGGGCAAAATCAGAAGTGGCCCACAAGTGGGCAAATTGGCTACCTCACCCCTGCCGTATCGGGGAGCCCCACCGCCTCAGAGCGGGGGGCAAAATCAGAAGTGGCCCACAAGTGGGCAAATTGGCTACCTCACCCCTGCCGTATCGGGGAGCCCCACCGCCTCAGAGCGGGGGGCAAAATCAGAAGTGGCCCACAAGTGGGCAAATTGGCTACCTCACCCCTGCCGTATCGGGGAGCCCCACCGCCTCAGAGCGGGGGGCAAAATCAGAAGTGGCCCACAAGTGGGCAAATTGGCTACCTCACCCCTGCCGTATCGGGGAGCCCCACCGCCTCAGAGCGGGGGGCAAAATCAGAAGTGGCCCACAAGTGGGCAAATTGGCTACCTCACCCCTGCCGTATCGGGGAGCCCCACCGCCTCAGAGCGGGGGGCAAAATCAGAAGTGGCCCACAAGTGGGCAAATTGGCTACCTCACCCCTGCCATATCGGGGAGCCCCACCGCCTCAGAGCGGGGGGCAAAATCAGAAGTGGCCCACAAGTGGGCAAATTGGCTACCTCACCCCTGCCGTATCGGGGAGCCCCACCGCCTCAGAGCGGGGGGCAAAATCAGAAGTGGCCCACAAGTGGGCAAATTGGCTACCCCACCCCTGCCGTATCGGGGAGCCCCACCGCCTCAGAGCGGGGGGCAAAATCAGAAGTGGCCCACAAGTGGGCAAATTGGCTACCTCACCCCTGCCGTATCGGGGAGCCCCACCGCTTCAGAGCGGGGGGCAAAATCAGAAGTGGCCCACAAGTGGGCAAATTGGCTACCTCACCCCTGCCGTATCGGGGAGCCCCACCGCCTCAGAGCGGGGGGCAAAATCAGAAGTGGCCCACAAGTGGGCAAATTGGCTACCTCACCCCTGCCGTATCGGGGAGCCCCACCGCCTCAGAGCGGGGGGCAAAATCAGAAGTGGCCCACAAGTGGGCAAATTGGCTACCTCACCCCTGCCGTATCGGGGAGCCCCACCGCCTCAGAGCGGGGGGCAAAATCAGAAGTGGCCCACAAGTGGGCAAATTGGCTACCTCACCCCTGCCGTATCGGGGAGCCCCACCGCCTCAGAGCGGGGGGCAAAATCAGAAGAGGCCCACAAGTGGGCAAATTGGCTACCTCACCCCTGCCGTATCGGGGAGCCCCACCGCCTCAGAGCGGGGGGCAAAATCAGAAGTGGCCCACAAGTGGGCAAATTGGCTACCTCACCCCTGCCGTATCGGGGAGCCCCACCGCCTCAGAGCGGGGGGCAAAATCAGAAGTAGCCCACAAGTGGGCAAATTGGCTACCTCACCCCTGCCGTATCGGGGAGCCCCACCGCCTCAGAGCGGGGGGCAAAATCAGAAGTGGCCCACAAGTGGGCAAATTGGCTACCTCACCCCTGCCGTATCGGGGAGCCCCACCGCCTCAGAGCGGGGGGCAAAATCAGAAGTGGCCCACAAGTGGGCAAATTGGCTACCTCACCCCTGCCGTATCGGGGAGCCCCACCGCCTCAGAGCGGGGGGCAAAATCAGAAGAGGCCCACAAGTGGGCAAATTGGCTACCTCACCCCTGCCGTATCGGGGAGCCCCACCGCCTCAGAGCGGGGGGCAAAATCAGAAGTGGCCCACAAGTGGGCAAATTGGCTACCTCACCCCTGCCGTATCGGGGAGCCCCACCGCCTCAGAGCGGGGGGCAAAATCAGAAGTGGCCCACAAGTGGGCAAATTGGCTACCTCACCCCTGCCGTATCGTGGAGCCCCACCGCCTCAGAGCGGGGGGCAAAATCAGAAGTGGCCCACAAGTGGGCAAATTGGCTACCTCACCCCTGCCGTATCGGGGAGCCCCACCGCCTCAGAGCGGGGGGCAAAATCAGAAGTGGCCCACAAGTGGGCAAATTGGCTAC